>JBAMMX010000002.1:20342752-20942752 GCA_037126225.1 Dillenia turbinata | reverse complement strand
TCATGGTTATACAGTGAGAACTCTCTACATTTTGAGCGGGATCTTGACCAGTAGCTATATAGATTGCAGAGACAATATTACTTGCATGGGCATTGAAGCCACCAAGAGCTCCAGCCATGGCAGAGCCTGTGAGATTTTTGAGGATGTTCAGCTCAACTAGTGCAGCGACGTTTGTCTTCAAAACCTTCCTCACCACCTCATCCTTGATAATAGCCTCACAAACAACAGACTTGCCCCGCCCCTCAATCCAATTTACTGCAGCTGGCTTCTTATCAGAACAGAAATTGCCTAGGCATATAAGAAGAGGATGAAGCAGATTCATATACATGATAAGGGGTTCAATAATAGTTTCTCAATAACCAAGTCAGTAAGAACAGGAAAAGTAAATTTTTTGAAAGTAAGAACAGGTAAAGTAAATTTTGGAAAAGTAAGAACATAAATTTCTTTCTGATTGGTAAAATAAAAGATGGCAACAAAACGAACCAGGGAAGTGCCACTAAAATATTAAGAGAATCAATCACATACCAATGGGGAATTAAAAAAAAAAAAAAAATGTTTGATCCAATTTTTATGACGGACGCCTAGAAAGTAATAAAAGGAAAGTAGTCCCCTTCTAAAAATTTAAAACAATACAATGAAATCATGTGTTAAGTCCTGTCGGTTTCACATGGCATTAAATTGTAGGAATTGAAAAACACTATCTGATGACCAGGAGATTTGGTTCAAATGGTCACTTGAACGGCTTGAAATCCTTAACTTGAATAAAGAAACAAGTTTCAACTCTTATCTCCCCATCATCCAAAAAAGAAAAAAAAAAAAAAAGAAACCCAATGAGTTGATTATAAAATTGATATAGTTTTAAACCATTGATTTTAAATTTGCATTGAAAATAACAAGAATTAGACAATAAAGGGTCTAAAAAATCACAAAAATCCAAGTGACATAAGTACTTATACTATTGCAGAACCACCAAAGAGTAGAGTTTTTGCTCAGGAAAAGTGAGACTCGGTCTTCAAACTTTAATTTCGAATCCGTCAAATAGAAAAAGCATTGAAGGAATAATGAAACTAAATGAGACCATGCAGCATGCATTGGATCACAAACCAGAGATGCCGATGACGTCCATGTCAGGGAAATCATTCTGGAGGAAGTCCAAGACATTCTGCACGCCTTTGGAAATCATATTCATCCCCATGGCATCTCCAGTACTGCAGGAAATCCTCAGATAGAGGTTCTTCCCAGCAATGGCGCACTTTATGTTCTGGAGCCTTGCAAACCTGCTCGAGCTGCAAAAAAGTGGGTGAGAAGAATGATGAGTGGTTAAAATGGGGCCCCAACGCTTAAAGGACTCAAACTCAAGGCTAACAGCTAGAGACTGCACACTATAAATTTTGCATGTAAATCCGCTGATGGAAATAATTTATATTTTAAAAATAGACTTCCAATACAAAACAAATTGACAGGGGCAACTCCTGGTATCGTGTTATATCCTTCCATCACCAATCACTTATTAGTACATAATTAAGAGTCATTTAGTCCTATGATTACCAAAAGATTTTCCATAGGATACGAATCATACCAGGAAAGCAGCAATTTAGAGTACCTGTTGAAGAAAGAAGACAAGGTATCGAAATTGAGGGGTTCCTCGAGGAAGAACTTCAATTGGGCAGCTCTTTGCGCAGTAGGAAAACGAACAACAGGAGCTCTGGTCATGCCATCTCTCAGCACCACACTCGTAGCACCTCCCGAAGCATAGATAGCCTTGCAACCCCGGTTGGTGCTGGCTACCAAACACCCTTCAGTGGTCGCCATTGGAACAGAATACTCCTTGCCGTCCAGCAACAGAGGTCCAGCAATGCCCACGGGCAGCTGAACGTAGCCCACAGGCATCTCGCAGCACTGTCCCAATATGGATTCGTAGTTAAACCCATCAAAGGGCAGCCCCTCCAGGGACTTTCCCGTCATCCTCTGCAGAGCCTCGCGGCGAATAGCTGCGGCCAGCTTGCAGTTTCCGAGCCTGGATTCGAGAGAGTAGGAGGGAATTGTCCCGGAAACCACAGCCTTTATGATTTCCTCGTCTTCTGCAGGCAAAGGGGTTGGGGCAACCGGAATTGGATCGACGACGACCTTCTTGATGGGGGGAAGAGGGCAGTCCAAGTCCAAGGCGGCGGCGCAGGGTGCAGAGCGGGAGTCCTCTTTGATGAAGAATTTGTCGAGATTGGCATTATTATCGGCGAGAACTTCATCGTCGTCCCAGGCATCGTCCTGAGAAGGGCGAAGGATGAAGGACTGGACGAAGTCGATGCCGAAGAAGCCGAGGAGATAGATGAAGGAGGCCACGAAGGCGATGATGGCGGCGATCTCGGAGAGAGAGACGATGTGAAGCGGGGTGGAGTTGCGGATCTTCTCGCGCCAGCGCTGGAGGAGGAAATAGACGACGGAGAAGAAGAGGGTGAAGAAGACGACGTTGGTGATGTAGAGCGGGAGCGGCAAGGCATCGGACGGCTTCGCCGGAGGAGGAGGAGGATGAGGAGGCAAATCCTTCACCTTCTTCATCAATCCAACGTCGTTTTTGCGTTTCCCTACCAGTGGGGATGGAGGCGGGGCCACGCTCGATCGCCTTCGAACGTCCATTTTTCTGCCTAAATCGGAAAAAAGAAGCAAAGTTATCTGGCAGTCGAGGCCGAGAGAGAGAGAGAGAGAGAGAGAGAGAGAGAGAGACCCCTCAACCCACAAACGGAAAACCGAACGGAGGAGGAGATAGACCAATTGGAATTTTGACCTGAGGATTATAATTCCAATCAAACCCCCCTCGCCCTTGCTTTCCTGCTGTTGGTTTTATTTTATTTTTCTTAATTTATTTTGGACGGGAAAGAGAGAAACGAGGGGGGATTCCGATTTATAGTTGGGGGGGGGGCCGGTGGAACGTGGAAGGAGTGGGTTGACAACCCAGTAGGGCCCAGTCCAGCCCAGACTTAATGGCAATCTAACTGCTGCTGGGCCCCGCTTCAATTTTTCAACCTCGTGTTGTGGGATGAATGGGCAAGAAGCTTTTCCGTATTTTAATCGGCATCTTTAGTTGTACGCAGGGATTAACCTCCCCTACATTCTCTTTTTATCTGTATTTCCCGTTGTGGCTCGAAGAGAATAACTTAGTGATTTTAGTCATATCTCCCTGAGATTCAAAATATTCATGTAATCAAAAAAATATATATATTTCTTATTATATATTTATTCTAATTAAATAATAATAATAAAAAATAAGTGAATAATATTCATTAAGCAAATTAACCACGAAGGAATAAAGCTAAATAAATCCTCTCACGTGTCATGCCACATGTCACATGCCACATGCCACATGCCACATGCCACGCGTCACGTGTCAATTCAATGTTTCCTATTAATCTTTTACCCAAATACATATATATGGATTATATATATATATGGATATATATTACGGATATCTCAAAAATAAAAAAAAAAGAAATTCATTTTGTTAGTTTTCTAAGATAAATAATTGGAAAAAGTAGCATACATCACAACTATGTTAAAGAAATATTATATATATTGATGGGACATAGCCTTAAACACAATTCAAAAGGACTGATACTATGAGGACCCATTCACGCGACCCACAAGGGATAACTATCGATCGATATTCAATATTCTATATAATTATCTATCGAAAAATTTTGTCGTCCATATCTCTGAACAAAATGGTCTCAGTCGCCCCGCTTACCAAACGAAAATAATCTCCACGATCGAGTATACAATCACTTGTCCATTGAGCGAACACTCTTCGTCGGCTAAACGACCGATTGACAATCAGCAGTTCTAATGCCAGTAAAGGAAGGTCAAAATGCCCTACAACTTTGGTATCCTGCATAAAGACGACATCTTTAGGATCTTTCAGTTAAGGAAAGTATCTCTCCAAGAAACAAAAGTCCCCAAATGATAAAGATCATAATTAATTCGGAATACCGAACTCCCGAGATTTTCGCATCGGTTCGATAAGGAAAGTAGGGTGGAAGCATTTCAGCGGTGTACGCCTCTCACTGGTATAAGATATCTCAAAACCCTCTAAACCAAGTACGCTTCCTTAATTTTACACATTGGAGCACTCTATTTACAGGGAACCTCTCACTCCCAAAGCTCTCAGTCTATTCTTTTACATTCGAAAACCGCTCTTTCTGACTTGAGTATTGGAATCTCCCCTACTAGAGTACCCTCTGGTGGTTTTTGTAGGTTTCACACCTCGTCGACGACAATTATTCGAGTCAACAAGGAGTCGGTATCTGTAGAACCAAAATCTACCTCCAACAGATTGACACTGTCTGTGGGAATAGATTAGAGCAACTTCTTTAATTCTGACAACCATGCCTTTGAAAATCAGAGCATTCTCAAGAGTCGCCCCTGTTGTATAAGGACGTGCCCCTATACTCGCTGAACCGTCTTCCCTCCGACACCTGATCACTTGAATCGTCCTCCCTCCAGCACTCGATCACTCGATTTATGATCACATGTTTCCTCATCGGCCATCTCATCCAGAGCAAGTTTTACAACCTACAGCCCAAGAATAGACAGTCGTGGCCCTAGCGCCAGAACAGGTGAACCAACCTCATATGGAAAGATTGGAGTCAAAACTCCAAAGAATGAGCAAGCAACTGGAGGGACTCAGTCGAGCCCTCGAGTCAGATGGCCACTTATCCGTGGTGGAGTCCGATTATGAACGACCACCGAGACGAATACTTCCTGCGAATTATGAACTATCGATGACCTCTCAACACGATCCTAGGGATCTGAAGAAGTAGTTCGAACAACTCGTAGTCGCTGAGCTTAAAAAGGTGGGTTCCAGGAAGGGGGAAGATCCTCTCCACCATCTAGGAGAGTCGCCCTTCGATCCAAAAATTTCTTCAGAACCAATGCCAAGAGACGTCATTCTGTCTCTCATGGAATGATATGACGGAACAACTGACCCCCGTGATCACGCTGCTCATTTCATAACAGTTATGGTTTTTAAAGACCCGTCAGATGCAATGATGTACAAGCACTTCCCCACTACTCTCAGGGGTAATACCCTAGCATGGTTTAATTCTCTCTCGTCATTAAGTATCAAGAGTTTCACTCAACTCTGACAACAGTTTGAGGTTCATTTTATAATTAGTCGATGAGCCAAGCGAAAGTCCACTTCCTTGCTATCGTTGTGACAACGGAAAAATGAGTCTCTGAGAGATTTCCTAGAGAGATTTAAGACGGAGATGTTAAAGGTCTCTGCTTTGGACCATTCTATTACATTGGCTGCTCTTTTAATGAGTTTGTGCTCCTCCAACATGAAAACCTCGATCACGACAAAACCCCCAACAACCATTCAAGAATTTGGCTCCCAAGTTGAGAAGAATATTGTGGCAGAAGAAGCGGAGGCGTTTGACCAATGAAGGAATCGTCCTAGTAGAAAGGAACGCAGTCGATTGCCTCACCAGTCTTCTCCGAAGAGGAGTAAACCAGGAGCTCTGTTCTCGCGAAGGTTCAACGTCTACACTCCGCTGAACGAGACCCCGAACCGAGTTTTATATCAAATCAAAAACAAACCATATGTCAGATGGCCCCTACGTCCCACAGAAGAAGATCCCAAGAAAGATAAGTCCAAATATTGTCACTTCCATCGAGACTACGGTCACATGACCAATGAGTACAAAAAACTCAAGAACGAATTAGAGTTTTTGGTTCGCAGTGGTAAGTTGCAGAAGTTCATCGGTATGGAAGGAAGGAATTTGCCTTCCCCCTATAGACGTAATACACCACGGGAGAATGAGCCACCTAACAGACCAGATCCCAGGCTGCCACACGACGAATAAAGAGGGGTAATACTCCATATCTGCGGCGAAGACGACTGGCATGAGCTCTATGTTTCTACTAACATTTGCCCGACATACGACCCATATTTCCCTGCGCTCTTCCCTTGAGAAAGATTTCAGCACTCTCCGTTATACAATGATTATTCCAGTGGTGGTTCGCGACACGAGACTCTTAATGGCTTACAAATGAATCATCTCTTATCAAAAGTTTTTAATCGATTATCGGGTCTTAGATGCCCTGATCTTACTGATTGAACGTGTCATCAAAATGGAATGAAACTCTTCGAACGGGTGGACACGACCCTAATTTCAATCGAACGTTGGATCTTAGACGCCCTGATCCTACCGATCGAATATGTCATCAAAATGGGATGAAACTACCTGAACGGGTGGACACAGCCCTAATTTTAATCAAACGTCGGGTCTTAGATGCCCTGATCCTACTGATCGAACGTGTCATCAAAATGGGATGAAACTATCTGAAGGGGTGGACACAGCCCTTATTCCATCGAACGTCGGGGGTTAGATGCCTTGATCCTATTGATCGAACGTGTCATTAAAATAGGATGGAACTCTCCGAACAGGTGGACACGACCCTAATTTTAATCGAACGTGGGGTCTTAGACGCCTTGATCCTATCGATCGAACGTGTCATCAAAATGGAATAGAACTCTCTGAACGGGTGGACAAAACCCTAATTTTAATCGAACGTGAGGTCTTAGATGCCCTGATCCTACCGATCGAACGTGTTATCAAAATGGGATGAAACTCCTACTGATCGAATGTGTCATCAAAATGGGATGAAACTCTTCGAACGGGTAGACACGGCCTTAATTTTAATCGAACGTGGGATCTTAGATGCCCTGATCCTACCGATCGAACGTGTTATCAAAATGAAATAGAACTCCCCGAACGGGTGGACACGGCCATAATATCAATCGAACATCGGGTTTTAGACGCCCTGATCCTACCAATCGAACATGTTATCAAAATATGATGGAACTCCCCGAACAGGTGGATACGACCCTAATTTCAATCGAATGTCAGGCCTTAGACGCCCTGATCTACCGATCGAATGTATCATCAAAATGGTATTGAACTCCCTGAATGGGTGGACACGGCTCTAATTTCAATCGAACGTCAGATTTTAGACGTCTTGATCCTATCGATCGAACGTGTCATCAAAATGGGATGGAACTCTCCGAACGGGTGGATACGATCTTAACTTCAATCGAACGTTGGGTCTTAGACGCCCTGATCAAACGTGTGATCAAAATAATATGGAATTCCCCGAACGGGTGGACACGACCCTAACTTCAATCAAACATCGGGCCTTAGACGCCTATATCCCATTGATCGAATCGAGATGGAACTCCCCGAACGGGAGGACCTGCCCCTAACCTCTATCGAACGTTAGGCCTTAGACGCCCTGATTCCATTGAGATAGAACTCTTTGAACGGATGGATACGTTTTTAGTCTCTAAAATCTCCAATCGAACATTGGGCCTTAGACACCTTGATCCTACGAATCGGGTAAATATGACCTTAATATATAAAGTTTTTTACTATACGGAGAGTCTAAGTCACCACGACCTTATCAAGCAAACAAGATAAAGCATTCAAAAGGTTTTCTTTTCACAGAGAATCGTTACATCTCAGTAGAACATGGGACAAATGGTTAGACACAAAATCATTTTATCATCGCAACAACATGAGATTACAAAGGGGAGGAAGGAACGATAGGGCCCTCAGGGCAGAACCCGGATCCACTGTCGCTTTCTTAGTTGAACCTTCAAGGGGGTAAAGTCTCATACTGGCCAACTTGACGGAGGATCTCCTCAGCGTACCTCAAATGCTTAAGTAACCTACACTGAAAAAGCTGATCATTGGCAGCATCTTTGGTAACAGACGCTTTAAGGTCAGCCATCTCTCACTCAGCATTTTGAAGGGACTCCTCCCAAAGATGAGCTAATATTTCGGCAGTCACTAGTCTAGCTTCCTATATGCGTGCCTCTGCCTCCAACTTTTTGCAGCACTCTCGAACCAGAGCCAAGTCCGCCTAAAGGCGTTTCATCTACCTGTCTCTTTCCACTTTGAAGTCTTTTTCCTTATTCTCCAGGGCGTTTTTCAGCGCTAGTACTTGGTCACTCAAACGGATAACTTGTTGATCACGCTCTTTCCTCTGCTTCCTTTGGAGCTCGGTCAAGGCCGCGGTCTGGGAAAAAATACACTTGTTAGAGCCATGAAATAACAAATTCGGACATAGCTCAGGCGAGTTGAATGCTTACCATAAGGTAAAGAGAGTGAATAGTCTTATCAACCTGATCTGGAGGTATCGTTCGGAGGGCAAGTTTCAGAGGAAACTTAAATCGTTCGGCTAGCTGTAGTGTCGCTTGCGGATCAATAAAGTTATATTAATGGCCCCCACATAAACCGCCACCAATCATTCTTTAAAATCATCCTCTTCTCCATTGAGAGACTCAACCAAAATAGGAGGTGGAATGCCGACCTTATCCTCTATATCTTGCAAAAGACATTGAGACGCTTGGGGAACTGTTCCGATACTTTTCTCGAAATGGGAATAGAAATGTGCATCACTGGGGCCTCTTCCTGCTACTGTGAATCCAGAGTTAGAGCACCCACAGTCGTCTCAAGGAGTTCATTATCTGGAGCATCCCACTCCCCGACTTTAAAGGGTGCACCAATGGTCATCGGATGGCCGATCGGCTGATCTTCTCCCGTCTCGGAATGTTCTTAGAGAGGCTTATGTTCTCCAGTTCCTGCCAGCTTCTCCTCACCAGCAAGTGGGCTAGGTAATCGCGCCCTTGATCTTTTCGACTAGAACTCAGGGGAAATACCAGTTGCCTTCCTCTTCGTGTTCGGTTGCATTTCTCGATTGGTGGAAATATCCTTAAGAAGGGAGGAATTCACTTCGACATAGAATCAACCATCTCCTTCTCCTATTGCTCCAGTAAGAGAAGCTTGGTAATCTGCCTCGCTTCATCCATCCATAAGCCGAACAACAGCAGCATCTGGTCTTCTATAAAAAAATCTACCCAAATGCTATGCTGGGAAACCTCATAATAGCGGCCGACAAGTTCTAAAAGATGAGAATGGTGCAAAAGATCTGGAATCTTCATGTTCAAGAAGGGTACTTGGTTAGCATCTGGAAGTGTTGGAAAAAGATTATTGTTCATAAACCTCACGTAGAGGAATTTCTACATCCAATATTTGTTCCAGGATTCACTATAAAAGAACCTCCAGCGAGACTCCCGATGGGTTTGGAGCTTATACCAGCCATGGGTAGAACCTTTGGTACTACAACGCCCCAGAGAAAAATGGGCCTCTAAAATCTCCAAGTCGAAGTGAACACGAAAAAACCCTAACAAAGAAATCAGAGCAATCACGAAATGCCAAACGCTTGGGATAAACAACGAAGGGTGGATATTCCAATATCTTAGAACCTCCGCCAGCAAACCCGTATATGAGATCCTCAAATCGTACTTTATGCACTGTTTGTATATTGGGACACAATCCTCGGGGGCATGACTTGCTCTGTCCCCCTCACCGGGCAACACTAGTTCAAAGTCGCTCCCGAGCGACATGTCCATTCAGACTTCCATCTGTTCATTTTCGGTCATTGTGCTCCGTATGCTGTTTACTCGTCGCGACGAGGAAAAATCCTTTGACATTTTTTCTGCAGGAAAAGTTTCTTTAAAGAATGACTAAAAAAGAGCAATGAGCAAGAATGCTGGAATATGTGATCCTCTAATGAGCTTGAATCCTTATGAAGCGCGCAGAAGACGATTTACAGAAACCGAAGCAACGAAAGCCACATTAAAAAGCTTTGTGCCTTTTTTCGATAATCATTACTCGTGCCGTCTATTTACCAAGAAGGCCATGAGTCGGAGGCAAATGATGAGACATAACTCTAGACCCAATTCGGAAGGGTCGGTACCAACAGGGCCCACTCATGAGGCCTACAAGGGATAGTTATCGATTGATGTTTAATATTCTATATGATTATCTACCGAAAGACCTTAGTCACTCATATCTCCGTACGAAAGGGTCTTAGTGGCCCCGCTTACAGAACGAAAGTAATCTCCCCGATCATGTATACAATCACTTGTCCATCGAGCGAACACCTTTCGTCGATCAAATGACTGATCAATAATCAGCAGTTCTAATGCTAGTAAAAGAAGATCAAAACACCCTACGACTTTGGTATCCTGCCTAGAGACAACACCTTTAGGATCTTTCAGTTAAAGAAATGATCTCTCTAAAAAACGAAGGTTCCTAAATGATAAAGATCAAAATAAATTCGGAATATCGAACTCTCGAGATTTTTGGATTGGTTCGATAAAGAAAGTAGGGTTGAAGCATTCCAGCGGCGTACGCCTCTTTCAGGTATAAGATATCTTAAAACTCTACAAACCAAATACGCTCCCTTAGTTTTACACAATGCAGCACTTTACTCACAGAGAACCTCTCCTTCCAGAGCTCTCAGTCTGTTCTTTTATATTCGAAAATCATTTTTTCTGACTTAAGCGTCGGAGTCTCCCCCGTTGGAGTACTCTCTGGTGATTTTTGTAGATTTCACATCCCGTCAATGGCAATCATTCGAGTCAATAAGGAGTCGGTATTTGTGGAGTTGAAATCCATCTTCAACATATATATATATATATATATATATATATATATATATATATATATATGTATATTAAGTATCTTAAAACTGGAAAACAATATGATATATGAAACCCAAGGATATGTTGTTGTAGAGAGAGAGAGAAGTTTAATTTGATTTTGCTGGGGTTAAGATAAATGGGGAAGAGAGAAAGAGAGTGAGTCTTTTTTTTGTGCTCAAGGTAGAAAATGAATAGAAAAGAGGAAGAGAGAGTGAGATTTTTTTTTTCTTTTCTTTTTTTGGCTAGAGGATGAATAGGAGAAGATAGAAAGAGAGATCGAAGATGATTGGGGTAATTGTGGTAAAGAAAAATTAATTTTATATGTCAACTCATCATTTTTCACGTGTGTCTCATTTTTATTATTTTTCATTTTTTTTTAAACGTGGATAATTTTAAATTAGAGAGATAGTACGAAGTTTTGGATAAGTGTAATTAAAAAAATATATAGAGTTAATGTACAATACTATACATGTATTGTCAAATAATTGTGTGGTGATATGTATAACTAATTTCTTTTGGAATACTTCATATGTGGCCTGACTTGATAAATCAAAATTTCTTTTTGAATAGAGTAACATTTTTAATAATTTATATAATTTTAAATAAAAATACAAATATGATATTATTATCAAGTATACAAATTTTAATAATTTATATAAAATTATATAATATAAAAATATATTTTATGTATAACTAATTATATGAGTCCGCTTAATAGGACCAAACAATAACTAATTAAATGAAAGATCTCTTTTAATGAGTCTAATAATAAATCAATTCAGTTTAATCGAGATAAACTTCTAGATATCATATGTTAAATATCAAGAAAAAAAACGACCAAACAATAACAGGCCAAACTTACTAAATTAAGCAAGTCAATTTTTTTTTTATTTAAATTTGATTCAATTAAATATATAACCCAAATCAAATCAAATCTTTTATCCTAATATACTAAAAGCGGCTAAAGGCCGCATTGGGTTTCGTACTCCACATGCGTTCGTCCCACTCTCTCCCCTCTTTTTTTTTTTCCTCTTGGTTTTCCTTTGTGTCCCCACCATGACCCACCACCCTCCTCTCTCTCTCTCTCTCTTTTGGTTTCCCATCCCCACTCCCCTACCCCAACATCCTACGCATAACATAACTTTTTCTTTTTTTTTTTTCACATTGAAAGTTTTTTTTTTTTTTTTTTTTTTAACTCACACTGTAAGGTTTTTTTTTTTAATTTACTTCTTAAAATAAATAAATAAATATATATATCCAAATAAATGAACGTTGACAATATTAAACTAAAATTAAAATATTTACAAAGTGTTAAATTATTTATAAAAATTTTATATTAAATATTAATTCTTTTAACTTTAGGATTACAAATAAAATATTACATATTAAAAATATTTAAATCTTACAAAATTAATATTTTTTATTTTTATCTTAATACTTTCATTTAAAATTTCATATTTTTTATATTATTAACTTTACTATCATTTAAATCATTTTTTTTATCATTGATGTCATATTATTTTATTTTATTTTTATTATTAATATTTTGATTTTATATCGTTATTATTGAATAAAAATAAAAAATAATACAAATTGAGTTAGTGGAGTCATATATTTTTGTACTTGTATATTATCTTATTTGTTATTTATTTACTAAATTGTACTTACATTTTTTTATTTGATAATAGTAATATAATTACTATAATTTTAAGTTTATATATATTTAATATCTACAAAATATTATGGTCATTATAATTTGACTGTACGCTTTTTTTTACAATCCTATATTTGATATTTTTACTAAGAATATGAAAAAATATTATAATTTATTGAAAGTCAAGAGGTATTTTAAGAAAAATTAAAATTAAATAAAATGGAATTGCATTGTGTTTTAATACAATAATTATATAACAATTATTTTAATTTTTTAATGAAATATTTAATTTTTACATATAAATATTTATATTTTTATGAGAAAAAACGTTCATTTTAACAAACATATATTATAAGTATAATAAGATAAAATAAAGATATTTTAGAATAAATTGATTTATTATATGTTTGAATAAATTTTGTTATATGTTATGTTGATACCTATGTTTTAAAATAAAAAACATATTAACAAAAATTTTCGTTATAATTAAAATTTTATTGAAAAATAAATTAATTCATTTTTAACTGAGCAGTTTCAATATAATTATAATTTCTAAATTGATTTATTAAAAAACAATTTTAAACATTTTCAAAATATTTTGCTATTTTTCAATTTTTGTAAATTATTAAAATAAATTTTTCATAATTTTTTTTTTAAAAAAAGGAAAGATATTTACTTGGTAATATTAAATAATTAATATTTAAAAATTTAAAAATTTATATATTAAATATTTAATACATATATTCAAACAATTAAATTCTTAAAATATTAAATTAAAATTAAAATATTTATAAAATATTAAATTAAATACTAAATTATTTATATAAATTTTATATTAAATATTAATTCCTATAAGTTTAGAGTTAAAAATAAAATATTACGTATATAAATATTTAATTCTTATAATATTCGTATTTTTTATTTTATTTTTAGTATTAATATATTAATTGAAATTTCATATTTTTTATATTATTAATTTTACTATCATTTAAATCATTTTTAGCATTAATTTTATATTTTTATTTTATTTTTATCATTAATATTTTAATTTCATATTTTATATTTTTTGAATCATTAAATTTAGGATTTGAAAATTTTCATTTTTCAAAAAATTTTACCACAATTCCTATTATCATTAATTTTGAAGTCAACTTTTTCTCGTTGGGTCTTTTTTCTCTTCATCTGAAATAATACAAATATAGATTGGATAAATATTTTAATTGTTTATGGAATATTTTCTTTCATTTGTTGCCAAAATTTTTAATGAAAATATTTTCTTTTAAACTTTTTATGAAAAATTTATTTTAAAATTTTTACTTCCTTTTTTTTTTTTACAAATATTTAAAATTTTTTCTTTCTTTTAATAATTTTTCAAATTAAAATTTTTTTCCTTTTGTTTTCTTTCCTTTTATTTGTAAATTTTTTTTTTATAGAAAATTTATTTTAATAATTTGCAAAAATTGTGTTTTTTTTTAATAAAACTTTTTACTTTTTTGTAAATATTTTCCTTTAAATATTTTTGCTTTCTTTTAGTGATTTTTCAAACTTACTTTTTTTTTCTTTTTTTCCTTATTTGCAAATTCTTTTTTTTTTTTGAAAAATTTATTTAAAACTTTTGATGCAAAATTTATTTTAAAATTTTTGCTTTCTTTTTTTTTTTTGCACAAATAATTGAATACTTACAATATTAAATTAAAATTAAAATATTTATAAAATATTAAATTAAAAATTAAATTATTTATATAAATTTTATAATATTACCTGATTTATTTCATAAGAGTTTTCTACGGTTTTTTGTTTATTTGGACTAGATAACCAACTAATATCATGTATTATTTTTCTATTTAGATGTTCCAAAAAGGAAAAAAATTCCATTACACCATATTCTAATTTGTTGAATATCATATTTTTATATTTATCTTAATGTGAATTTTTATAGATTTACATTTTTATATATGTTTTTTTATTACTATTTGATTGATATTATTTAATATTATTATCTAACTCATGTAAATTAAAACTGAAATCTGTATATATTAACATACTCTATTTTTTTATGCATCAAACTGTAATATTACGGTTAGAGTATTATTTCTTTTGGTATAAATATTATCATTAAATATTATTATTTTTAAAAAATGATCATCATTATTTTTTAAATATAAAGAGATGCAAATAAATGAAATCGAATTGGAGAATGGATGATGAAAGTAAAGAAATTTTACTGTTTGAATTCTCTAAAAAAATACATGATCATTATTATATTTATTATATTATATAAATTAATTAATTATATAGAAAATGATTGAATTCAAATAGAGATATTTATAAATATAAAATTATTTATATAATTAAAGAAATACAAATCATATTTTTGAGTATTCCGTACGTCTGTAGGTGCCGAAAACTAGTTTTAACAATTCGTGACCGAGGTGGAGACCTTGGGCGAACTTTTTCAATGCTTGTGGCGGAGACTTGAGAGTACAAATGGTACATGCAGTGCAGCCATACGTAGAGGCAGTAGAAACTCAAATTGTCATTTGTGTAAAAAAGAAAGTATTGTCTCTCAGCAACTGTCAATTTTTTTTACCTCGTGAGATTCAATTTCAGTTATAATAAAAAAAAATTTATTTTATATTCTCATTCAATATATTATACAATTTGTATAATTATTTATAGATTGTTAATGTCAACAAAATTTTTATACATATATATATAATTCTAGTATATTTATTATTCATGGGATCATGTCCTAAAGGATTTTGATGGGATCTCATTCAAAAGATTTAATACGTTTAAATACAAATGGATTTATATCATCTTACTCAATCGATGGGATCTATCTTCCTGAATGTGCCATATCATCCCGACCCACCGAGAGGATCTGTCATTTGTGATATTTTATTCAAAGTTCGGTTAACTCCCGATGAGATTTATGCAATTGATCCGCGAAAGTATTCGGTGCTCCCAAATATTTGTCCCTCTCTACGTTCGATCGATGACTAATAACTTCTTAAGGGATTGATAACTTCAGTCCTCATCAATCAGAAACAACATTTAAACGAATCTCATAGCGACTTTTGTTTTCTATTTTAACACGAAATTTATCTTACGGATAAAGAAGAAAACTTTCGAAAATCTAATCGATAAGGGAATGAATTTCTTTATATAATCAACTTTTCTAAATGATAATGATTTCAAATCTCAGACATTTGAATTTCGAAATCTTCAGTTCTCCTCATATGGAAACTAGGGTTGTAACACCATAAATCTACATGGTTCTTACGGACTCCATATAAATGCCTTCAACACATCGAAATCAGGTAAGTTCTCTTGATTTTATATTCGGGGCACCAATCACAGAGAGATCCGTCCTCATTTCTTTTCTCAATTTGTTTCATTCCTTTCAAAAATTACTTTTTCTGATTTAAGTGTTGAAACCTCCCCAGACAGAGCACCCTCCAATGATCTTTTGCAGATTTCAAGTTTCTTTATCGAGCACTCGTTTGAGTCACAATGAGCCAGATTTATGGAGTCAAAATCCAGCTCCAACAGATTGGCGCCGTCCGTGAGAATAGACTAGAGAAACTTCGATGAATTCTCTAAATCACCGGATTGATATGCCTTTGAAAAGGAGAACTAGAACCGTATCGAAGGCTGTATCCGCCATGGATGGCCATACTACTATCCTCATTGATGCAGTCTTTCCTGTGGCACCCACTCACTCCATTGACAATCCTCCAGTTCACACTTGACCTCCTTACTCGGATCAGGTCCCATAACTTGTACCTTAGGAATGCCCAGCTATGCCTCATGCATCGGTATTCCAAGAATGAGTCAGTTAATCTCAAATGGATAGATTAGAGTCCAAGATTTAGGACATGAGCAAACAGTTGGAATGTCTCAATCGAGTCATGAGGCTTGAGGGCCAGTCTTCATCATGAGGATCTGGATATGTACATCACCAACGACAAAAGCCATCGCTCAACTACGAACCCTTGGCGACTTCCCACTATGACCCTGAAGACCTAAGGAGACAAGTTGAGCAACTCGTAGCTGATGAACTCAAACAGACCAACGCTCGAGAAAACCAAGCTCCCCTTTACCCTACTAACACTTCACCTTTCTACCCAAAGGCTTTTTCGGAACCAATGCCCCATGATATGCTTTTGCCCCTCATGGAAAGATATGACAGAACGACTGATCCTCGTGACCATACGACGCATTTTGTAATGGTGATGATCTCAAGAGACATGATGGATACTGCTATGTGCAAGAACTTCCTTACCACTTTTAAGGGGAACGCATTAACATGGTTCAACTCATTCCCGCTGTTGAGTATAAAAACTTTCTCTCAGTTTCAGCAATAATTCGAGACCCACTTTGTGATAAGTCGGAGAGCAAAGAGAAAATCCACTTCTTTACTATCGTTACATCAAAGGGAAGGAGAACCCTTGAGAGAGTTCTTGGAGAAGTTCAAAATAGAGAAGATGAAAATCCCAACCTTGTACCATTTTATTGCGCTGGCTGCACTACTCACTGGATTATGCCCTTCAGGCGTGAAAATTTCGAACACGAAGAATCCTCCCTCTAATAACCAAGAATTTTACTTTCGTGCTGAGAAATACATTATGGCCGAAGATACCGTGGCTGTCGACCAAAAGAGAAACCGATCGTCCAGGAGAGAACGTAGTTGATCATCCCGACGGCTCTCACTAAAGAGAAATCGACCAGATCCTCCACCTTCTCGGAGGTTCAATGCTTACACCCCTTTGAATAAAACTTCCAGTCAAGTTCTACTCCAGATCAAGGACTAACCTTATATTCGATAGCCTCCTCAACCCATGGAGGATGATCCCAAGAAGGATAGGACTAAGTACTATCACTTCCATCGTGATTACAGTCACATGACTGACGATTGTAGAAAACTCAAAGACAAGCTCTTGGTCCGAAGTGGAAGGTTACAAAGGTTCATCAATAGAGAGGGAAGAGACATATCGAATCCTGACCGACAGATGCAACCATGATGGAAGGAACCAAACTATCGACCGTTGCTCAACCACTAACTAATCATTAGGATGGAGTGATCCTCCAAATTTATGAGGAGCTAGCCTCTTGAATGCCTCATCCCTTGCTGGACGTTTTAGAGCCTTTAGACAGTTCGCAAGGAAGCGAGGTCGAATGCCTAATCGCACCAATCTTCTACTCTCCTAACATCCCTCTCCCCACTCTGCCAGAGGTATTAATAACTCACGTTGGCGAAAAACCTAAAGGCAAACAACCGATCATCGGTTTCACCGATAAAAACTTAGTTGGGGTGGATCCAAATTGTCACGATCCTCTCTTTATCACTACCAAAATCAGCCTGTACGAAGTCTGAAGGCTCTTTGTCGATCAAAGAGCAGGGTACAATCTCTTATATTGGGATGCTTTCAAACGGATGGGCTTTGGCCCCACACATCTCCAACCCCACACAAGTCCAGTCAAAGGACTCTCTGGCGAATGGATATACCCTGAAGGGATCATTTCACTTTGGATCACGCTTGGTGTGCCGCCAAACCATACGATAGCCACAATGATGTTCAATATGGTTAACCTTCTCTCGCCCTTTAATGCTATCTTGGGAAAACCGGGCTTGAACGCCTTGAAGACCCTGCATAGCAAGAAACACATGAAGGTTAAATTCAGAACTCTACTTGGGATTGGGACATTGTCTTGTGACCAAGAGACTTCGGTAACCACCTTGAAGTGATCATCACGGTACGTTTCCATTGCCTTAAGCAGTCCTTATGTTACTATAGTAGTATTTTTCAATTTGGCAGTGAACACGCATAAATACCTTATCGTTTGCATTCTATCAAACTATTGCTATCGGTTAATATTTATAGAAAAGAAATATATTGTTAACAAGGGATCTATCTCCCTGAACGGACCTGCGTCACCTTGATCTATCGAAGGGATCTATCTCCCTGAACGAGTTTGTGTCTCCTTGACTTATCGATGGGATCTATTTCCCCGAATGGGCTTGCGTCGCCCTGACCTACGGAGGAGATTTATATCCCTGAATGAGTCTATGTTGTCCTGACCTACTGAAGGGATTTATCTCGCCAAACGGGCTTGAGTCGTCCTGATTTACTGAAAGAAACTATCTCTCCAAGCAGGTCTGAGTCGCCCTGACTTACCGAAGGGATCTATCTCCCTGAATGGGCCTGTATTGCCCTGACCTACCAAAGGGGTCTATCTTCCCGAATGGGTCTACGTCGCCCCAACCTACCGAAGGACATCCTCATCCCTCTCTTTTGGATGAATCTCAATAAGTTTTGCCTATTAGAATGTCAGAGGCACTTATCAAAATGCATACCTAAGGAATACCCTTAGATAGGCCGACGTTCTCCAAGAAAGTTTGAAACAACCAAGTGTACCCAACGAGTCTATCTGAACTATCTAAACAATGAAGGGAATATGCTCTGTTATTAACACATGCTGAATGAAAGAACATGAAAGAATTCTTCATTAAGAATTGATATGATACAATGGCACAAGAGTTATACAGATTTCGGGGGAACAGGGGGAAATGCCAAGATCTACCGAGAAGAAGTCCTCACAGTGATTGTGCTTGGTTCGGCTGGAATACCATTCGACCTGGCAGGAATCGTAATTCGATCCATCGCTTCCTAACTAATAGTCCCCCTGATCGGAGGAAGAACTCCATCCAATCTAAACTGACAGATTATTTTTTCAGAACATTTTAGTCTCTCTATGAGCTCGTGTTAGGAATCCCTAAAGGTGCGGCACTTTTAAGTAAAGATTTTTTTGATTTAGCCGCTCTTTGCTCTGTCACCTGGAAAGACTCCTCACGTAACTAAGCCAACACCTCGGTAGTTTGCAACTGCGCCTTAAGGGCCTTCTTCTCAATCTCCAGCTTCTTGCAACGACAATGACATAAACCCAAGTTCTACCACAGATTCTTCACTTCCTCCTCCTTCTCAGCCAATGAGGCCTTAAGTATCTCCTCTGCCCCCGCATCCTCCTTCCTTTGATCAGGAGCATCTCGCAATGCCACAACCTGAGTGTTTGGCTAATTGACTTGCTCCTCCAAATGTTTTATCATTCGTTTGTTTCCTCTATCATTCTAAGAACTCCGTCAGAGCCATTGTCTGTAAAAAGGGGGAACAAGATCAACTGACGATGAAGAAAAAACAAAACGAGATAAATTCGAAAGATGATACCATTAAACCAAGGGACCTAAGAGCCCTGTCAGCTTGTTCCATGGACATCCTGTGCAATTCTAAGTTGCAACGATGAAAGTTGAGCCTATCAGCTATTTTTTATGCCTTAGCCAAGTCTACATAGCTGTACTGTTTGTCTTTCATGCTAATGGCTACTGTTCCTCTCTCATTCAATCCCTTGTCACCATGAAAGGATTGGATGGGAATAGAAGGACAGATGACAGTCCCATCGGACACTGCGTTTTCCCTTACGAGAAGGCCATAGTGAGATAGCACATGATGGATCAGACAATTCTTCAATTGATGCAACTTGAGTTTCTATCATCCTTGGCGACCTCACTTCTACAACAGATGATGGAGCCCCTTCGAGCCTCCCTACAATGAGTGCACCCGGCACTGAAACCACCTTGTCATTAGTGGGCGACGAATGACCAGCCCTATTTAACTCTTCTGACTCAATTCTGGATAGCCTTAACGTGACTAAAGGTACACGCCTCTTTGTTTCCTCGCTTGCTTCGTGCCCTCCTCCTGCTGGAGACTTGGGTTATACAATTTTTCTCCTTTTTACTGGAGGAAGCGTTAGTGGAGGTTGGGCCTTAGATGCCCCATCAGTCCTCTCTGAAGAGTCCTTTACAGACAAATCTTAGTCAATTGTAATCTCCCTCAGCAGTGCATCATCCACAAGTCTGAAATATTGACTAATCCAATCCTTTTCCTATCGATCAAGAGAGGCCTATTGATCTTCCTTTTTCTCCTATCAATAGACCCGCTAGAGATAGCATTTGGTCATCTGTCAAGGTATTAATAAAGATGGCCCTTCGGGTAGACTTACAATAACTACTGACTAAATGCATGAAACGAAAGTGACGTGAAGTGTTTAAAGGTTATAACTTGAGCGAAGACATCCCATCAGTGTTGGGGAGCGTCGGCCTAAGGTTCTTGTCCTTGAATTCCATGAAAAACATACTTGTGCATCCAATTGTTACTAGTGGGTTCCTTATAACGAAACCCCCAGTCGAATTCAGAACAGGTCTGTAGCTTATACCAATCTCGGGCCGAGCCCTTCCTCACACACCTTACTAGAGAAAAAAGGGCTGTCAAGATATCGAATCAAAGTGAAGGCAACAGAACTCTAGCAGGGAGATCACAACAATAATAAGGCACCAAACACTGGGAGTCAACAAAGTTGAGAATATGTTCTAACGATCCAACACCTCAGCGATTGGGCCAGTGTATGGCACCCTCAAGCCAAACTTCACCATCTGCTTATACATCGAAACATAGCCCTCTGGCACTTTATTTGCTTTGTCCTCATCTGTGGTTGATACCACAGTGTAATCGTCACCCATTAGCATGATGGTTTGAACTTCTTGGAGTTTCACCTTTGACATAACTCTCCTAATGTCATTAATGTTTTGAAGAGCGAAGCTTCTTGCCATTTCTCTCACAGAAGATCTCCTGTGTACTGAAACAGTTCAACGGAAGGAAAAACAAACGCGAAAAAGAGGAAACACCAAACTTTCTCCCAAGAAAAAACTTATAACGAACACTAGAGACGGTTTGCAAAACACAAAACGACGCGTGTTGTGAAAGGCTTTCGATTTCCCAATAGCTGCTTCTCATGGTGCCTTTCTCACAAAATGACACTGTGAGTCAAAGACAAATGATAGGACCATGTCCTAAAGGGTTTTGATGGGACCCCATTCAAAAGGTTCAATATGTTTAAATACAAATGGGCCTATGTCGTCCTACTGTACCGATGGGATCAATCTCCCTGAATGGGCCATGTTGCCCTGACCCACTGAGAGGATCTGTTATCTATGGCATCCTATTCGCTGTTTGGCTAACTCCTAATAAGGTTTATGCAATCGATCCGCGAAAGTATTCGGTGCTCCTAAATACTTATCCCTCTCTACATTCGACCGATGACTAACAGCTTCTTAAGGGACCGATAACTTTGGCCCTCGTCTATCAGAAATAATATTCAAACGAATTTTACAGCAACTTTTGTCTCCTATCTCAACACGTAATGTATCTTGCGGATAAGGAAGGAAACCCTTAAGAATCTGATCGATAAGGAAAGAAATCTCCCTGTATAATTAACTTTCCTAAATGATAATAATTTCAAATTTCAAACGTTTGAATTTTGAAATTTTCGAATCTCATCATATGGAAACTAGGGTTATAACACGCCAAATCTATACGGTTCTTGCAAACTCCATATAAAAGCCTTCAATATATCGAAACCAGGTAAGTTTTCTTAACTTTACACTCGACACATCAATTACAGGGAGATTCGTTCTCTCTTCTTTTCTCAATCTGTTTTATTTCTTTTGAAAATCGCTCTTTTTGATTTGAGTATCGGATTCTCCCCGTCGGAACATCTTCTGGCAGTCTTTTGCAGGTTTCAAGTCTTTTCATCGAGTACTCATCTGAGTCATAAGAAGCTGAATCTGTAGAGTCAAGATCCATCTCCAACAATTGTAATGTACCGAGATTACATATTAAAAAAATATATATGGAGTGTGTCGATATCACCGTACACTCGAAAGTTTTCATTCATTCACATGCATGGCAGGGCGGTGCAGCAACGTATCACGATTGAGTTGTCATGAGATGCGCCACTCGTTAGAGTTATTTGAATTATATTATATTTTATTTTATTTAGAATATTTATTAATCAAAATAATTTTTTTTGAAAATTACAAATACATTTAATTTTTTAAAAGAAAAATTAGAATTATTATTGTTTTAATATTTTTTTTAAAATATAGTTTTCGTCTGCTCTAATCTAAACTTTTTGTTAGCTAAGTCAATTTTTAATAGTGGAGATGGAAACTCAAATTCAGCACAACTCTCACTTTTGTTTTATTATATTGATTTGATCATATATTTCACATCAAAGTTAGAGAGAGAGAGAGAGAAAAAAAAAAAAAACCCACGTTGTCTTGTTCCTATGAAGGAAGCAAAAAATAATAATCATTATAAAAGAAAAGAAAAGAAATGGAACCGAGGGAACACACACCACATGGCACCTCGTTGTTGGAATTAAAATGATTTTGTTAGTATATGATTGCGAAAAAGTTTGAAAAGATCTAACCTTTCAACCTCCATAGGTAATGGTTTTGGCATGTCCATGGTGTTGTTGTAAATATAAAGACCATTCACCTTTTAATTTTTGACTTTCAATCTGATGATATTTGGCCAAAACGATCCATTGGGCTAGACACTAGTCCACAATACATCGAATGACCCTCGGTAGCCCAACTGCTCGATTAGTAGTGTCCACTTGGTCGACTAACTATTTGGACCAAGAGCTTGTCATTATCAAGAGGCTTTAGATTCTCTGAATCCCTGACTCACGAGATGCATTAATCGAAACGTGTCGTCAATACGAGATCTATCTCCCAAAAGGGTAGACACGGCTCACACTCTCTTGGAATACACCAACCATGTTCTGATTGGTAGACAATTGATTGGTTACAGCACTTACCTGGTGTTCGGTGATTGTCACTTGGCTTGCTAAGGTAAATATTTACTTCTCCTATGAACACAGGAAGAATCTCCCATAAATAGAAGGGAAACCCCCAATCTTGGAAAAAAATCTCCATAGCTGCCCGAAATTTCCTAATAGATAACCATTGAAATCTTTTTATTGTGATCCCCGTAATCTCAAAAAATTTCCCCAAGGAAATCAGGGTTTTAACGTCCCACTGATACACGTATCTCGCACGAGATAACTATATATACATCACGAAGTAAATCGACCAGGTATGCATATGTACTCTCTGAACTAGCACATGACGCGTGGGAGTTTTCTTTTAGTCTGTTCTTCCCTTTCGACAATTGTTCTCTAAGTTAAGTGTCGGAGTCTCTCCTATCAAAGCACCCTCATGCTATTTTTTGTTGGTTTCATTGATCAAGATTATCAAATGACCAAGTCCTCTCATTCGAGTTAACATGACCATTATCTTTGGAGCCAAACTCACCTTCAACAAATTGGTGCGGTCCGTGAAAACAGACTAGAAAGAAACTTATCCTACACCACTTTGACCATAGATAATGCCTTCATGGAGAGTAACCAGAGCCACTTCTAGAGTAGCGTCTCTGACTGAGGGGCACACGACCACCCCAACAAATGCCGCACCACTTGCGACGGATAACCTCACAAGAATTCTTGTCGTTGTAGGTCTATCTAAGGTCCGATCTCTAGCCGATTACCAAAACCACCCAATACCATTTGTCGCTCCTATCTCCCCAGAAAGGGCTACTAGACCCCGGTAGAGAGGCTAGAATCTAGGTTGCAGAATATGAGAAAATAATTAGAAGAACTCAGCCACACCCCCTGACCAGCAACTCAATCCTCCTCTTATGGATCGGGTCACATTTGCACATGAAAGCTAGAGCCTAGGGAAACCCAGGAGCCTTCGGTGACTTCTCGATGTGACCTAGACGATCTAAGAAGACAAGTTGAAGAACTAGTGGCAAACAAATTGAAATGTGCAAACGTGGGAAGAAACGAGCCTGCTTAATACCCTACTAGACTCTCGCCTTTCGATCCTAAGATCTCCTCCAAGCCGATGTCCTGTGATGTACTTCACCCTTCTTTAGAGAGGTATGATGGGATTGTTGACCCCAGAGATCACGTTGCCCACTTTATCACTATAATGATACACTTCTCGATACTCCTCAAGGGCAACACACCGATATGGTTCAATTTGTTCCCTTTGTTTAGTATCAAAAGCTTTTTCCAACTACAACAATAGTTCGAGACGCACTTCATCATTAGTAGGGGGCTAAGAGAAAATCCACATCTCTCCCCTCATTGTGACAGAGAGATGATGAGCCACTGAGAGACTTCCTCAAGAGATTAAAGGCCAAAATGATGAAAGTCTCTAGCCTAGATCACTCTATAGCGCTAGTAGCACTACTCACGGGATTACGACCATTCGGAATAAAGACGTCCATCACTAAGAGTCCCCGTCCTCTATCCAAAAGTTCTATGCTCGTGCAGAGAAATACAACACTGCAGAATATGCTAAAGCCTTTAACAGGTGGTGTAATTGACCGGCTTAGAAAGAATGCAGCCATTCACCTCAATGATCCTAACCTAAGAAGGCCCGCTAGGGGCCTTCACAATAATGAAAGTTCATTAGTTTCACCCCTCTAAACGAGACCCCTAGCCAAGTACTCCTCCAAATTCGGAATAAGTCTTATGTTGGGTGGCCTCCTCATCCTCAGAGGACGATTATAAAAAGGACAAGACTTGATATTGTCACTTCCATCGAGATTACAGTCATTCACTGACGAATGTAAGAAACTAAGAGACGAACTCGAGTTCCTTGTCCGAAGTGGTCAATTCCAAAGATTTGTCAATACAGAAAGAGAGGGCATGCCGCCTCAGAGCTCTCATAATCTAAAGCAAGAAAATGAATGAATCGACCAGCCAGTCGCAGGAGACAAATTCAACCGATCAGATGGGGTGATCCTCCAAGTGCTAGGTGGATATGACCCCTTGAAACCTTACATCTCATCCCTAATCTATAGGCATTGCATCGGTGTGACCAAGTATGCACACAGACAAACGAGGAGGGGCACCTAATAGCGCCGATCCTTTAGAAAATAGAGCCATCCGGTTCCACATCCAAAGAGGTCCTAGCCACCCATACAAGAAAGCCACCCAAGAATAAAAGGCCCATGATTGACTTCAGTAACAGCGACTTGGTAGGGGTTGACCCCGACCAGTATGTCTCCCTCATCATCATGGCCAAGATCGGGCAATATAAAGTTAGAAAAATCTTTATCGATCAAGGCTGGCTGTAACCTCCTATACTGGAGCACCTTCCAATAGGTGAAATTTACCCCAAGTCATTTGCAGCCTCACGCTAGACCCATTAAGGGGCTCTCAGGTGAATGGATATACCTTGAGGGCACCATCTCACTGCCTGTGACCCCTTGGGACTCTACCCCACCACATGACGGTTTTGACCACATTTAATATGGTAAAGCTTCCCTGGCTCTATAATGTCATCCTGGGACGACTCGGTCTAAACACTATGGAGGTACTACCAAGCACGAAACACATGAAAGTCAAGTTTAGGACCTCTGATGGTATCGAAAAGTTACACTGTGATCCGGAACCCCTGACGCTTCCTCCCAAGTAAACTCGAAACTTTTCTCTCCTTACGATTACTCCTATAGTATCCCTTGACGGGTGGCCTGTGATACCTAGTCTTAGTGCTTGATTTACTTATTATTGATTTGTTCTTAACAATGTGTACCACCCCCTTTGCAAGCTGATTATGCTAAATTAGACCTCTCGAATGGAGTTTCTCGATAGAGATCTATCTCTTCGAATGGACCACTATCACCTAGTGCTCCTGAATAGAGTCTAGCGGTAGGAATCTATCCCATTGAACGGGCCACTGTTACCCAGTTCTCTCGAATAGAGTCTCTTGATAGGGATCTATCTTCTCGAACATGCCACTATCACCTAGTCCTCCCGAACGGAGTCTCTCGATAGAGATTTATCTCTCGGAACGGGTCGCTACCACCTATTCCTCCCAAATAGAGTCTCTCGAAAGGGATTTATCTTCCCGAATGAGCTACTATCGTCCAGTCCTCCCGAATGGAGTCTATCAATAGTGTTCAATCTCCCTGAAGGGGCAAACATTGCCCGATCCTCCCGAACTGAGCCTCTAGATAGGGACTTGTCTCCTTGAATGAGCAAACACTGCCCAGTCTATTAATTGCACAGAACTTATCGAACAAAGCTTATCAGGTACCCGTGACCATTCCCATCGACCAACTCAAAAAAGAAAGTCTACTAAAAAGTGATTAAATCGGCATGGAGTATAAACCATGATGAAAACAAAGAAATACTTCATTGATGCATTCTAAAAAGAAGTACAAAAAAGGGAAGTACAAAAGAAAAACAAAAACCCCGATCAACAGACAAGGGGGTCATCAGACTTTACAGGAGTAGTGACAGACTTAGGTTCAGAAGCGGGGTCCACAATGTCCGAGGGCAGGGGGTTTGCCAACCCTGCTCGACGAATGATCTCCATACCATACTGAAACCTCTTCGATAACTTGCGCCAAGCGCACACATAATTGTTAAAGTTCCTCAGAAGGGTAGCCCCCAGCTCAGTTATCTTTTCGTCAATAGTCTAGAGAGATTGGTTGTGCACCTCGGCCAACCTCTTTACAGCCTGCAGGGAGGCCTAGTGAATCCTAGCCTCCACCTTCAACTCTTCACCGGAGTGCCACATCTCGCTCGGCCCTCAGCTGTTCCACCACCTCATTATGGGTACTCACGATGGCTACAGAGGACCTTGCCTCCTCGAGCTCCCTGTCCTTCCTCGAAAAGGTCTTCTCTAATCAAGAGACACCCTTCACTATCTGGCCAGACCAATGCCTCATGTGACTTAACATCTGCTCCCTCCGTCACTTTTGAAACTCTGCCAAGACCATGGTCTGAAAGCACTAGTCAGTAAGCTGAAAAGGGAAAAACAAATAAACACTAAGAAAAGGAGAGTATCGTCATAGTCGCTGAAAGCCAGGTCTCGTCGCTCTGTTTGAATAAGACCTTATTCAACTCCAAATTTGAACAATAAAAGTCCAACTGATCAACTATCCGTTTCCCTTCAACAATATCAATATAGTAATGATGATTGTCTTTAGTACTGATCATCACCTTTCCACGCTCCTTTAAGCCTCGACAGCTGTTAAAAGACCGAATAAGGATAGCGTCAGGGGCCACCTCATCCTCTAACACCACCTGCTTGCCCTTGTCTAAGGGCAACAATGGAATAGTAGTGGATGGCCCAGTATCGAGCCCCTCCGTCAACACGAGGCCAACAACTTCAAGACGTCCTGGAGAAAGTCCCCCTACTTCCATCGAAGCCTCAAGAGCATGACATTCTCTTACTAGAGAACCTTCACCGGTTACACTAATGGAGGCCTTACGTCTACGCCCACTACCGCTATCCTCTGTCGACTCATTGGTGGTTGGTTGAGCAAACTCTTAAGCGACTGGGGACCTCTTTTCCAGACTCTCACTAGTTTCCTCTTCAGGAAGCTCTTGGCATTGCACTTGCCTCCTCTTGACTCTAAAAAAGGCGAGTAGGGTTGAGTCAAGCAAACGAGCCCTTAACGAACTCTCAATTTCCCTAAGGGCTCCCTTTGTTTTCACCCCTATCTGATGATTGGTGGTAACCCGCCTTAAATCCTCCTTTGCAGTAGAGCATAAAAAATTCACAGTCTTCTTCTTCTTCTTCTCGAGCAAGTGGGGCTTCTCAATTGCCCTTTTTTCCCCAAGTAATAAACCCGCTAGAGACAACATCTCATTGTCTAAGAGACGATCAACCCAAACACTCCTCTGCGAGGGTTGGCAATAATCACCCATGGATCGAATGAAGCTAAAATTACGAAAAGATTGGTGAGACTTCAACCCGAGCAGCGGACTAGCATCAGGTGTTAGAAGCCCCGGTATCAAGTCCTTCTCCAACAAGTCAACAAAGAAATATTTGTACATCCAGCTCTTGTCAATGGTCTCACTATAAAAGAGATTCCACCCGGACTCTTTCTGAATCTGCAAACAAAACCAACCCACAGTTGGGCCCTTCGTTTTATACTTTTTTAGTGAAAATACAGAAGCCAGGACTTTAAAATAAAAATGCAAGTGGCAAACACCCATCAGAGAGATGATTGCAACCACCAAGTGCCAAGATTTGGGAATCAACAAAATGGGAAAGATGTTCCAACGAACCAGAACCCTAGCGATTGGGCTAGTATATGGTACTTTCAAACCATACTTCATCGATTGTTTGTACATCATAACTCTATTCCTCGGAGCCATGTTGGCTCTATCAGCATCCGTTGTCGACATGACTTCAAAATTATCCCCTTTTTTTCGTCTTGGTTTAGTCACCAACTGGCATTCGGGGTTTTGTCATGACTATTCCGAATCGACCTGCTGTCGGCTTCTTGAATGTGGGAGGTCTCCCAATGCAATTTTTTTACGCCCCACAGGGACTTGAACTCAAGTCCATGGAGACAGAATGCAAAGCCCTTCCCACTACACCCAACCCATGTTGGTACAAAATTATCCCCTAACAACATATCACTCTTGATGCCACATAGCTCCTCGAGCGACATAGTGCTCCTAATATCTCCAATGTCAAGAGTAGAACCAGATGATGAATCCTTTGCTATCTTCTCTTGGAAAATCTTTATGGGAAATTGGATCATCAAAGAAATTTAATTGTCAAAAGATGGAATCGATGGTGGAAAAGCCAATCGTGAGACGTGCGTTATAAAAAGAGCACTGAGGACGGTTTGTGGCCATTGAAATAGCACATGCCGCATTAAATGCCTTAATTCGCAAGATCCAAAAAGTCTCCTCTAGATTATACTCCCGACGTTCGTGGGGGAAGTGATGATACTTGGCTGAAACTATCCATTGGGCTAGAGACTAGTCCACAATATATCAAACAACCCTTGGTAGCCCAACTGCCTGATTAGTCGGTGTCCACTTGGTTGATTAACTATTTAGCCCAAGAGCACGTCATCATCAAGAGGCTTTAGACCTTCCGAATCCCTAACCCATGGGATGCATCCACCAAAACGTGTCATCAATACAAGATCTATTTCCTAGACGAGTAGACACGACCCACACTCTCTCAGAATACATCGATCATGTTCTGATCGATAGATGACTGATTGGTTATAGCACTTACCTGGTGTTCGGTGATTGTCACTCAGTCTGCCTAGGCGCATATTTACTTCTCCTATAAACACGGCAAGAATCTCCCGTAAATAGAAGGAAAACCTCCAATCTTGGAAAAGAATATCCATGGTTGCCTGGACTTTCCTAATCGATAACCATTGAAATCTTTTGAAATCTTTTTATTGTGATCCCTATAATCTCGGGACAATTTCGTAAGAAATCTAGGGTTTTAATGCCTCGTTGATACATGTATCTCGCATGAGGTAACTATATATACATTATGAAGTCAATCGACGAGGTACGGATATGTACTCTCTGAACTAGCACATGTCGCACTGGAGTTTTCTTTCAGTCTGTTCTTCTCTTTTGAAAACTGCTCTCTAATTTGAACATCGGAATCTCTCCCACCGAAACACTTTTCGGTTGTTTTTTACAGGTCTCATTGGTCAAGTTCGTTAGATGGCCAAATCCTCTCATTTGAGTTAGTAGAATCATTATCTATGGAAACAAACCCACCTCCAACACAATCCAATTCCACTTGTATCATCTACCCATTCAAAATTAAGTAAGTTTAAAATGTGCAATAATTTTATCAAAGTCTACAATTTTGTTTATAAAATATCATATGAATCATATTAAAAAACAAAAATCCCACAGGATCGGCTATTCTGGTCACCTGACATTTATTTTGCATCAGTCTTGTTGTTTGTACTATTCCTAGAGTTACTCTCAAGTTGTTTGTTTCTTAAATTGAAAAATAAAATGCAATCTGTTGAACATGAATTTTGACTCCAGAGATACCAACTTCTCTTGACTTGATCGATTGGCTTGAGAGAATGGCTTGAAACTTGCAAAAGACCGCCGGATGGTGTTCCGACAGGGGAAGACTCTAATATTCAAGTTCAAAAGAGTGGTTTTCGAATAGAATGAAACAGACTAAGAGTAAGAGAAAGAGGGAGAGAGTTGGACTTTTTATCACTTTATGTGATAAGTGTTTGGTCTTAAAGGACGTATTTAGACTTTGGTGATGTGAAGGCTTTTATGCATAGTTACCGTAAGAGCTGTATGTATCTGGGGTGTTACAACCCTAGTTTTCTTCTGAGGAGATCTAAAGATTTCGGGATTTCATTAATCAAATATTCTTGGGAGATTTGTGATCATTATCATTTAGGAAGTTTGTCAATATGAAGAGATTCATTCTCTTATTAATTAGAATTTAAAAGTTTTCTTCCTTATCTGAAGAGTATATGCAAAGTTTTTTACCAATAGAAATTGTGTTCGGCCTCTTACCGACATGATATGAACAAGGTTGTCTTTTGAAACATGGGAGACATTTGTAGGTCACCAACCAGTTACCTTGCTGCCAATGGTAATCACATGGTGTGTTGGACTCGTGTCCATCCTTCGGGAAGATTGATCCCTATTTATTGACTCATCTAGGTGTATGTGTCTTTTCAAATCATGGGCTTTGTAAGATTGAACACATTTTGTAGTGGGTCCTCTGAATGGGTCTCATCATTTACCCCCGACTCATGGTATCATTTCATGAGAAAGACGCCATGAGTGATGACTATCAAAAAGATGCGAAACTTTTAATGCAACATATGTCATTTCGATTCTCACGAACCATCTTCAGCACTCTTCATAAAGCCAAGCGTTTGGGTGTATCATACATTTTTGTATCTTCCTTTCTCTTATCGTTTTGGATTACTTCTTTCGTACAATAACTTTTCTCTGAAAAAATGCTAAAGGGTTCCTCTTTTTCTTCTTAGCAGATTATCAATGATACTCCGAGCTCAATGACTAAGGAGGAACTTTAAGAGATCCAAGCTGATATATTGCTTGGGTATGATTACGCGTTGGTGTTACCCACTAATAAGGATAGGGCAAACATGGTACCTGAGGGTTGTGTCCCAATTTACAAGCAATCTATAAAATACAGTTTGAAAGTCTTGTATATGGGCCCGCTTGGGGGAAGTGATGCACTATTGGAATATTTATCCCACGTTGCTCATCCTAATGCTTGGCGCTTTGTGGTCATGGTAATTTCCCTATTAGGGTTTTATCGCATCCGCTTTGACTTAGAAATTTTGGTGATTCTTTTTACGTTGGTGAGATGTAGAGGTTAGGGTTCCACCCAAGGTTGGTACAAGTTGCAAACTCATCAAGAGTCCCAATAGAAGTTCTACTATAGCGAATCAAAGGATAAGCATTAGATGCACAAGTACTTCTTTGTGAAGTTTTTGAATAGGGACCTCTTGTCTATGTCATCAAATTCTGGTCAAGCACCACTGTTCAAGGTGAGACCTCAGACCCCTACTCACCATTCTCATTTTCTGTGATTTGTTAGGCGTTATTGTGAGTCTACTCAGTAGAACATTTGGGTGGATTCACTTGTAGAGGACCAGATGCTACTTTTGGCGGGCTTGTTAATAGATGAGAGGAGAAAAATCAATAGACCTATTCTGCTGAAACAAAGAGAAAAAGAATTGGTTAACGTTCTGACATCTGTGGAGAACACCATCCTAAAGGAAGTTTTGACTAACAAGCAAGTGAAACCGAAGGCCTTCTAAGCTTCGGTCATCGAAGGTGTCATCCCCTTTGCTGAAGAGAATAAAAACTAAACTGTTCGAGTCGTCTAAAGAGGAGGAGATACCTGAGGAGGCCGGGGAGCACACATCATTTGTTGCATCAAGGCATTCTGAATCGGTAAGGGTAGACTTGGAGGGGGCCGATAGTTTGTCGCTAGATGCATCTTCTTCAATAAGGGATGCTAAAGAAGGCGTCTTGATAAAGGAAGCTCACGAAATGGAAGGACCGACAGGTGTTGTTGTTCCAAAGATGTGAGAGGGCCCATCGGTAGAGTCGCATATTCATATTGCACTCGTGGGCTAGACGTCCATATAGTCCCCTGTGGAGCCATAGTGCTCTCCTCGTGAGAAAACAGATGGGGCTAAGTTCCCACTACCCATTCCTATTATATCATTTGATGGTCAAAAGGATTGGTAGGAGGGAGGATCGATTGCTACCTATGTGGGGGGTTATCGATACAATTGTATCGATGCTAAAGAGGCGCTTCGGTTATCCAGACGATTTGACTTTCATGATCCAGATCTTGAATTGTCAAGAATGTCTCAGAAGCAAATCGACAAAACTCTCTAATCTGTTTGTCTGATGGTATTATTTACCAGCAGGACTCATTTTTCTTTGCTTTTATTTGATCTTAGCTGACTTGTATTCTTTTTCTCAGACTGTAGCCTTAACGGAACTCTAGAGGCAACAGATGAAGTAATTGGAGAAGCATATCAATCATTTGGGCAACCAATTCGTAGTGTTGTAGGACACTCTGGAGCAGAAGGGAGAGGATGCTGAGGTAGGGAAAGCATCGAGGGCTTTACTTGCTGAGAAAGATGAACTGATCAAGCGTTTGCAGGAGGACTTGGCCTCGTCCTAAAAGCGTTGCGAAAAGCTGGAAGCTGAGGCATGACTTTGCATAGCAAGTCTGGCAACCACTGAAACATTAGTCTAATCATGGGAGCAGTCCATTTGGGAGGCCGAGTAGAAGATATATAATCTTGAGGAATCCATCATTAGGGATATTGTCGTTGATATCCGATCTTGAGGAATCCATCACTAGGAATGTTGTGGTTCTCAGGCGTTCACAACACAGGTTGGTGGAAAAGTTAAAATGTGTTTAGGCGATAGCTCGTTGGGTTGTGATGTATGACACTTTGCCTCCTCTCAAAGAGGCAGTAGATCGAGCGGTGATGGGTGAGGATTTAGTCCCCACAGCTCTGGTTGGCGGACATACCGGATCAGCCATGACTCAAATGACTGTGAAGCCATTTTATTGGGAGGTTTTAGTACTTCCCTCTGTTTCTCATGACTCTGTGTAACTTTTGTACTATGGAATTTTCTAATTGAGAAGCCTTTTGTATCATTGCATCATGTGTTCATGTTCGTAGGAGATTTTTCTTGAGTAAGAATGGTTTTCATTTGCATGCTCTAGATGTGACTTGTTGTCTCTGATAACTCCTAGACCGATCGGCCTGAAAGAGATCACTAGCTTACCCAGGGGCGCATCGTCTCCGTTAGGAAGTCTTATCGATCGAAATGTGGTCATCTCTCTGGAGACCAGATTCCATCGGTCCTTTTGATAAACCCAGCAGTAATGTTTTGATTAACGAAGGTGCCCTCAATGATAGACTGAGGTGATATAACTCTACTCGAGGCCTATCAATAGGTTAGATGACACGGGCCTGCTTGGGAATAGATTCCAGTAACGTATTAGGCTATCATATCAGGTACCATGGACTCATTCGGAGGGGTAGATCCAATGATAAGTTTGGGCGTTATAGACCTGTTAGGGGAGATAAATCCAAATGATAAATTAGGGCGATATAAGCCTGTTTAAAGAGATAGATTCCTGTGATAGGTCAGAACAATATAGGTCCGTTCGGAAAGATAGATCTCAACGACAGGTCAGGGTGACATTGGCCCGTTCAGGAAATAGATCGCAATGATAGATTAGGATGACATGGACTGTTCGAGGAGATAGAAGCTAACGATAGGTCAGTGTGACATAAACCCGTTTAGGGAGATAAATCCCAATAATTGGTCGAGGCGATATGCGGAGAGATAGATCCCAATGATAAGTTAAGACGACATAGGTTCCGTTTGGAGAGATAGATCCTAACGATTAGTCAAAGCAACACAAACCCGTTCGGGGAGATAGATTCCAATGATAGGTCAGGATGATATAAACCCGTTCGGGGAGATAAATCTCAATAATTGGTCAGGGTGACATAGAACCATTCAGGCAGAGATCCCTACGATAGATCAAGGTGACGTAGGGCCGTTCGGTGATTCAATTGAGCACAATAGGTTCATTAGTATGCGTTATCATGAGGGAAAATTGGCAATGAATAAATTAAAGGTAAACAAAGAGAGACAAGAACCATCAGTTAGAGGATATTGTAAAAATGTTCGCCAAAAGAGAAAAGTTCAGAGTTTACTTAGGAGAGAACAAAGGAAACTCCGGAGCATAAGCCGGAAAAACACTAGTAGGAATGTAAAGCTCGTGCAGAGACTGTTTATCATAAATCAGGAGGATCACTCCATTCAATCTATTATGCAGTGGTCGATCTATTGGCTGCCTATTCGGTCCATTCTCTTGTCGCGGATTATGCCGATCAGGGGAGGGTATGTTCCTCCCTTCTATACTGATGAGTTTTTGCAACTTTTCGTTTCGATCCAAGAATTCCAATTTGTCTTTGAGTTTTCTATAATTGTCAGTCATGTGACCATAGTCTCGATGGAAATGACAATATTTTGACATATCTTTCTTAGAGTCATCCTCTATAGAATAAGGAGGCCACCTGATATATGGCTTATTCTTGATCTGAAGTAAAACTTGACTGGGAGTCTTATTTAAGGGAGTGTAAGTGTTGAACTTTCGCTGGGGTGGAGAACCCGGTTGATTCTCTTTTGGCGATGGCTGTCGGGGCGATCGGCTACGTTCTCTTCGGAACGAGCGGTTCTTTCGTCGATTAAATGTTTTAGCATTTTCGACTGCGATATACTTTTCAACATGGGCGTAGAACTCTTGGATAGTGGAAGGAGAATCTTTGTGATCGAGATTTTCATACCTGAAGGGCGTAATCCAATAAGGAACGCGGTCAGCACAATTGAATGGTCCAAAACTAAGACTTTCATCATTTTAGTCTTGAATTTTTCTAGGAAGTCCCTCAGGAGCTCAAGTCCCTTTGCCGTAATGAGAGTAGAGAGGTGGACTTTCTTTTAACCCCTCGGCTGATCTTGAAATAAGTCTCGAACTGTTGTTGAAACTGAGAGAAACTCTTGATGCTGAGCAGGGGAGTAAATTGAACCACATCAATACATTATCCTTGAGGGTAGTAGGGAAGTGTTTACACATAATGACATCTGTCATATCCCTTGAAATCATCACCGTTACAAAATGAGCTGTGTGGTCGCGAGAGTCAATCATACTGTCGTATCTCTTAATGAGAAGTAAAAGTATATCTCGGGTTACTAGTTCTGAGGAAATCTTAGAATCGAATGATAATATACCGAAGGGATAATGAGGGGCATCGTTCCTTCTGGTATTAGTTCATTTAGTTCTTTTATAACAAGTTGTTTGACTTACTTTCTCAAGTCATCGGGGTCATGGAAGGAGGTCACTGATAGTTCATAGTTTAGTCAGGGTGCAAACAGTCGCGAGCCTGCGCAGATCCTCCCGAAGAGGATTATCCTTTTGGTTTGATAGTATGACTGAGCCCTTCTAGCTGTTTGCTCATATTCTATATTCTTGACTTTAACCTTTTCAGTTAAGGACGATTGGCTTGGCCCGGGGATACCAGCGCGAGGGGTACGACTTGATGCTCTTGAGGCATAGGTTGCGGAGTCTGCTCTGGCGAAGGAAGTTGAGAATGAGTAGCACAATTTTCGGCAGAGTGAGCAGGCGCTCGTAGGAGAGCGACATCGGTTGGGGTAGCGGTGTGCCCATCTGTAGCGAATGTAGCTTTCAAGATGGTTCTAGTTCTCCTTTTTTGAGGCATGGCCGTTTGGCAATTCGAGGAGTTTGTCGAGATTACTCTAGTCTGTTCCCATAGATAGCATCAATCTATTGGAGGTGAGCTTTGACTCCACAGATACCAGCTTCTCTTAACTTGATCGATTGGCTTGAAATCTATAAAAAACTACCGAAAAGTGCTCCGACGGAGGAGGTTCTGACGTTTAAGTCAGAAAAAGCGGTTTTTAAATGGAATGAAACATACTAAGAACAAGAGAAAGAGGGAGACAGCCGGTCTGTCTGTCACTTGCTTGATAAGTGTTGGGTCTTGGAGGACGTACTTGGATTTCGGTAATGCGATGGCTTTTATGCATGAGTACCGTAAGAGCCGTGTATATCTGGAGTGTTACAATCCTAGTTTCTTTTCGAGGAGATCTTAAAATTTTGAGATTTCACTAGTCAAATATTTTTAAAAAATTCATGATCGTTATCATTTAGAAGTTTGCCAACATAGGAAAATTCTTTCCCTTATCAATTGGATTTCAAAAGTTTCATTCCTTATCCGAAGGGTGTATGCAAAGCTTTTTACCGATAGGAATTGTGTTTGGCCTTTTACCGACACGATACGAATAAGGTTGTCTTTTGAAATATAGGAGATTTCTATAGGTCACCAACTGGTTAGCTCGCTATCGATGCTAATCACATGATATGTCAGGCAGTATCTATTTTTCAAAAAAATTGATCCATATTTATCAATATGTTTAGGTGTATATATCTTTTTGGATCGTTAACTTTGTAAAATTAAACATATTTCGTAATGGATCCTGTTAACGGGTCCCATCACGATCTTATTGGAATTATTTTAATAAATCGAACCCAATATAGGAAAACACCCCATCGCTCGTACACGCAAAATATTTGCCAACTAAGATGCAATTGCCATCGAGCGATCGCTGTCTCTCAGTCCCATCCCGTATATATATATAAATATATAAAGTCCGAGATGGTAGGCGTCATTTTGTTTTAACGAGGACTTAGGAGCAACCCCCACTCCACCATAGCACGGAAAATATATGAGTATCCAAAATTTTCAGCTCACATTAATAATAGAGCATACCCAATACAAAGGGTCAACTATAGAAAAATTGATTAAGGCCTTGCAACCACCGCAGTCCAATGTTTCCATGTGCTCCTCCCCACCCCCCCTTCCCCGAGGGGGTTTCCATTTCAGCCTGAGTTTTCAAGTTAATTAAGATGATATATTGATAGAAGGATGAAGAACATGACAATGTTATAATTGGGGGTTTGTGGTTTTCTCTGATTTGAAAAGGTTCTGCGCAGCTAACTAAAATAGTTTACTGCAATTAATTTTGATGTTGATGGGATTAGGTTTTAGGCTTACTGAGCTGAGAGGACTATGCGCCCACCTTACAACTCCGCGTCCTTTGCGCTTCCGACTTCTCTATTTTCTGTGTGCTGTGTTCACACCTGCGTCCAATGACATTTACGTTCTGTAATTATTTTTAATTATATAATATTTGGAGGATATTACATGTTATCATGAGATTATTTTTTTTAAATGCAATGCAGGGCCTCTATTTTCTTTCACCTAATTATAATAATTTAGGCCCCACCGGTTAGGGTTTGGGCACCTGTATATAAACACCCCCCCCCCCGGGTTTACGACAACCAAGTTAAAATAGGTACTTAGAACTAGTGGACACAATGATTTAAATTAAAATATAATCAATACAAGAAACTAAATGGGTAGGACGCGGAACATGCGATTTTGGTGGGTGGGACGAGGGAACTGGGAAGAGAGACTATTAAAATCGTTATAACTTGTGTGGAAATGAGAGAGTCCAAATTGCCGACGGAAACCTGTCTCTTACCTATGGCTATTATACCATTGCTGCCAACTCAATTTGGATAATTGTTATTTCGTAGAACATATAATATTTATAGTAGAACTCCTCCAAAAGTTCCAAGCGACTATGGTTGTGCTCGTGTAACATACTCGTTAGGAAAAAACAAAAGAGTGAACCTAATGAGTAAACATGAACATGCACTGCAAAGAAAAAGTAAGCCTTTTGTGCGAGGGATATCATCGTAATTATCACTAAATAATGGATTCAATCACGGGTTGGCATAATGATACAGGAGAGTTCATCCTCCTTAGGGCTAGAGCACTCACAATCCATCTTTACTCACTTAATGGATTCAAACTCATTAAAAAAACTCAATCTATAAAGTCAATCATCAAGTAAGAGAATTTATTAAATTTAAATACTATTTTATAATTTTATTAGAAATCAATATAAGATTTTTGACATTATTCGATTTAAGAAGTTGGACTTCCACGCATAGATTTTATTGGAAACCAATGTAAGATTCATGACATTATTCGTCTTTTAAGAAGTCAGACATTCACGGACGGCTCTCATTTTGAACTCTTCATGACACCAGATAACCATTTTCCTTTTTTTGACACCAGATAACCATTTTCCTTTTTGAACAGCTCTCACTCTGATATCAGATAGTATTTTTTCTTTTTTTGGACGGCTCTCACTCTACACCATGTAGCCCTATGGATAGCTTGCACTCTGGAAACAGGTAGCCCTTTTCCCTTTGGATGACTCCACTCTGGACCTTATTAAATATTAGGTAACCCTCCTCCAGGTAACCTTTTTTTCGTTTTAACCTGACTCTAATACTAATTTGTCATAAACTCATTTGATGGATTCAAACTCAATAGAGAATTCAGTCCAAAAGATCAATCTATTGGGTGAGAAAATCTATTAGATTTAAGTACTATTTTATGATTTTATTAAGAACCAATATGAGATTCATGACACCATCTTTCCTTTTATCGAAGAGCTTAGCATTTGCTCTCCTACTAAACAAATAATGAATTCACTCCAAGCATGATGTCCTAGCTACGACGGAATGAATCCCATCTCGCAGCAAGGTTTTAATTGTAGAGACAAGTCAGAGAATTTCGTGGGTTCATATTTTGTCATTAAAAATAAAACCCAGAAAATTTTGTCGTTGAAAATCCCATAAAGATGCAGATGCAGATGCAGATGCCTAAGCCTAGTCGACCATTGGAAAATCAACGAAATGAGATCCTCTTTTTGGACATTTTTTTATTTCACTTGCACTCGGCTTTGTCTGTGGGTTTTATTCTCAATTGTTAGTATTTACTTCATACTTGTATATAGTGTGGTTGGTAGAAATGGGTCCCATCAGTGGCCTTGTTCTGCTAAGTACTAATATCTGCTTCTCTGAATGAGAAAATTTTGTGTGGGACTGAAGAGACTAAAAGAAAAAGACGAGGTCGATTTTCTTGGGGAGTTGGTGGGTTGACAAATGAGGAGACACCGGAGGCGTGGAAGTCAAATAGCGCACATATGCATTCTCTTCCCGATCCTACACTGTTTTGGCCCTGTATGTTAAACAAAAATTTGCAAATAATTTTATTATTATTTTGGAACTTGTTTTTCAAAATTTGCCTTGATTTTGACCGGAAAATGTTTTCCATAAATCCGGAAAATTTTCCGGTAGCCAAACATTGAAGCAAGAAAAATGTTTTTTAAAAACAAATAGAAACTAGGTTTAAGTTATATTTTTGGCCTTAAAGCATTTTATAAAATTCTCGTCTCAAAATTGTTATTTCATGGTTCTCTCTCTTATCATAGATTACATTAAAAATTAAAATAGAGCGCTTCCATCCCACTAGCTGGTGGTTTGTGAAAGCAATCTTCCCCAAGCTGTATCATGGGTCGGAATTCATAACGGGTTAAGGGTTGAACTGCAAATTAAAACGAGATATTTGCAACTCCAACCAAAAAATAAGAAGAAAAATAAAGAAAGAAGAGAAAATTGATTTCAACATAGATTATGAAGAATCACTTCTACATTCGCACTAATAATCCAACCCCCCCCCCCCCCCCAAAAAAAAAAAAATATCCTCCCTGTACAAGTAAACGTACTACAAAATTGAAAGTAGATCATAGTGGGGCTCATATGCTCCTCCCAAATCGAAAAAGGGAAGGGGGTAGTTTCATCATCACCAAGACTTGATGGGACTCCTTGAACAACATCGATGGTTACTCTCATGTCCTTTATAACTCCATCATTATTGGGCCTATACATGTCTCAAACATATTGCTTAGTAGGCGCGGAACTTCTCCGGAGCTGTGCTCACACCTTACAAGGTCGACTAACATTGGAAAGAACTGCGAGACACACCTCCGGAATGATTCCCTATCCAAGCTGCTCAATACACACAAAGCTGACACGACCAAGGCCGTCCGGGCTGCCAATTCCTCCTTTTTTGTTGATCCTAATGGAAGGATCCAGTGTATCTCTGGCTGGTTACTCTGGTTCTTCCGTGAAGAACCGGTTCCAGCACATTTCAGGTATATCCCCATGATTTCTTGGCATACGTCCACTAGCTGACATTCAATATTCATCTCGTCGCATACACGAGGATTATCTGTGGTAAGGCTTTTCAGAAAACTGAGCAACTTCTGGTAAGATTCATTTTCAAAATGAACCATCGGCGGCTCATGGAGCTCCAGGATAGAGCATGCTTTCTGCAATTTCAATTTCAAGGTCCTTTCAGAGTTCAGCTGGTGGGCATGTGATGCAATAGATGAAATCACAGAAATAAGGATGTTGACGTTTGCTGCAGACAAGAATGGCCTGTGGTTCTGGTAAAGATCAGTTGCCACCTGCAATAGAAAACAAATTAAGACCACTTGCACACAAACTACCAAACAAACTGATTCATAGGTACCAAGTCAAGCATCTGAACAGTTACTATAGCTACTGTTTATCTGATTAAACAGTTACTGGATTACTTCGCATAATTATTATAATGAAGATCTTTTTAGCTACTCTGGAAGAAAAGATAAAAGGCAGTCATGCAGTGTTAAGAAGATGACATCTCTCTCTCTCTTACCTAATTCCTCGTACTTTCCATGTCATAATAAGTTAAATGAGGATCATCCTCAGATTTGATGCAATTGAGAGAGGTCTATGTAAAGATTTTTGGACAGCTTGTTCAAGTGAAAACTTATCAGACTGCAGCTACATTGCCAAGGAAAGAGACTGAAAATGAAAAGCACCAGATTTTTTTTTCTTTTTTTTTGGGGGGGGGGGGAACAGAGAGGAAACCTGTATAATTTGTAGCTGCACGGATATATGATTCTTCACTTTTGAAACAACATAGGCTGCAGTTTGCAGATTGTCATCTTCAAGATCATCATTCGTCAATTCATTGTCGGATAATACTTCCACATCAGTGTGGGCTTGAGAAACATCAGGCACCTCTATGCTATCCATGATCTTTAGAGCTTTTAAAAATCCTGGTAGAGTAGAGGCAGCTGCTTCTTTCAAAGCCAAAAAAATATCTCTCCACTCATCTTCTGACAGTTTTCTGCATAAATCACCAGCCAAATGAACCAGTGCGGCCACCCCAGACGTAGCAGGATCCTGGCCAGGACTTTTTATGAAGCCTGTCAGTATTGATACAACACTTGAGAGTTGACATCTTATGACATCAAAGAAACTAATAAATAGGTCCACTAAACACTCTGCTGCAACTGCAGAGGTTTCAGAATCCCATGCACTTCCTTCAAGCTGTGTAGGTAGTGATGGATCATCAGTTGTCTGTGGGTATCTCTTCTCACGTGCACTGTTAAATGAGGGGAAAACAACAGAACTGAAAATGAAATTCCAAAATTGCCGAGAAAACAGATGACCATGATCTTTTAGAATGTTAAAGAGCACTTCCAAAGCACTTTTCCGAATGGTCCCACGGGGATCTGATGTCAGCTTTGACAATCCTGGAGACAAAATTTGCAAAACAGAAATGAATTTAAGTACATAAATGGATGTTATTCTTCATAACTATAATTTTATAGAGTTATCTCAAAGAAATATAACCACCACATGCGTATGCATATAATGCAGTGACTGTTAGGAGCCATATCTGAAACCTTGGATTAAAAGGAAAGGAAGACGAAATATAGTCTGAGGTACATTCAAGCATGCTTCAATGAGGAAAAATTACCATAAAACAACATTGATGCACTACCAGAAGTAAATAAGAGATTGAGATGGAACAGATTGTAAATATAATAGATGGAAGGAATGTGAATTAGAATGATTAGCTACCTGACAGCAAAGGAACCCAGAAAGATGCATGATCATCTTTGTCCGTCAAAGCATGTCCATCTGGAACATCACCATTGGTGGAATCTATAGACAGGTCATTGTCTTTACTTTCATCGTTGCAAACAAGCCCCCCCTCTGCAAGTTTGATGGCACAGAAACGCAGAAAGGCAATAGCATTAAGGCTCACGTCGCTGTTAAATCTGCTATTTGTAAAGGTGATGAGGCATCTAACACAGTCGGTAAAAGTTACAGTCTCCGTTTCAGTAATATACGGAAAATATTCTTTAACTATTTTTTCCATGGTCTCAAAAGCCAACATGACAATATTTTTTCGTTCATCAGCTGCAGCAGCTGTAAAAACCTGAGAAAGCAACATCGCATCAGAAACAGAAAATTTCAGGGTAGACCGAAATAATTGAATGGAATTGATAAAACATAATCCCATTCAGAGTGCATCAATTATTTTGGTGGATATTGTGAAGCCTATTTATGTATAACATAATGAAGAGAGAGGGAGAGAGAGAGAGAGTTGAAAATATTTGAGGGAATGAGCATATTTCGACGAATAATAATAATAATAATGTAGTCTCTTAGAACTTCCATGATAACTAGAAATGGACAAGGATTCTTGCATACCATAAAAACACTCTTCCAACCGGACTTGACATTGTTGACACGACTGAGTACCATCTGTGAAATGCATCGCACGATCAATTCTCTAATTTCAGCAGAGCTGCTTTTCTGCATAACGATCACAAATGGTCTTAAAAATTCATTTTGGAAATTGTAATTCGCCAGCTCCTCGCGCTCTAAAAATTTCATAGCAAGCTGCCGCAAGGAATCCATCACAAAGATTGCAACTGAAAGATTTTCTGACAAGCCAACCGACACAAAGAAATCTGAAAGAACATTCCATATCCGAGACCACACCAGTCTAATACGATTCATATTGTAGTGCCTGCAGTAGAGGGGTAAGACAATTATAAAATTCTTTCTACTTTTTGCAAGCTCTTGACTTGTTATTGAATGACTTGGAGAGGCATAAAAAATCTACCGGTGATGATAAACAGAAGATGCCATTTCCTCAATGTAGAAAACAGCAAAACATGTATAATCGAGTGATAATTTTATGGCCCCATAGAACTTCATCAATGCCATACAGGAATTATAAGTAGATTAAACTGATGAACATGGTTAAAAACAGAAAAGAGTGAAAAAGAGACTTACGCAATTTCAACAATTTTTGTAAGGCTAAATACCCTGGGATCTGTTGGAGACTGCAACTCTGACATGGAAACCTTGCACAGGGCCTTCACAAAAGCTACTATTGCCTCACTGTTTAACCTCTGACTATGAGCAAATATGTGGTTCAACTCAAAGCTCCCTATCTGATCAAGTAGATTTAAGTTTAAGATGAAGTTGTTAATCTGTTCAGGAGTTAGAGTAATCAAGTTTGATGTACTAAATCCGACAGAGGTGCTGTCATATGAACCTCCTCGAACAACAGCCATGACAGCTGGATTCTGAAGAGTTCCTTTTTTCTTTAGATTTGGAAAACCAGTAGCCTTCTGCGATTTTTCCTCCATTTCAACATTAGATGCAGTGAAAAAGGATGCATCAGGTGGTACACCCTCCCCCAACAGTTGCAGGTGCTCAAATCGTGAAAGGCATGTCAATATGTGCTCCCAGGCTTCTTGAAGATAATTACCATCTTCAATGGCAATTGACATTATTGTCTGTCAAAGTCAAGCAAAGAAATTAGAAAACAATGCAAAGGGAAGCAAGAAACATTATATTTAACCAAAATAAAAACTTCTGAATCCACCCTAGCATGGGAATAAGCAAAATAGGGCTACATACTTTAAAGTTCACTTTAATACGATACAAGAATTACAAAGTAGTTAAGAAAAGAATAGGAAGATACTGTGAAAAATATTTGCATCTGGTCCAACTGCGGACAATCTTACATAACACTGGCAAGTGCATGCTCACCTTAACAGCATCAACATTTTTCTGCTTCATATCTGCAGCACAGTGAAGGTAAGTGAATTTGGCCACAGTTGTGACAAAAGCATCCCTCTGAGTCTGCATTCCCATGACTGCAGTAACATGCACAGCATGCCGAAAGCCCTGCAAGCATTGGGATGTAGCAGCCTTGTCGTCACTCTGATCAAGTGTCATGCTGAATGCAGCAAGCATTGGACCCCAGCAGACCTCTACCATAAACCTTAAAATTGCTGCATCTGAGACAGGATAAAAAGCAGATCTGCAAGGCCACATAAATATTATGCATCAAACCTATTTCAGAAAGAATTAAGTTAGGGAGAGAGAATGTTATGTTCCCCAGCCTTATCAATATAGACAACAATTGCATTTAACTAAAATCTTGAGAGTCACGCCATGCTATTCTTGTTGGCTCAAAATATTCCAGTTCAAAAAGGGATTTTCTCCACCCCTGCTGCACCGTTTGTGGATCATCAGTTATCTTCTCATCCCAACAGGGAGGTCCTTGGAATCAACTTATACAAATTACCAGAATTCAATGTGTAAAGGAATATAACTTATATGTTTGAAGCTTACTCTGTCTTTCCTGACTTTGCCTTGAACTGCTCTTGGATGTGCCTGATGAGAAACCCATTTGCACCCAAGGGTTTTTCTTCTGCCTGCTTCCCTGTGACCAGGTTGAGTATGCCATCCAAGCCCAATAGTTTATTTAAGCTGTTTGGTTGCTTGCTTTGAGGTGCAGAAGAATCAGCATTCATCTTGATTTCATTTTTTACAATCTGATCATAAAGCGCCCCAAGATAGTCTTCGGGTAAATCCTTACCATCATCTATTCCACGGTTGTTGCGGATGAAATCAGCCTTATTCATCTAAATCCAAAAATTTGAAGACATAAATCAGATGTGAAGTCAAAATCAACAAAATAAAAAATTTGAATATGTGTTTAACCAATCATACATACATAATGTATATATGCATAACACGAAAGATTGTAAAACTACAAAATTCCTACCATGCTCTTAATTTACTTTCCTGACTTAAACTCCTATTCCTCTGTACACTTGTGATTTGTTACTTCATATCAGAAAAGAGACCCATGGTCATGTACTTGATTCATAGCATGACACATCACGGAGTAAGAAAATTTTTTATAAACCAAAGAGAAAGAAACAAAAAGAAACATTAGCAACAACATCATTACACTAAACCAAGCCATTCTTCCTTTCTTATGAAATAAGAACAAAAGAAAAAGTTACTCAATCATCACATGTTAGTGTGAGTAAATATGCCCAAAATTTACTAACAGTATTCACCAGTGTTACCACAAAGTCATCAAAGAAAGAACATATATAGGCCATGCACGGTAACCTTAAATTTTCAAAATTATTTGGGGCAAGTTTAATGAAGAGAGTGTGGGGCACCTGGTGTAATTCATAAAACAAATTTTTAAATTTAAGTGGATGCGATTTCCCCAATTGGAAACGAGTGGATCTGCCACTCATTTACAAGTCCTTTTCAGCTTTTAAATATAAACTAATAATAATAATAATAATAATAACAACAACAGCAACAACAAGCGCCCCAAGTAATGTGTCATTCTAGCCATATAGATAATATCATTGAAAGTCTCAATTAGACACGAGAAAAGATTTCTAGAACAATGACACTATCAAATAATGAAATGGGAAAGCCTGTGCATCATGGCCAACATTAATTACCATAAGCTAACTTAAATAAAATTTCTGCAAACTCACCTTATCTTTCACCATGCCATTATGAGCATCTGTGTTAAGCATTATTACAGAGTAAGCAAGAACATAGGCTGTATCTGCACTGGTAAAAGAATGCTGATTACATTTACAATAGCGCTCAGCAAACTTTTCCATTATGCGGTCTATCTTCTGGGCTTCCCCAGGCAACCTGAAGCCCCGTAAGAAAAACCTAATGGCTTCACCAAAATCCATGGAATCAAAATTAAATGAATCCACATAAGCATGCATAACTTTTAAAGGAAAATCCTCCCTATCACCCAAATAGTCCCCAATCATAGTTTCATTCAAGCCACTTGTGTTTTTTAAGAAAAAAGCCACTTCCTCAGGAGAACCACCAATCTTCTTGGAGTTCACCAAAATCTCAATGCCCCTCGAAGGTTTCCGATTGAAAAGAGAAATGCCTTTCTGCATTCATTGAGGTAAAATGTCAATTCAGACTAAAGCAAACTCCTTGATAAAGAACACACATTTCAAAGGCAAAACCAAATAATAATAACTAAAAAAATAATGATAAGACTAATGTAAAACCGGCAGCCATTTGAGATTTGTTGGTTGTCGGTAGGGATGGCAATTTTCAATCCGAACCGACGGATATCCGAAAAATCCGATCCGTCGGGTCGGGTTTTTTTTAAAAAAAATCGGGTTCGGATCGGATTAGGGTCGGATATTAATATGAAAATTATCGGGTCGGTTCGGTTTCGGATCTAGGTTATTAATAATCCGACCCGATCCGACCCTATTATAATTTATAATAAAATAAAATAAAAATATATATTAATATTATATTATTAAATTAAAAAAAAAACAAAATGAATTTTAGGGTTAATATCTTCTTTCTCCAGCCCACCCAGCGTCATTAGCCGCAGCCGCAGCCGCACCTCACCTCTATCCCTCTCCCCTTCATCTCATCACTTTCTCCCCTCACCTCTATCCCTCTCCCCTTCATCCTTCATCGCTTCACCGACACAACACTTCATCATCTTCCCTTCATCACCGATGCCAGAAGACTGTGTCGACCTTCATCAACTTGCCGATCTTCATCGCGTTCATCAACAGCAGTCACTGTGACTTGCCTCTACAACGACAACTTCAGAAGGTAAGTAAAAATTAGATCTGGATTTTATTTTGTCCATATTTTCCTTTTTAGATCTGAAAATTAGATCTGAAAAATTTCAATTTATTTTGTCCAAATTGTACTGTCATTTTTAGATCTGTAAATTTTAGGATTTGCTTTTGTTGTCGGATTTGGTTTTTGTGGTATTGGATCTGTAAAAACCCTATAATTTTTTTTTTCTGGGTGCTATTTAATGGGAAGAACTTTTGCCAGCTTCCGCGTACAAATAAGAGTGGCATTCAGTTTCTTTTTCCTTGGTGCCATGTTCTGTTCTAGCGTGTAGTTTCGATTTTAGTTTTTGTCTGAGTTTGTGCAATGGCTTCCGGAGCTTTTTCATGTTTTATCATGGAAATTCGAGGGAGGGGTTTGAAGTTTCGAGGTGAAAAATTTTGTCAGTTGTAGTGCCTGGAGTGTTCGAAATGGAATAAAGAAGCAAAGGGGCTTTTTCTTTTGGTTATAAATCAAAATAATTGTACGTTGTAGTGCAAAAAAATTTCTTCCTCTGTTGTAGTGCCTGCAATCAAAATAATTCTCAGCTTCCTCTGTTGTAGTGCCTGCAATCAAAAATTTCTTCCTCTGTTGTAGTGCCTGCAATCAAAAATTTCTTCCTCTGTTGTAGTGCCTGTAGGGCTTTTTCTTTTATATATAAAGCAAATGGCATTCAGTTTCTTGTGTCAGTTGTAGTGCCTGCAATCAAAATAATTCTCAGCAGACACTGAAAATTTCTTCCTCTGCAATATGTGTTCTATGCCCCCTTCATAACTGCCGCCCGCTGTTTCTTTTGGTTATAAATCTTTTCTGTTTCAGATCTATTTGATTTCTGTTTTTGTTTTTATTAGTTAATGTACATGTGGGACAGTAATTTATATTAGTAAAAAAATTTGATATTGTATTATAATTTTGACAGGATGAAGATTTATATCTATTTAATTTAATTTAATTTTATTTATTTTGATTGCAGGCAAATATATATCTATTTAGAATTTTATGGATTCAATTCCTTCATCTTCCCATGATTTAATAGCTTCAAATCCTAGCGATGATGCTCCATTTACAATCTCAACAGCTGTTGCTGATGGAACAGGTACTCCGACTCCGACTTCAACTGAAATTTCAGTCTCTAATTATGAGGGCAAACGTAAAAGTTCAGTTGTTTGGGATCATTTTTTTAAGGAGCAGATTAATGGAGAATGGAAGGCAACATGTAACTATTGTAAGAGAAAAATGGGAGCAAATTCAAAAAATGGGACAAGTCATTTAAAGGCACACTTAGAAAGATGTCCCAAAAGGCAAAACACTGATATAAGACAAAAAATTTTGGTGATGAATAAAAAGGAAAATATTGGTGGTAATGCAAATTTAAGCAATTATGTTTTTGATGGAGCTTTGTCGAGGAGAGAGCTTGCGAAAATGATTGTGATACATGAGTATCCATTATCAATGGTTGATCACATATGGTTCAAGAAGTTTGTTAATAGTTTACAACCTATGTTTAGTATTCCTACTCGCAATACCATTAAAAAAGATATTATGAATCTTTACAAGGAGGAAAAGAGGAGGACAAAAAAAGAACTTTTTCAAAATGATAGTAGGATTGCAATTACTACTGATATGTGGACAGCAGAATATCAAAAAAGAGGATACATGGCAGTGACTGCACATTATATTGATCAATCATGGAATTTGCGAAGCAAACTATTAAGGTATTGAGATCTGAATTTTTTAAATATTTTTATATATAAATCTTATTTTATTTATTAACTTTCTTGTAAACTATTCTTGCAGGTATTGTTATGTTCCACATCCTCATGATGGAGATGTAATATGCCAACAATTGATGAAGACATTTCTCGACTGGCACATTGATAGGAAGATATCAACGGTGACAATGGACAATTGCTCTTCCAATGATTCTGCCATAGAGTTGTTGATTCACAGAATGCGTAGTGGAACACTCATACTAAATGGTACATTTTTTCATATGCGGTGTTGTGCACATATATTGAATTTAATTGTGCAAGATGGATTGTCTATTATTGGTGATACAATTTCTAAAATTCGGGATAGTGTTCAATTTTGGTCGGCAACACCGAAAAGATGGCAAAAGTTTGAAGAAATTGTTGTTTTTGAAAATGTGTCTATTACGAAAAAATTATGTCTTGATGTGAAAACACGTTGGAATTCAACATATTTGATGCTTGAGACTGCTTTGTCATATAAAGTTGTTTTTATGAGTTTGATGCAACGTGAACCAAGATATAAGTGTTTGCCAAGTGATGAAGAATGGGATATTGCTAGGGTGATTTGTGAGAAGTTAAAGAAATTTTATACTGTGACTGAGATATTTTCTGGTTCTAGTTATGTTACTGTAAATATTTGCTTCCCAAAAATTTGTGATATCAAGTTGTCATTGATGCAATGGGCGAGTGGGGTTGAGAATGAGATTATTATTAGAATGGCAAAGATCATGTTGCAAAAATTTGACAAATATTGGAGTAAAACTCATATTATTTTGGCTGTGGCTATTGTGTTGGATCCAAGGTACAAAACTTTGATGTTGAAGTACTATTTTCAGAAATTTTATGGGGATAAGGCAAATGAAGAGATTGAAAATATTTTATATGTTTGTCGTGAGTTGTTTGTTGAATATGAAAGAAAATATATGGTGATGGTGAATCATGAATCTTATTCATCTAGTATTGCAAGTACATTAGTTTCAACAGATGAATTAGAAGATTTTGATGCATATGCTGAAAAAGAAATGGAAATTGATTCAAAGACAAAGTCAAAATCAGAATTGGATGATTTTTTGGAAGAGCGAGTGATCCCAAGAAAACCGGATTTTGATATATTGCAGTGGTGGAAACAAAATGGTGGCAAATATCCTATATTGCATAGAATGGCAAAAGATATTTATGCTATACCTATTACCACAGTGGCTTCTGAGTCTGCATTTAGTACAGGTGGTCGGGTGATTTCTCCTCATCGAAATAGACTTCACTACACAACTGTGGAAGCTTTGCAATGTACTCAAAATTGGTTATGGACTCAATATCTAGGTATGTATCTAAACTAAGTCTTTAAATATTCTCTATTAATTAATATTTGATTTATTATATTTTGATATTTGTTTCATTTTTTTTTTTTTAGAAAATGAGTCAAAAGCTCAACTTGAGGCTATGCAACCATTGTTATTATTGAATGAGGATCAAGAAGAGGATGGTGATGATGACTGCGAAATGGCTGAAGAGTTTCCTATTGCTGATTTGGTCACTTAAAATTTGTAACATTGTTTTAGAAAAACTAATGTGTTTTATTTTTTGCAAGTATCAAAAACATGTAATTTATTTTTAGTTTTATTTTGTGTATTGTTTCTTACTTATCAACACATGAAACTTGTATGTTTTGATTAATATTTGGATAATTTATCTTTTTTTATGATTCTTGTGCATATATTTTTTTTTTTCTTGTGCATGATAAAATATTTCATATTATGGTTTTTTTCTTGTGCATGTTTTGTTTTGTTTTTTTAATATAATTTTATTTGTTATTATATTTTTTATTTTCGGGTCGGTTATGACTCGGGTTGGGTCGGGTCGGATCGGATTTTTAAAAGACATATAATATATCGGATCGGATCGGATCGGGTTTTTAAAAAAATCCGTAGGGTCGGATATGGTTTTTTATTTTTTAATCCGAATCGGATTAGGGTCGGATATGGATATTAAAATAAAATTTAGGATCGGATATGGTATTATTATGATCCGAACCATAACCGATCCATTGCCATCCCTAGTTGTCGGTGGCCAGATGCATGATCTTTTTCCTAAATTTGGATTTGCAAAGGGGGAGAAACACTAAAAGAAAAACAAAAACAAAAGGACTATTAAACCTGAAGTTCCAATTTATAAGCCCGGCGTTGCTCAAGTGTAGCAGCATTTGATAATTCAGGGTTTGTTTCTGAGTTCAGTTCATCAGGAATAACTCCTTCTTCTCCATTCAATGCTGGCTGATTATCAGCTAAACTATCATTCTCAAAACCCTTTGCAGGATAAGAATCTCCCATTCTTAGCTGTTGATCCATCCAAGTTCCCATTGACTTTATGATGATAACCAAGCACTTCACTGATTCGAAACGAAAAGTTATATCCTGTGCAGGAGACAAAGTTGTAGTAGAACCAGGAGGCGGACCTAGAGCAGTTTTCAGTAGGCCATTGACAGTCCTGCACATATCTGATGGAATTAAAAGAGTTTTAATACATTTTTTAGGAAAAAATAACCACAAAAAAAAAGATACAAAATGACAATTTGAGATTTAAGCTTTTGGTTACTTTTTTCCTATTAGGAAGAGACTAGGGATATGGAGAAATTTGCCAGAAGAGCAGCACATTGCACATGAAAAATTAAGAGGCCCACTGACAGGCACAAAACAAAACAGTTAGATTCAGTTCTGAAATGATCATTTTAACAGGCCAATGTTGGGTGATTCTCATTTTGTAGTCTTGGATCTTGATTCCATGATCTGACCAACTTATACATGCTGAAATTTTTGTTGGGAATCTTATGTTAGTTTCGATAAGCATCTAAAAAAGATTTAAAAAAAAAAAAAAAAGAAGATACTTTCACAACTGTGATTTAGAAAAGGTTAACATGCTGTTTGGGTGTAGTAGAGGCACGAGTCTACTCAAGGAAAACCTAACATTCAATACCAAAATTTACTAGTATGATGACCACTTTCTACATAAAAAAACCTAGTTGAGAAATGCTACAAGTAGGATCTGAAGAGGAGACTGGAGGCAATTGGAGGACATGTGAACATTTCCAAAAGATTCCGTACTTCCATTAATCTAATCCTATCAAGGAGCCCCAAAAGTAATTGCATAAGTAAAATCCCAATTTCCACAATCTTAATTACCTTAATGGTTTTCCACCCCCCCCCAAAAAAAAAGAAAAAGAAAAAACCTACAATGGTTCTTTATTCATGATAAGATATTTATATACTATAAGTCTTTATAATGATAACATATCATTTGTAAAATACTACTTCAATGATAAATTTTCAAATGCAAGAAATGACTCCCAGATTTTTTTTTTTTTTCCTTTTTAAGCCTTTGATAATAACATATCATTTGGGGGAATTCATCTCAGAAACAAGAACCACCCAAAACAAATTCTTTATTCACCACTAATACCCACGGTAAAAAATAATTGGAGCCAATCCAGCACTTGCAAAGCTACTAACATGAAATTCACAATGTAATCAATTAACCTTTTTTGAGATTGAGAGAAATCAACTCCTGAGCCTACAAAAGGTTCAAGAAATTACATTATGGGCACAATTGAGGACTAAAAAGATGTGCATACCTTTCGAAAATGTTTGGCGAATCCACATCACAGTCATAATTCACAAAAATATCAACCATTAACTGTGAGTCCTGGGAAATGTTGTCCAATAGGTTTAGGACCGTCATCTTCTGCAAAAAACTTGGCTGTAGAACATTCTCAAGTACACGAAGGACAAGCATGGGATAAAAAATTCCTATCTCCGACTTCAATCCTGATCTGTATTTTAATAACAAGCTCGTGAAAATGGAACACATAAGCTGGAAAATTGTCATAACTGATACCGCACTGTTCTTTAATAATGATAAACATAGATATTGCTTCACCCCACCAAGAAACCTGCACTAAGAAAGAAAATGTCAGCCTTAGAGCAGAAAAAAAAAATCAAAAAAAAAAAAAACCAGCAGCACAAGACGCCACTAGTGCAAAAATTTACGAAATCATAAAGCAAAGCTTTCAAACTTGATTTATTTTAAGATCAAACATGATATTTTTATGATTCACAACCACATAATCCAACTCTGCACAAGTTGAAGTTAATGAACTTTGATAAAATTTGACTTTGGGCAGATGGATGATTTAAGGAATTCATGGATAAGCCAATGAAACAAGATTTATAACAATTAAGCACCGGTTAGTTCCATGAAGTCAAGGAGTGCTCCTACTAGACCCTTAATGCTGCATCTCTTTTCTAGTCAAGATCCTTCAAAAGCCCAGATCAAACTTCAATTCATATAAATTTTCAACATTCATTTCCTGAAATAGTCTGTCAGTTTATGACTTTGGGAATTCAGTCCTACTAGACCTTAAACACGGTAAATTTGACCTGTATATACCAAATGATGCTTCTCAGCCTACAAAGCACCAATTTCAATTCAATCTTCAATTCATATGTATTCTCAACACCCTTTCCCTGAAATAGCCCATAGGTATTCAGTTTATGATTTTCTATTACCGAGATATCCAACATAGTAATGGTTACGAGAAATTTGCCAAATGGGTGTGTAAGGGCAGCCGATAACCTAAAGTTCCATGTATAATTAATATCAAATCAAAGCACCGAACTTAAGAAACTGAACCAAGAAAAAGAACAGGAAGACAAACCTGTCGTCTGTGCGCCAAATGGGACCCCCTTTGTCCATAACAACCTTGAGCAATTCAAGGGACAGAACCTTGCCCCTCAACAGGATTTGATCATCTGGTTGATCCGGAGAAGAGAACTTCATAGACAATTTGCAAAGGTTTTTAAATAGGAGAAACCCATCGTCTCGAATCTTACTTGTGCTGGTAGATTCAGCTCCATCGTTTAACTCTTTGTCCCTTGAGTCTCCTTGTCCTTTCCCATCCAAAACATCGCCATTCTCATTCTCCAAATGAGGTCGAAGCTGTTTCGGGTACGGGGTTCCTTCACAGGCTTCCATGACCTCGTTAATGAAGTTCTGGGCAAAGTTGGCAGAATTGCCATCGCTCAGGTTCCTGTCAGTCAGCTCCAACAATTCACTGACGGACACAGTCCGCACATTGACGTCCATGGAGTCCTCTTCGACTCTGGCGAAGACAATGATCACAATCTGAGCGAGAACGGACTTGGCGCAGATCTGATTGGTGCCGCTGGCGCTGCCGAGGTAGACATTGTAGCAAGTGCGAACAATGTGGGCCAAGAAATCGCCACGGATCAAAAGACAGGGAGATCGAACGGCGGAGAGGAGGACGCGGAGGACAGAGAGCTCTAGAGTGTCATCGCCAAGGTTGCTGCACTTGCAGACGGCATCGAGAAGGCGGAAGGCAATGGATGGAGATGGATTGTCACTGGCGGCATCGGAGGAGAGGTCGATCTCGTCGCGGATGAGGCCGAGAGAGAAGAGTTTGAAGAGGCATTCGAGGGCGGGATCGACGACCTTGGGGTAGGCGGATTCAAGGGCGAGCAGAATGGGGTTGAGGACGAATTTGGCATCGGGGAGAGGTATTCCAAAAAGGGGGGAAGGAGGAGAATGGGGATCTGATGAGGAGTCGGGGACGGAGTCGGAGAGGGAATCGAGCTTGTCGAGGGCGGATTTGCAGGCGGCGACGAGCTGGGCGTGCTTGCGCCAGGCGACGTTCTTGATGATCTTGTCGAGAGACGGTCCCAGCACCCGACCGGATCGGGAGTTTCCGCCTAGGGTTTGAGAGCTCGGCATCTCTTCTTCTTCATCTAAATGGAAATTAGGTTACGATAAATTTACGATTGATGATCCAATCCAAGAATCCCCATTTGCAGGGTGTCAAAATGAAAGCTTGAGTGAGAGAGAGAGAGGATTTCAAAAATACACCTCAGACGAAGATAGATCAATATATATAGGAAATGGAAATACGAACAGCAAGAGAGAGAGAGAGAAGAAACCAAAACGAGGAACTAAATAGAGAGGAGGTTGATTCGTTTTTAGGGGAAGAATTGAATTTCAGGAATTCAGGAGTGTGGAACGGAAGGGACTACAAAATTTGGGGGTAATTTGGATTGGACTTGTTGGGTCTGCTTTGAGAATGAGATTAGATTGATGAGCCGACACCTCGTCTTTGTAATTGTAATAGCGCCCCCCCCCCCCCCCCCAAAAAAAAAAAGACACCTCTTTACCCATTCGTGTTTTGACCATTTTGATTTTGATTTCTCAACTCTCAAAAGGTAAAGGTGGCCACGGTGCAGGCCGGCCCACGACAGAGAGAGGAGTTGTTTAGGATTGTTTTAAAAAATATATATTTATAATTATTTAATATTTATAAATAATTTTTAAATTTATAAAATTATTTTAGTTTTTTTAAAAATAAATTATTATTTATTTGAATAAACAATAGTTAATTATTTGTTAAAATAAATATTTATAAACTATATAAAATAAATAAAATATCATAATAGGTAGAAGATGCTTTTACATAATTATAGAATACATTAAAAGTGAACAATATTACAATTTAAATGATAAAAAAAATTAAAACAATCAACCGATCGGCCATCCGATGACCATTGGTGCACCCTTTAGAGTCGGAGAGGGGGACGCTCCGGACAAGGAACTCCTTGAGGCAATTGGGAATGCTCTAGCTCCGGATTCATAGCGATAGGAAGAGGCCCCAGTGATACACGTTTCTGTTCCCGTTTCGAGAGAAGTATTGGAACGGTCTCCCCAGACGTCTCAATGTCTTCTAAAAGATATAGATGATGAGGACGGCGTTCCACTTCCTATTTTGGTCGAGTCTCTCAATGGAGAAGATGATTTTAAAGAAGGATTAGTAGTGGTCTATGTGAAGGGCCGTCAGTATAATTTTATTGATCCGCAAGCAACACTACAGCTAACCGAACGGTTTGAGTTTTCTCCGAAACTTGCCCTTCGAACGACGCCTCTGGACTAGGTTGATAAGGCTATTCACTCTCTTGCCTTATGGTAAGCATTCTCCTCGCCCGAGCTATATCCGAATTTGTTATTTCATGGCTCTGACAAGTGTATTTTTTCCCAAACCGCGGCCTTAACTAAGCTCTAAAAGAAGCGAAGGAAAGAGCGTGATAAGCAAGTTATCCGTTTGAGTAACCAAGTGCTAGTACTGAAAGACGCCCCGGAGAATAAGGAAAAAGACTTCGAAGTGGAGAGAAACAGGCAGATCGAATGCCTTCAGGCAGACTTAGCTCTGGTTCGAGATCATTGCGAAAAGTTGGAGGTGGTGGCCTGCATACAGGAAGCTAGACTAGCAACCGCCGAAACGTTAGCTCATTTTCGGAAGAAGTCCCTTCAAAATGTTGAACGAGAGATGACGACGTCTGTTACCAAAGATACTGTCGATCATTAGCTTTTTCCACGTAGGTTACTTGAGCGTTTGAGGTGCGCTGAGGAGATCCTCCGTCAAGTTGGCCAATATGAGACTTTACCTCCCCTTGAAGGTTCAACCGAGAGAGCGACAGTGGATTCAGGTTCTACCCCTAAGGGCCCTATCGTTCTTTCCTCCCATTTGTAATCTCTTGTTGTTCCGATGATGAAAAAATTTTGTGTCTAACCATTTGTCACATGTTCTACTGAGATGTAACGATTCTCCGTGAAAAGAAAATCTTTGGAATGCTTTATCTCATTTGCTTGATAAGGTCGTGGTGAGTTAGACCCTCCATATAGTAAAAAATTTAGATATTAAGGTCATGTTCACCCTATTAGTAGGATCGGGGTATCTAAGGCTCAATATTCGATTGGAGATTCTAGAGACTAAGAACGCATCCATCCGATCGGGAAGTTCTATCTCAAAGGGATCAGGGTGTCTAAAGCCTAACGTTCGATAGAGGTTAGGGCCGTGTCTACCCGTTTGGGGAGTTTCATCTCATTTTGATGATACGTTCGATCGGTAGAATCAGGGCGTCTAAAATCCAACGTTCGATTGAAATTATGGCTTTTTCCACCCATTCGGGGAGTTTCTATCACATTTTGATGATACGTTCAATCGGTAGAATCAGGACGTCTAAGGCCCAATATTCGATTAAAATTAGGGTCGTGTCCATTCGTTCAGAGAGTTCTATCTCATTTTGATGACACATTCAATCGGTAGGATCAAGGCGTCTAAGGCTTGAACCGATGTTCGATTGAAATTAGGGTCGTGTCCACCCGTTCAGAGAGTTCCATCCCATTTTGATGACACGTTCGATCGATATGATCAGAGCGCTAAGGCCTGACATTCGATTGAAATTAGGGTCGTATCCACCCTTCAGGGAGTTCTATCATATTTTAATGACACGTTCGATCTGTAGGATTAGGGCGTCTAAGGCCTGACATTCGATTAAAATTAGGGTCGTGTCCACCCATTTGGAGAGTTTCATCCCATTTTATTGACACGTTCGATTGGTAAGATTAAGACATCTAAACCTCAACATTCGATTAAAATTAGATCCATGTTCACCCGTTTGGGGAGTTCCATCCCATTTTGATGACACGTTCGATCGGTAGGATCAGGATATCTAAACCCTGACGCTTGATTAAAATTAGGGCCATGTCCACCCGTTCGGGGAATTCCATCCCATTTTAATGACTCGTTCGATCAGTAGGATCATAGCGTTTAAGACCCAACATTCGATTGAAATTAGGGCAGTATCCACCCATTCGGGGAGTTCCATTCCATTTTGATGACACATTCGATTGATAGGATCATGGTATCTAAAGCCTAACGTTCGATTGAAATTAAGGTCGTGTCCACCCATTTAAAGAGTTTCATCCCATTTTAATGACACGTTCAATCGGTAGGATCAAGGCATTTAAGGCCCGACATTCGATTGAAAACTTTTGATAGGAGGTGATTCTTTTGTAAGCCATTAAGAGTCCCGTGTCGCGAACCACCACTGCAATAATCACTGAATAACGGGAGCATGCCGAAATCTTTCTCAAGGGAAGAGCACAGGGAAATCCGGGTCGTATGCCGGGCAAACGCTAGTAGGAACATAGGGCTCATGCCAGTGGTCTTTGCCGCAGATCTAGAGTATTACCCCTTTTGATTCGTCGTGTGGCAGCCTGGGATCCGGCCTGTTAGGTAGCTTATTCTCCCACAGTGTATTACGTCCGTCGGGGGAAGGCAAATTCCTTCCTTCCACAACGATGAACTTCTGTAGCTTACCACTGCGAACCAAAAACTCCAACTCATCCTTGAACCTTTGCACTCATCGATCATGTGACCGTAGTTTCGATGGAAGTGGTGGTACTTAGACCTATCTTTCTTGGGAATTTCCTCTGCGGGAAAAGTGAGCAATCTGACGTATGGTTTGTTTTTGATTTGATATAAAACCTGACTCAGAGTCTCGTTTAGCGGAGTGTAGACGCTGAACTTTCGTGAGGGCAGAGATCCTGGTTTACTCCTCTTTGGGGAAGACTGACGAGGCGATCGACTGCGTTCCTTTCTGCTAGGATGAGACATTTTTAACGCGTCAAATATGGGTTTATACTTTTTACCAACTCTAGACATGAATCGACTTAAGGCCGCTATTCGACCAGTCAGACGTTGTACTTCCTTGAGTGTCTGGAGAGGAGTCAAATATAATATTGCTTGTATCTTTTTGGAGTTGGCCTCAATCCCTCGATCAATGATCATGAAACCTAGGAACTTCCCGGAAGCGATTCTGAATGTGCATTTTTCCAGATTTAACTGCATATTGTGCCGTTCTAAAGTTTGGAATGTCTCTTCAAGATCTGCAACGTGAGCTTCTGCTGCAACGCTCTTTACGAGTATATCGTCGACATAAGTTTTGACGTTCCTGCCCAATTGATCTTTGAAAACCGCATTGACCAGCCGTTGGAAAGTTGCCTCGGCGTTCTTCAAGTCGAAAGGCATGACCCGATAGCAATAGGTACCGAACTCGGTGATGAAGCTAGTTTTCTCTTCGTCTTCTTGTGCCATTCTGATCTGGTTATAGTCGGAGTAGGCGTCCATGAAACTCAAAAGTTGGTGTCCCGAGGAATTGTCCACAAGTTTGTCAATGTTGGGGAGTGGATAACTGTCATTCGGGCACGCTTTGTTGAGGTCGGTGAAGTCTATACATATCTTCCACTTGCTGTTAGCCATTTTCACCAGAACTACATTAGCTAGCCATTCGGGATATTTGACCTCGCGGATAAATCCTGCTGTCAACAATCTCTGAACTTCTTCCTGGATGGCGTGTTGGCGTTCAAGGGCAAATACTCTCTTCTTCTGCTTAATCGGTTTGAAATTGGGATTAACGGTCAATTTATGGGATATGACTGACGAGTCTATGCTAGGTATGTCTTCTGGAGTCCATGCGAAAACTTTCGAATATCGTTGCAGATAGGCGACTAAGGCCTCTCGTAAGGGGGGTGATAGGTTGGTTCCTATCTTGACTGTTTGACTGGGGTCGTTTGTTAAAAGGATTTTGGTAGTTTTTTCGCCTGGCTAAGGCTTGGCTCTCGACTCGGTGTCCTCTCTGGGTTCCAGGGCATCAATTGGGAAAACTCCTTGAACGCCTTGTGTCACGAAGAGGATATAGGGATTGGAGTCGCTTCTGATGGTTGCTACCCCCAGCGGTGTTCTGAATTTCACTTTCATGTGTCTCATGCTCGGTAACGCCTCTAGATCATCTATGCTGGGTCTGCCGAGTATGGCGTTGTAGGGGGAGTAGAGCTTTACTACATGAAGGAGGACGGGAGCGGTCGCGTGATTAGGAGGTCTCCCTAGAGTCATAGGAAGATAAATGATACCCTCAGGATAAGTGGGCTCGTCCGAAAACCCTTGGAGGGATCCGGTGGATGCCAATAGCAGAGATGGATTGAAGCCCATTCTACAGAAGGCGTCACAGGTTAGGAGGTCGCAGTCAGCCCCCTGATCGACAAGGACCCTTTTCATAATGTAGGAGTCTATTTTGAGGGTGATGACTATGGGGTCATTTCGGAGAGGATATGGTCCGGCTGGAAGGTTATCATCGTCAAAACCTATAACTGGTCTTCTTCTTTTGGCGGGTGCTGTGTTGGAGATAATCGCCATAAGATTTCAGAGGACCAGTTTGTTTCCCACGGACGGCGCCAATCTGATGGAGGTGGGTTTTGGCTCCTCAGATACCAGCTCCTTGTTGACTCGAATAGTTGCCGTCGATGGTGGATACACCTGCAAAAACCGTCGGAGGGTGCTCCGACGGGGAGACTCCAACGCTTAAGTCAGTAAAAAACGGTTTTTGTTTGAAAGAAATAGACTGAGAGTAGAGGGAGAGTGGTTCTCTGTGATCAATGTGCCTCCTGTGTTAAACTTAGAGAGCGTACCTGATATCGAGGGTTTTGAGATCATTTATACCTGTGAGAGTTATGCGCCGCTGAGGGACTTCTATCCTACTTTCCTTATCGAACTGATCTCGGGAATCTCGGAAGTCAATATTATGAATTGATCATGATTTTCATATACCGGGAAACCTTCCTCTTCGGGTGGGACGCTTTCCTTATCTGAAAGATCTTGGAATTGCTGTTACGAAATCAAGGGAGTTCTGACCTTCCTTTTTTAATCGGTAGCGGTGTTGTCCCTCGTTCGATTGCTTGACCGATAAATGGTCTTTTGAGACTTGTCCGGTTAGAGGACTGACATTTGCTTGACTGATCGAGATGACTATCTCCGCTTGATGAGTTACGATCGATTAATCGGGGTGACTGAGACCCTATCATTTGGTAGATCAGGGTGGCTAAGGCTCTTCGATAGATCAATCGGGGTGACTATGATCTTTCAGTAGATTGTTGTTGTGATCGTTAGATATTGATCGGCAGACCCTCCTTTTTCGTGGGGTCTTTGGAAATTAACTCTTTTGGACTGGGTTTTGGAATACGTCCCATCAAGCTCTAACTTGGACCCACTACTGAACGGACCAACACAAGCTCCAGAGGAGCAAAAGAAAAACTCTCACTAAATCAAAATAGGCAATCCCTGGAATTGCACAAATTGATTAATACAACAAAACCTTATCGAGTTACAATAACACTACTGCAGGTGAGACAGATTCTTGAAATAACAACCCACTCCACTTTTATCAGCATTCTAAACCGACCAAATGATTCATAGGCTAAATATTATGACATTCCTAATCGGTACCGGCATGTTTTGTAATATACTATGCATATAAGAGGCGCCAAATCATGTTTATAAATACAACAACAATATGAAATTTAATTTTAATAATTAATGTCGATTATTTCAAAAACAAATATAAAAAAATAATTAATTAATTAATTAATTAAATTTAAAAAATAAAATATTGGTTTAATTTATACAGGCTCTCCTACGTCACTTATTCCTATCCAATATTATTTTATCATCTAAACTCTTAACTATTATATCTTTACGGATAATTTACATCCAAGTTTTTTACGATCTATCTCTATATTTTACTAAATTTCCTACATTTAAATTCTCGGTTCTCTTAATCGATATTGATGGGACAAGACCTCAAGATCAGATCCGATGAGTCAGTCTTGAAAAGGCTACATGAAATGTCCATGAAAGACAGCTACCGATTTAGATTCAAATACGATTATCTACCGAAAGGCCTCAGTCGTCCAGGTCCCTGGAGCGATAGGGTCTTAATCGCCCCGCCAACCGAACATGACTCATCAAGTGAAGGTAATCACCCTGATCGAGTATCTAATGGTCGGCTCCTCAACGAAAGAGCTCTGAAGATCCTTCATTAGTCGAGCGACTGATCGATAGCTAACGATTCTGACGATTCTAAAAGAAGACCAAAATATCTTATTAACTTTCGTCCCTCACTGTGGAACGCATCCTGAGAATCTTTTAGTTAAGAAAAGTTTCCCTCCAGGATCCGAAAGTTTCCCAAAAGATGGGGATTACAGTTGATTCGAAATATTGAATCCCCAAAATTTTCAGATCGGCTCAATAAGGAAGATAGGGTTGAAGCACTGTAGCGGTGTACAACTCTCACAGGTATAAAACATCTCAAAACCTTCTAAGACATGTATGTTCTCTCGACCTTACACATTAGGCACTCTAATCACAAGAAATTACTCCATCGAGCTCTCAATTTGTTTTCCTGTCATACGAAAACCACTCTTTCTAACTTGAGCGTCAGAATTTCCCTGTCAGAGCACCCTCTGACGGTTTTTGCAAGGATCACGTCTCTTTGACGGCAACTGCTCGAGTCAACGAAGATCCGGTATTTGTGGAGCCATAACCCACCTCCAACAGATACGTTTTGGATTTTTTTTTTATACATACCCAAACCATCTCAGACGACACTCTTATATTTTATCCATAATTAAATTAAATTCCAATCAATTACGAATCTCTTTATTTCTAATTTTATTTTTTTTAGTTTTGCCTTACGTCTACCTAAATATTCTCATTTATATTACATTTATTTTTTGTTCATATTATTATTTAATAACTCCGTATTCTGTCTCATACAATAGTGCATATATGTATATCTATATCTATATGTATATCTATATATATATATGTATATATATATATATATATATATATAAAATACCGTGCCTCGATGCTTCACAAAAACCGATTTAGCAAGTAAGCACCAAAAGATCCGTGCCTTGTTTCAACTACTTGAATTGAATGAGCTACTAAAAGATCCGTGCCTTGTTTCAACTACTTGAATTGAATGAGCTACTTTTCTGCATACAGAACAAACTACAAAATTCTGCACAAGCTCATGACCTAAGCTACAACCGTAGAAGCTAATCTTGTTTATGCACATGGAGGAGGAATTTGAATGCCGCTGTATTTGGCTTTGACATTTTTGCAGGGGTGAGTGGCATGCTTTTCCCAGATGGCTCCAAGTGAACGTCTTCCAGGCATATATTCCTAAATGGAATCCCTCTGCTGTACTCGAGCCCCGCTGCTACCTTTGATGATGATGTCCCCCCTATGTTCTTGAAAAATATGTTAATAGTTTCCCTCGCAATGGTTCCTGCACAATCCCAAAATATCATTCAGAAAATTCCTTTTTAACATCCGAGGAGGTGGATACACAAATAGCTCTAGACCAGAATCATACCAGGGAAGGGCAGGAAGTATAGGGACAATATATGTGATCAATTATGATTGGATTAGTGACGTTGTCCATGACAATGTTCTCAAAGGTCATGTTGGTGGCTGAGCTGCTGCATGGGGAACAGGCCATGTCGTGATCCTAATGTCATTCATGGTCTCTTTTCTGATGCAGTCTCTTACCACATGTCTATTCACATCTTTTTCATTTGGATATCTTCCCAAGCTCCCAACACTGTATGCATGGTATACTCCGATCATTAAATATCAACGTATTTAGGTCAGTATTGCTATGGTATATGGCAACATTAGTCTTTCATAGTCTACCTGATGCCATGGTCAGGTCCACAGGTAATGCCTGTAATTGTGATATCAGAATTTCCCTGCCCGATTGAAATGCAATCATCCGCAGTACCTGTATGGGACTGAGAAATATATACACTGGAGCTTAGTGGATGCCATCAATGCTAGGACTGCTTTCTGGAGCTGAAATCTTGATTTCTGTCCCATTGAAGTTTCTGCATTCTATGAGAGCTATGTGGAAGAATTTGCTATTGACTGAAGTTATGTCCTTAATAACCGTCTGATTCATGGCCACAAACTTAAAATTCTAAAAACAAAGAGAATGAAATATGTACAGAATGAGCTTTAACAAGTTGTCAACTTTATTACATCTGTGTAGCCGGAAAAGAAAATCAAATACAATAGGAATGGCCACGATTTAACACCTTGGCCATCAATCGTTCTTCCTCCAATGAGAGTTAACTCTTGTACCCATTCAAATTCAATCCAGTCAGAGCCAAATACATACTTGGACAGACTTGCCATGGCCCTTAAGTATACCTGAAAGTGTTCAACAAGGGTCTCACTAATGCTCTTTCATTAGCAGGATAAAATACTTCATTTGATTGTTAAAGTAATGGAATATTGAAATGAGTGAAACTAATGAAAACTTTCTTGCTACTGAACTGCAAGAGAAGACGCATGTTTGCAGGGACCTGCAAATTGAATGCGGCCGATGAGGTACTTCCTTTTTGGTATTACCAGTTTAACCGCACCTTAGTACATAAATGAGACAGCAGATGGACATTCCATACCCATACCCCACACTGTAAACAAAAATCACCAGTTATTTTTGTTATTGTTGGAGGAGGGTTGCGACTCCACAGATATCAGCTCCTTGTTGACTCGAACGGCTACCGTCAAAAGAATATGAGATCTGCAAAAACTGTCGGAAGGTGTTCCGGCAGGAGAGATTCCGACGCTTAATTCAAAAAGAGCGGTTTTCGAATGTCAAGAAACAGATTGAGAGCTCAGGAAGGGAGAGGTTCCCTGTGATGAGCGTACTCAATATGTGAGGCTCCAGAAATATACTTGATTTGGAGGGTTTTAGGATGTTTTATACATGCGAGAGTCGTTCGCTGTCGTGGTGCTTCACTCTACTTTCCTTATCGAACCGATTCGGAAATCTCGAGAGTTCAATATCCCAAATTGACTGTGATTCTCATCATTCGAGAAACTTTCGTCTTCTAATGAGATCCTTTTCTTAACTGAAAGATCCTAAATGTACTACTCTCAAATAGGAAATTGAAAATATCTTGACCTTCCTTTGGAATTGTTAGAACTGTTGGCTATTAATCGGTCGTTCAACCGATAAAAGGTTTTTAGAGTTCATTCGTTTGATGGACCAACGATTGAATGCCCAATCGGGGCGGTTATTTTCGCTTGATAAATCATGTTCGGTTGACGAGGCGAATGAGACCCTATCGTTCAGGAGATCTGGACGACTAGAGCCCCATCGATAGGTAGTCACAACTCGGGCGACTAAGATCTTTCGGTAGATAGTTATAGAGAACATTAAACATTGGTCGACAGTTGTCCTTTGTGGGCCTTGTGTGTGTGGGCCCTTCAAACGTTGTCATTTTGAATTGGGCCTAGAGCTATGCCCCATCACTTGCCCCCTACTCAGGGTGTCGTTTCGTGAGGAAAGTATCGTGAGTAATGTTGGCTTCGCAGGCCGTCGTTGGGGGTAGACGGATCGTCTCTTGACGTTTTTATAAGACCATTTATTCGTGTGTGCGTGACATCTTCATTCTTCTTCTTTCTCTGAGATCTGTTAGAAAAGTCATTTCCAGAAACAATGGCGAAAACGTCCACTTCTTAGTCTTTTTCGGGCATTAGTGACATCGCGAGCGTTATGTTCCTAAAGAAACTTCAAGAGGTCCAAACTGATATGCTGATGGGAGATGATTATACCTTGGTGTCTGCCACGGAAGCTGATAGGGCTAATACGACGCTAAAGGGTTGCGTGCCGATGTACCTCAAGTCGGTTAAGTATAGATTAAAAGTCCCATACACAGGTTATTTCGCGGAGGTATTATGTCGTTGGAATATATTTTCAACTCTCCTGATCCCAAGTACCTGGCGTTTGATAGTTGTTGTGGTTTCATTGTTAGGGTTTTGTCGTCTTTGCTTTGATTTCAACATCTTGTCGTTCATCTTTATTTTGATGAGATGTGAAAATAATGGCTTGACCAGGGATTGGTACAAACTACAGACTCGACCTGAGTTTGACTAGAAGTTTTGTTACAAGGAGTCCAACGATAAGAACTGGATGCACAAGTTTTTTTTCGTAGAGTTTTTGGATAGAAATCGCATCCCTGTCCTGCCCGATGCCAATGATGGGCCTTCTTTAGGACTGAAGCCTCCAACTGTATCTAAACACAGTTGCTTCATTCAGTCGGTCGACGGTTATTGTAAGTCTACTAGTCGGAGTATATGGGTCGAGTCCCTACTAGATGATCAGATGCTGTCTTTGGTTGGCTTACTGATTGGGGAGAAGAGGAAGATCGATAGGCCTTTCTTATTGGAGAGAGGAAAGGTTGCGTTGGTCGATTCTGTGAACGCCCTCGATGATGCCGTACTGGAGAAAATTATCATTGATAGGCAGGTTCGATTGGGTGTGAGGGAATCTCCTCAGGAGCCCGTCGAGGCGTCTGTGGGCCTTAAGAAGTTTTCTTTTCCCTTGTCGAAGAGAAGAAAAGTTTCATCGTCTTTGCCTTCGTCAAGCGCGAGCTGATTGTTCTGTCGGAGCACTCGGATTCGTCAGGAGCATTCTAATGGAGACTCTTGCCTCGAAAGATAGTGAGTCTTCGGGGAAAGGAAGCACCGGCAAGGGTGAACCAAGGAGATTGGGAGATGCTTCCTCATCTGGCGCTATGACAGCGTCGCGCACTTCTATAGCTGTGATGGAAGAAATGGCAGAGTCTTCATCTGTTGTTCCAGTTTGGCCTTTGCACAAAGCAAAGTGCAAGGTTCTTGATGGCATTGCTTTTCTACCTACCATTCCCGTTTGATTCTTTGATGGGAAGAAGGGCTCAAAAGAATGGAAAACTATCGTCATCTGTGTTAGGGATATGTAATATAGCTACATAGATCTGACTGAGGCGGATCGCATTGCCATCTGGTTGGACTTTCATCGGTGCGAGCTCGACTTCCATAGGATGTCTTACGAGCAAGTCGGGGCGCTCTTAAGTCCCTAGACTTAATGGTATCGTTTTCTCTATACTTATTGGATTCTTTCTAATTTTTACCTTCGTTGACTATATTTCCCTTTCAGATAATAGCTCTTGCTGAATTTCAAGAACAACAGGGGGCGGGTGATAAATCACTTAGAAAATCCTTTTGACCAGGCCTGCGTGGGGTTGGAGATGAGCAGAAGTAAACCCTATTCGTCTAAAAGCATCCCGGTATAAAAGGTTACAGTCTGCCCCCTGATCGACAAAAATCCTTTTGACTTCGTGTTGCCCAATCCTAGTGGTCATTACGAGAGGGTCATGTCGGTTTGGGTTTATTCCGACTAGATCTTCGTCCAGAAAACCAATGACGGGCCTCTTCTCCCCTTGTCGCTTGTTGGCATCTATCGTTAGAATTTCTTGTGGTGCAGAAGGAAGTGTTTTCGGGAAATAGAAGATCGGCGTAATTAGGCGTCCTACTTCATTTTCTGACAAATCATCGGAAGAATGGGGAAGCTTCTGGAGGACTCACCCATTTTGGATTTGGCGTATTACTCCATCTCTTCTGTCGGTTGGGGGTCGAGCAGTTTGTCGATCCTTCTCCCGGTCACATCGCGACGGTTCCTACCGATGGTCTGTGGGGGGATCTCCTTCACTCTTGTCGATGAACTCTTGTAGTCTCCCATCGCACATCAGGAATTCTAGTTCATCCTTTAACTTCTTGAAATCATCTGTTGTGTGGTCGTAATCGCGGTGGAAGTGACAGTATTTGGTTCTGTCTTTACTGGAGTCATCCTCAGTCGACCGTGGGGGCCATCGGATGTATTACTTGTCCTTGATCAAGGCTAAGACCCGGCCAGGGGTCTCGTTCAGTGGGGTGTAGTTGTGATACCTACGTGAAGGAGGGGGATTCACTCGACTCTTCCTTGGTGGAGACTTTCTGGGTGATTGGTTACGTTTCTTTTGAATGGATCGGTCTCTTCTATGGTCAAACGTCTTAGCATCCTCAGCGGCGATATTTTTCTCGGCTCAGGTATAAAATTCTTGGATAGTAGCAGGAGGGTTCTTTGTGATCGATACTTTCGTGCCAGAAGGCCGTAGTCCTGTTAGTAGCGCAGCCAGCACGATGGAAAGATTCAAAGATGGGACCCTCATCATCTCTGCCTTGAATCTCTCCAGGAAGTCCCTTAGGGACTCATTCTCTTTTTGATGTAATGATAATAGAGAAGCGGATTTTCTTTTGACCCCTCTACTTATTACGAAATGTGACTTAAACTGTTCCTGTAGTTGAGAGAAAGTCTTTATACTCAACGGAGGAAAAAAGTTGAACCATATTAACGCGTTCCCCGTGAGGGTAGTGGGAAAATGTTTACACATGGGCGCATCGGACTTGTCTCTTGAAATCATCACAGTCACAAAATGGGTCATATGATCCCGGGGATCTGTTGTCCCGTCGTATCTTTCTATGGGGGCAGGAGTACGTTACAAGACATAGGCTCCGAAGAGACCTTCAGATCAAAAGGTGAAGCGTGCAAATAGAGGGAAGGTTGGTTTCCCTGAGCATTAACCCGCCTGAGTTTTTCGGCAACGAGTTGTTCGACTTGCTTTTGAAGATCGCGGGGATCTAATCTGGAATTTTCGAACACTTCATAGCGTGGGTGCAACGGTCGTCGCTAGGGACGCCTGGACCCCCCAACAGAAGATTGTCTCTCAGGTGTAAAGGCGCGGTTAAGGCTCTCCAGTTGTTTGCTCATATCCTGAATCTTTGATTTCAGTCTTTCCATCTGGGGCGATTGACTCGCTCTGAAGTAGGAGCCATAATCGGTTGTTCCAGGATCGTGGGTTGCAGGGCCTATTCCTGATGAGGCGGGCGAGAGGAGGCCGCACGATCATGAGTAAAGTGATCGGGTGCTATAGGAAGGGCGGTCTCGGAAGACTTTGCAGTGCGTCCTTCTGCAATAGGGACGGCTTTCAAAAAATGCTCTGGTTCTTGAGGGCATGGTTTTCAGAATTACAGAAGTTAATCTAATCTGTTTCCCACGGACGGTGTCAGTCTGTTGGAGGTGGGTTGTGACTCCACAGATACCGATTCCTTGTTGACTCGAATGGCTGCCGTCAAAAGGATATGAGACCTGCAAAAACCGTCGGAGGGTGTTTCGACAGGAGAGACTCCGATATTCAAGTCAGAAAAAACGATTTTCGAATGTTAAGAAACAGATTAAGAGCTCGGGAAGGGAGAGATTTCTTATAATGAGTGTGCTCAATGTGTGAGGTTCCAGGAACGTACCTGACTTTGAGGATTTTAGGATATTTTATAATTGCAAGAGTTGTGCATCATCGGGGTATTTCAACCCTACTTTACTTATCGAAGCGATTCGAAAATTTCAAGAGTTCAATATTCCGAATTGATTGTGATTCTCATCTTTCGGGGAACTTTCGTCTTTGAATGGGATCATTTCCTTAACTGAAAGATTCCAAATATGCTGCTCTCAAATAAAAAAATCGAAGATATTTTGATATTTTTTTAAAATCGTTAGAGCTGTTGGTTATCGATTGGTCGTTCGATCGATAAAAGGTTTTCATAGTTTGTTCGTTTAATGGATCAACAATTGAATGCCCAATTGGGGCGATTATTTTCACTTGATGAATCATGTTCAGTTGAGGGGATGACTAAGATCCTATCGTTCGGGACATCTGGGCCCCTATCGATAGGTAGTCACAATCTGAACGACTAAAACCCTTCGGTAGATAGTCATAGAGAACATTAAACATCAGTTGATAGTTGTTCTTTGTAGGCCTTGTGTGTATGGGCCCTTCAAACGTTATCCCTTTAAATTGGGTCTAGGGCTACGCCCAATAAGTTATAAACATTAATTCAAGTGAATTTTATAATACAACAAGAAGATACGTAAGAAAGTTGTGCCCAAACTAACAGAACAGCAAAAAAGGGAAAGAGAGATAGGTAACAAACTGGGGTATCATCAGCTCTGCCGTTGGCTTGGGCACCGAAGTGCTTAACATTAAACAGAGCAGTTCGCAAATGGGCGTGCTTGTGACTGCTTCTTCTTCCGCCTTGTCAATTGGTGAGCTGTGAACCTGAATTTGTGAATTGTAGTGAAACAAGACTGACCAGTTTCACATCAACATCAGTAGTACTCATTTTTGAGGGAGAAGTACTATCTATTCATTTGGTGGTTTTCCTCTCTTGATTTCTCTCTGTCTATGATGATTCTGGGTTTTATTCTGCAACCACAAAACCTCTTTACTGCATAGTAGCAATCTGAGTCAGAGGTCGGTTATTAGACAAAGCATATACACTCCCCTGCACAAGAGCATAACCGGTCTAAACAACCTCAGCCTAACTTTCTTAAACCCCCACCCCCCACTCTCCACACACAAGCATGCACGTTCTCTCTCTCCTAACTCCAATCGCAATTCCAACACCAACACCCCCACCCAACAGGCTAAGCTTTCCCCACACTTCCAAGGTTTGTTACTGCGGACTTCATTCAATTCCACAAATTACATAATACCAACTTTCTTTAAATGAGCCAATATACACACACACACACATATGGAAATGAGGAGTCAGGCAGGAGTATTAACTGTAAACCACCACCAGAAGGAAGTCATCATTGAGGATAAATGGCAACTGCTACATGAAATGAAAGGCTTCACAAGGGCGTCATCAAATTCATTCCCAGAGGCATTCAAACGTATAACCCCCTCCCCCAAGAAAAAGAGCCTTTATTGCTACTTGTGCCAGTTAATTATATATAATTTTTTTTTCCTAAAAAATAACCCCAAATCCAATAGCTGTCCTCATGGGACAGATTTTTACTACCCCCAATCAAGCAGGATTCCTATGCCCAATGAGTGATTAAGGCTTCTCCTCCTCTCCATGAACCACCAGCAGCCAGCTGACCTCATTTCTTGGCCTTGGCAAATCTGAGACATCTATACTTTTCGCCACTAACAGTGATTTCAAGAGCTCCATCTTGATTATCTTGATTCGATGCCGTTCCCATCAGCACACTCTTCTCTTTCTCCAGGTTCTCTTTCTCCATTTTCAGCCTTGCTTCTTGCCTCACAATCTCTGCCTGGAAAATATTCAAAATGAAGAAAATTGACCCAAATAGATTGGTGGGGTGGGGGGTAGTTATCAGATTGAGATGAATGGAATTCAAATTCCAAAAGACTAGGGTTAGACAGGAGGGGACCTCGCGGCGAGAGAGTTCAGCTTTCCAAGCGGATTCGCGTTCGGCGACCTCGCGCTCGCGCTCCTGGATGTAGCTCTGCATCTCGCGCTCCTTCATGATGCGGTCTTGGATGTCCGCATCGAGCGCCTCCTTCAGTTCCTGCACAAACTTATCCACCACCGCCTTTATTCTCATCGACATCCCCTCTCTTCTTCTTCTTCTTCTTCTTTACTCAAACGTCCGCTCCTCCCTAGCAGAATCCCAACATCCGATGAGATGGCGAAATTAGCCTGAGGAATTTTTTTTTATATATATAAAAAAAAAACAAAACAAAAAATAAGGTTTTAAGGCTTTTTGATGTTTTGGGATTGTGAGTTTTGAGTAAGCAAAAGGATTCCAACCTCGACTCCACCCGCACGCCAAGGACACAGGTGAAAGAGAAGGGATCCCGCAGTCACACTCCCCTCCACATGTAGAGCCAGATGCTCGAGAACCACAAGCATCCAATTTCCAAAATGGCTACACTTTTTTTTTAAAAAAAAAAAGAAAAAAAATTAATTCAATAAAATAATATAAAATAAAATCAATTTTTAAACTATAATTATTAGCATAAAACATTTTTTGTTATAAAACTTTGGTTATTGAATTCAACGTAGGAATTGAAATACAAAATTGAAATCAAAAGAAAATTTGAATACAATATGTGTAAAGAGAGAGAGAGAGAGAGTACGATATTTTTATTTATTTCATTATTATACAAATAAAGTTATAAGGGGCCTATATATATATAGGCATTTAAAATAAACATAAACGATCAGCTTCATTGAGTGTGACAATTCAAAAGCCAAAAGTCATCTTGAACTAAATGAATTGTTATGTACATTCATTCAAATTAATAGACATCCACTCATATTCTATGGATTTATAACACATATGTTTCGTTAAAATCTTATTAGGAAAAAACTCAGTGGAACAAAAACTCTAGGGAAGGAAAAATAGTACATCTTTCTTTACACATAAAACTCTGTATATTATACTCCCCCTGATAAAAATATCACATAATGTCTGCAAAACACCGTAGCCCAATTTTGTAAATCATTTTCTTGAATATTGTGGTAGATAATATTTTTGTGAACAAATTTGCAGGATTTTTACTTTATTGAATTTTCTGAATATCAATATCTTCACATTGTATTAAGTCATGTGTGAAAAATAATTTAGGAGATATATTCTTTGTTCTGTCATTCTTAATGTATCACCCTTTAATTGGGATATGCATGCAGCATTATCCTCATATAATATTGTAAGAGTTTTCTTAATACTAGTTAAACCATATGACACTTGAATGTGATTAACTATTGATTTGATCAACACACATTCACGACTTTCATCTTAAATTAGCTAATTTCTCAACATATGCAATGATGTAGCAGTCATTGTTTGGTTTATAGATCTCCAAGATAAGGCAGTGCCATCATATGTAAATATAAAACTGTTTAAGAACGAGTTTTATGTGGATCAGACAAATATTCATCGTATGCATATCCAATTTATTGTGCATTTGACCCATTTGAATAAATAAACCTATTTCAGTTGTATCTTGGAGATATCATAGGATATGCTTAATTCTATTCCAATGTCTTCTGATTGGAACAAAACTATATCTTGTTAATAAGTTTACAGCAAAGTTATATCGGGTCAAATATCAATATATCAATTGCACTTAGATATGGTATTTCAGAACTAAAAATTTTCTCATTATCCTCTCGAGGTCAAAAATCTTTTGTACATCAAGTGAACGAACTGCTATTGACATGGTTAATGGATATCCATATTAAATCATTTTAAAACTTTCTCAATATAGATAAATTGATGGATAAAAATTTCACAATTTTAATATTCGAATTGTAGGTCGAGATAAAATTTTATTCTCCCAAAGTCTTTCATTCTAAACTTTTTCTTGAAATAATTTATTATATTTGAGAACTCTTCAAGAGTTTCAATGATATTTAAATTATCAACATATACTACAATTATTACAAATCTATACTCGTGCTCCTTTATAAAAACACATGAATAGATATTATTAACAAATATTCAGTGAGACGATTATACCACATACGTCCATATTGTTTTAATCTATACAAAGATCTTTGTAATCAAATATAAAACAATTCTCAAGAATTGCATGCTTCTGGCATTTTTAGCCATTTTAAGACTTTCATGCATATATCACTATTTGGTACATCATATAGATGTACAGTAACAATACCCATTAATTATATGTGTTTCAAATCAATATGGTAGCACCATGTAATTGTATCCATCACATTGGATTATGTCTCTTCGTAATCAATATCTGGTCTTCGTAAAAACCTTACGCGACAAGTTAGGTTTTGTACTACACAATTTTATTTTTCACACAAATACTTGTTTGTAACCTATTAGTTTAACACCTTTGGGTGTTTTGACAATGGGATAAAAAATCACATGTTTTGAGAAAGACTCTAATTAGGCCTGAATTGTATTATTACATTTTGACCAATCATCTCTTGATTTATGTTCTTTTATAATTGTGGGCCCAAAATCGTTATTTTCATTCAGAACGTCAATTGTCACATTATATGTAAAATAGTATTTTTCCAATCCCATGTTCTCATACAATTAATTGATATTTCCTGATTTTCCACATTCTCTTTCAAATGTTAACTTCTTCAGGAAAATTATCATCGATTGAATCACAACTTCTTCAAGAAAATTATCATCTTCTTCAATATAGTCAATTTGACTATTTGCTCCATTTTGCTTTTGGAAGTTTTTTATCTTTAGAACCAATTGATCTTTCATGCTTTAGGTGTGATTTAGGTTCATTTATTGTTAGATTTGCTCCTTTTTTTCTTTTGGAGGTTTTTTATCCTTAGAACCAATTGATCTTCTATATTTCAGGCGTGGTTTAGGTTCATTTATTGTTAGATGTCCTCCAGGGACATTAATTTTAATGAGAGCATTTTTAATGGAAATATATGATTTAATTATCTGTTTTGGATTAGAAAAATTATCTGATAGTTGGTCTACAATTCGTTATAAACAAAATATTTGTTGAACTTCTAGTTCACAATATTTTGTACGGGAATCAAAATAAAGGATGGATTACTCCAAGTAATCCCTTTTTGTAGGATGGATAGATTACTTCAGATAATCTCTTTTTCTATATTTCTCCTTGTATTTTCTCCCCCTAAAGTTGAAAAAATTATTTTATCAAAATGACAATTAGTAAATTGAGTTGTAATAATGTCTCCTATGGATGGCTCAAATTATTTGATAATAAAAGGATATTCATATCTAACACATATCTCTAATCTGTTTTGAGATCCCATTTTAGTTCTATGTGGAGGGGCAATTGGGACATATACGACACAACAAAAGGTACGTAAATAAGAAATATTTGATTCTTGTCTAGAAACCAATCGTAAGGAAGAGAATTTTTTGGTATTGCATGTCCCCAAGCATTTACAAGGAGTTTTTATAAGCAATGGTCTCGCAATTAATGGGAAACATTTAATAAATAATTCTACCAGGCCATTTTGGGTATGAACATAAATAACTAAATGTTCAACATTAAGTCTAATAAACATGCAACAATTATTAAATGCTTGTGATGTAAATTGCTCAATATTATCAAGGCAAATAGTTTTGAAAGTATAATCAGAAAATTAAGCTCGAAATCAAATTATTTAAACAAGTAACCTCAAAATCATCAGGTTTTGTGTTGATAATACGCATACATATGACCATATTATAAATTCATCAATTAAACTCATAAAATATCTAAATGGTCTGCATGGTGGATGAATCAGTTTACAAAGATCACCATGTATTCAATTAAAAAAAAATACAAGGGATTCAATCCCAATTTTGTCTGACGATAGTAATTATTAGTTTGCCTTGATAATATGCAGTACATGAAAATTTATGAATTGAAGAATATTCAGGTTCTTCAATAGATGTTTAGTGAAAATTTTTAATAAGTCATCGCTTCATTACACATTTAGGATGAACCAATCGATCATGTCATAATAATAATGCATTTAAATCAGCAAACTTCTAGTTTACTATTACATTTACTTCAATTGGTCAAATATCTTTATAATAAAGATCAGAAAAACTGATAATCTCTCCAATATTTGTTGATGTCCCAATTTGATGTCAATAATATATAAATATTCAATGTTTCCCACATTGGTTGTCTCTATATGATAGCAATTGAGATGAATTCCCTGAAACGCAATAAATTTCTATGGAACTTGGGTGAAAATATTGCATTACTAATCATAAAATTCGCCTCTCCTAGTAGTAAAATATTTGCTCTTCTGGAGTCTTCAATTAAAGTTACACTACCAGATATAGTACTTACATTTTGCCTTCATACTAAGATGAGAGAAATATTTTTTACTTTTGAGGATAGTATATGTAGTAACATTGTCTACATGACAAAGATTCTCATATTCGATATTGGATTTAACAATAAATGTAATAAGATCAATAGATTCGTGATGAAAATAAATAAATAAAGAATAAAGTTTTACAATAAATGACAATAGTTAGAAAATAAACATTCATTAATATCAACATCATAAAAAAAATCATCAATATTTAAATAAGGCAAATTTGTCATGCTCTCAAAAATATTATCAGGGTCATAATTTTGATACAAAAAGAATTGCCCTCAAATGTTTATACTTTTCTTTCAATAAGACTTAATAAAAATTAACAAAATACTTTGAATACGATAGGTATACGACCAATGTCCAAGATAGTACATGCTATTCACATTTTCTATTTGGGTCATTTTTATCATTTTCTTATTTCTTTCACTTCAAGTGGTAAGATGTATTCTAAGAATGACTGTCATGAAAATAGTCACTATCTCGACCACATCTACTTCCACGATTTTAGTATCGGCCCATGTCTATGATTATATTCATAAAAAAATTTGTCACATTCACTTCAGGGAATTGACAAATAATTGACATTCAAAAGAATTGAATTAAATATTAAATATATAGTTATTTATACTATTATTTTTTGATAAATCAATATATACAAATCATATAAATATAAATGCATGTATATGACTGTTTTACTAATATTTACAATAGTTATATGATTTTCAATTTATAAATAGTGTTTACCCCTAAAAAAAATAACAGCAATAATCATATTAAATTAGATGATTAAAATTTAAAATGTTTCAAATTGATGATATAATTATTCCTTTGAACAATTTCTCAAAGATTTCATTTATATATAAAGTAATCAAATATTTCAAATATAATAAGATTCTATAAATTTTTTAAATTTCTTTAACTAATTTCTATAACTAGGATACAATTTATCATTCATTCTTGAAATATATGTGCATACAACTTATATATTGAGAAAAAAAATTGAGATAATTTCAATAATTATTAGAGTTGTCAATATATTAATGTAAACATTCAACTAAAATATATATAAACGGACATTTTGATATCATAATTTATATATTCAAATTTTCTCAAGGCATAAGAATTAAATCTCTTGGGGAGCAACTTAAATAGCCAAATATTGTTCATTGGTCCAAGAACATCATTAAAGCTAATTGGACCTTATATTAAGCCCTCATTATAAGCTAACAAACTAAAAATTTCAAAAGGACGGGTGACCATGGCCGCCTCAGTCTTAAGGTAGCTTTGTCTCTGACTATATGCATATGTCACAGTATCTATGTCTCATTCTATAAGAACATTCCTTTTGAAGTATGAAATATAGCATGTATTAGCAAAGCAACAAGAAAAGAGAACTCATTCATCATTAGATAATTGATTTACTAGCAAGAGCATGTTGTTAATCTTCTTTAATGAATTACCAGAACAAATTATACAACAGTCCTTCTAATAGATAGAAAAACATTAGACATCCCCGCTACAGCTCAACACAACCACTACCAGTGGTGGCCAATTTCATTTCTATATATATAGGTAGATACATCACTAAGTCGTTCAACTAGATTTTAGCAATAGTACTACTCCTCTTTGTTGCACATACTTAACAAAATTTATAGATCGTACATTATTTACATAATATTTATGTATATGTTATCACAAGGCTATTGGAAGAAAAGTATTATGTAAAAGTCTACTGATGCATATATATACAAGTGGATTGCTCCTCTTTTCATCACAGATTTTGGTTGAGACTGACTCTAGCGTACACTCTAAGACAAGAGTGAAAAGCACAGTGGAGAATGGGTATATGGACCCAAAAAAAATGATGAGTATAATGACAGGGAATTACTAACCTTTCTCGTCCTCTTTTTCTTGGTTGATCAGAGTATCGTATTGATAACGTGTTATAAAACCTAATTTTGGGATCCAAAGGTCGATATAGGAATTGAAATAATACAAAGACAAAATTGGAATCAAAAGAAAACTTGAGCACAATATATGTTAAGAGAGAGCAAGATATTTTTATTTATTTCATTGATGTACAAATGAAATTATAAGGGGTCTATATATATAGACACTTGAAATGAACATAAATGATCACTTTCATTAAATGTAACAATCTAAAAGCCAAAAGTCACATTGAACTAAATGAATGTCTATGTATATTCATTCAAATTAGTGGACATCCACTCATTTTCCTTCGATTTATAACATTTTTCAAGTTGTTATTACTCAATTAGTCTGTTTACAGTTGAGACTTTCACAAGCCATCCAATTTAAATGTCTTAACTCACTCAATAATTGATGTAATGATAGCTACTGAATCATATTACAGTTACCTTTCTCTTCAATTAACATTCTCCCGAGTACAACCCTTAATTTCTGAGCTTTGTACGAAATTAATGTTTTTTTTTTTTTAAATTCTTAAAACAATACATTTGGGAACATAATTCCAAAACTAATATATATAAACTCGATATATTTAAAAAAAATAGGTACACAGTATATGTTGAGTCTTCAAGACTCAACATGTTCAGTCTCTCGAAACCTCCTCTATTTTCTTCTTTCTCCCCTCTCCTCCTCACATGCGACAAAACCCTAACCACCCTAAGCCTCTGCCAATGTAATTCGTCCAGCATTTGTGCACTCTGGCAGATGTTGTAACCTCTGACGACATAATTGTGCACCCTACAACCTTCTGCGTAACCTGTAACATCAAGAAAGTTCTGAAAATATATTGTTCTCCTTGGTGCTCTTTGGTCATTCGAAATTGAAATGCTTAATTTGATGGTAAATGATATTTGGTGGATAATGTATGTTATGTTCATTGAAGTATGTTTGTTGAGAGATTTAATTATAAAATTTAGAGTTTAAGCTTTGTTGATAATTTATTTTTAATTTAGGGTTTAAGATTTGTTAAATGTTTAGTATAAATTTAGAGTTTAGGGTATTCTAATAAATTTATTAATTATTAATTTTGTTGAATGTTTAATTAATATAAATTTAGTATCTTTGTTGAATGTTTGTTGAATTGTTATAATTAAATATTTAGGGTTTAGGGTATAATTATAAATTTATATTTAGAGTTCAAATTGAAAAAGTTGGTTTATTTGCATACTTTATGACAATTTCAATTATACGTTAACAAGTTGATTTTTGATGTTTAGAAAAAATGGTGGATATGATGAGATTATTATACTATAATAATGGTGAAATTGTCACGGGTGAGAATAGAGTTAGTTATGACTGTAGATTTTTGAAATTGATTAGGGTGAGAAAAAATGTATGTTATAATGAGTTGATGTCTATGATATGTATGGGTTTTTGGATAAATTTCATGACACAATATATAGAGATTTTTCATCGTTGTCCTATATTATACATGCAACGTGGGAATGTACGGTACGAATTAGTGTAAATCAATAATGATGACGACGTTTTTAACTTGATGGAGTTTACAGTAAGTATAGGAGTGGGTACTATTCATGAATTGTATATAAAATCTTACGATGGTGAGATATTTTCACAATAAGGTTGTGATTATATGGATGACTATCCATATATTGAATCTCGAGTTTATCTTACTTTCACAAAAGTGGATAACAATGTTGATGAGAAAGAAATGGCGGAAGAAGAGACGGAAGAAGAGGATGATGATGAAAATGAAGATGACAAAGAAGTTGATGGTGGTGGTGGTGGTGATGATGCCAACAAATTAATGATTGAGTCCTCCTTGACCCCTGCACCTGGAGGTGGTAGTCATGGTAATTCCTATGGCCTAATAGACGACTCAATCCCCAATATGATCACTGCACCCGGAGTTGATGATTATGTGAACTTTGAGAAAGATAACAGATTGGCAGGTGATAGTTGGAGTTTCAGCGATGAATTAAAGAAGGGGATAAGGTTTGAGTCGAAAGAGCAACTAATTTATGCTGTTAAAATACACCATGTGGAGCTTCACTATTAATTTCGTATTAAGAGATCAACCCCTACATTTTGGATAGCAATATGTACTCAAAGGGATGAAGTTTATAGGTAGAGGTTGCGTGCTCATAAAACAAGACTAGTTGGTGTCTTTGTGATTACTGTTGTTGAGGGACTACACACATGTGTGAATGCTACGTTGACATAGGATCATAGGCAGCTAGATTCAAATTTGATGGCTCAACATTTTTTTAACCATGTGAGAGAAAATTCTAGTGTCAAAACTATTATGACTGATAAAACCATATATACACTTTCCCATATAAGAGTTTGAATAGAAAAAAGAAGGACTATAGAGATGGTATACAGGGATTTGGCTCAATAGTGCAAAGACATCCAAAGACACAAGTCAGTTGAAAGTTGGGTCCACCAAATGCAAATAGTGAAATGACTTTTGAAGCTGTGTTTTAGGTATTTGGTCCTAATATCATCATTTTTAGGAGTTTAGGCTATTGATAAGTGCAGATGGGACTCACCTCTATGGGAAATACAAACACAAGTTGTTAATTACATGCGGTATGGACGACGCGAATTACATTATCCTATTGGCATTCGGGTTGGTTAACAGAGAGTCGCTTGTTTGTGATCGTAGTTTTTTATGTATGTATGAGACCATATTGTTAGAGATAGGGAGGGTCTCATTTGCTTAATTTTAGATCGACATGAAGAGATAAGGGTAATAGTTGCTCATCCAGAATTTAGATAGTCACCTCCCAATGTTGTGTGGTAATTTTGTATGTGTCATATTGTTAGTAATTTCAATGCACGACACAAAAATCAAGATTGTAAAAGAGTTTCTACCATTGCTACATTACAACCACAACTAAGAAATTTGACTTATATATGACGAGAATAAAGGAAATAAAAGAAAATGCTTCAGATTATTTTACAAATATTACCCCTGAACATTGTACTCTTTTTCATGATGGTGGCTTTCATTTTGGGTATATGATGATAAATATAAGTGAAAGTTATAAGGTCATGTTAAAAAGTTTAAGGAATCTACCTGTTTTTGCTTAATACTTAAAACTTTTTATAATTCGGTGAATTACTTTGAGTCTTGACTAGGTGAGACGACAGTGAGAATGACAAAAGGAGAGCGGTACACAAAGTATACCTCTACCATGCTAGGGAGATGGATAAGCATGGTTAACTTCCATACGATTGCCTGTTTTAATAAAGAGCATGGGATCTTTGAGATAGAAACAAATCATAAACAAACATGGTATGGCCACAAAGGAAGGTAATAAATAGATTGTAGATATGAAAAATGAACATTGCACATATGGAAAATGGCAAACGTATAAAATTATTTACTTGCATACGATTGCTGCACTAACGCAGATGATGATTGATGTTCATATGATTGTCAGGAAATAGTATACATGGGAACATCAACTTAGAGTATACGAGTATCATTTTTTACCAATGGGAGACCATTCAGGATGACTCGTGGGTTTGTACCCAACTATCATTCTTGATGTATCACTTAGACATAAGAAAAGAAGACCTAGATCATCTTTATATCATAACAAGATGGATTTTTAAGAATCATGTTTGTGGATATCATGTGAGAGTTGTAGTGTAGAGGATCACAAAGGAGGAGATGCATGAGGCATATGAGGTGTGGACTTTGTGGCAGACAGAGACACAATCAAAGACATTGTCCGACCCAAATGAATGATGCTTGTTTGTATTTTGTAATTCTGGTATTTGTTTTTAATGTGTAGGATCGTGTATTTGTGAAACATTTAATATACTTGGCATACATTTAATATACCAAGTGTTGATGTATTTCTTAATGCACATTAATTATAATCATATTTTAATGATTTTTTCTTAATACACATAAACTGTTATTTCTTAATGTACTTGGCATACATTCAATTTTCTAAGGGTTGATGTACTTTTTAATACGCATTAACTGATATCATATTTTAATAATGCACATAAATAGTTATTTCTTAATGTACTTGACATACATCGTTTTGACATTTCCTAAGTGTTATTTACTATTGTATTAATGTTTTTTTTTTCTTTCCTTCTATCTTAGATGGATCTTAGACCTACTTGTAACACCGACACTGTGGTATTCGTACTAGTGTACTATTCTTGAAATATATATAATATTCCTCAATTTATGTATATATATATATATATATATATATATATTCGATTTTATTGATTTTTGATTTTGAGGTCTTTAAATTGAAATTTTTGGTATATTTAAAGTATCCGTATTTTTGATTTGAAACATATCCTATTTTGTTAAAATTGGAATCTAAAGAAAATAAAGGGTAAAAAAAAGGGGGGGAGAGGGAAAACGGTTGCGTTTTCCCTCCCCTAATGCAATTAGGGCTAAAAGCCCTAATTTTTTTCCCCTCTCTCCCTCCCGTCACTTTCTCTCTCACTCCCTGCTCTCTCCCTCTCGCGATCTCTATCGCATTCTCTGCCCCTCTTTTTCGTCTCCCTCCATCGTTGTTTCCGGCGCGACTCGCCACCACCCACAGCCACCGTACACCGCCACCGCTCACCTCTCGGTCATCTCTCCCTCTCTATCGTCTCACTCTCTCACCCTAACTCTATTCCTCACTCTCTGTCTCTCGATCTCACTGCCTCTTTCTCTCTCCCTCTATTCTCTCTTCGAAAGACCGCCTCGCCTCTCTCAGCCGCTCACGGTAACTCCTCGACCACCACACGCGGCCACCGTCGTGCTCTTTCTCTCTCTCTTTCTCCTGTGTGCGACTGTGCTGTCTCTCTCTCCCTTGCTCGCACGCACGAGCGATCTGCTCTCTTCTTCGAGAGCTCTTTTGCAATCTTCGGAGAAAGCCTAAGCCAGCAGTACCAGCAGGCTTTCGAAAACCCTAAGTTGTGATTTCCTACGATTCATCCACTGTGCAGGTAAGGGTTAGTCTCTCAATAGTCCTAGAGTTTGATTCCCTTAAGTGATTTAGTCTAACTGCTAGAATTCATTTTGGATTGGGAATACTGTAGGTCTTGGACTGTACGAAGTGTATTCAGAAGTTAGGGTTGCGAACCGAGAAACCCTAGGTGAGGTAAAATACTAATTCATTCGATACATTGGATGAAATTATAGTAAATTTAGAGTAAGAACGTATCGCATATGTTAGGATGTAAGTTAGATTCGATTAGAATGCATTGTCTGACATTTATATGTGATTATTTAAGTTAAGTGTAGGATCATAGAATCATGTTGAGTTAATTAGAATAGTTTCCTTTAGAGTTTAATTTGATATATACATGAAAATAGTCACAATTTGGGATTTGAGTTTAAGGATCGATGCAGTCTTTTTTATTATAAATTATTCTGCATATAGTCAATCTAAATACGATCTCAATATTATGAAAATAGATTTCCATACTTTGAAAATGATATATGGCTTGAAACGTTTGAATGAGAATCGAAAAGTTTATGATTTTTCAAAGATTTTATATTTTATAGGAAATTTATTTATTTTAGGCTTATTTTCGACTTTGAGGGGTTTTAGGGTTGAATTAGACTTGGTTTTGATTATGTTATTTATTTATAAATGAAATGCAATTGATGACATTAGAGTGTATTCATAAATTGAAGAGTTAAGATTTGTACAAACTTAGGAAAAATGGATAAACCCTAAAGATATTTAAAAAGTTGATGACAATTGTGATGATTTGATTAGCTCAACTTTTTTGGAGACTTAAGGAGTCAATTTGGATTAATTATGGAAATAGAGAGTGATCACCCTCTCTAGAATGTGAGTGAGACTCTAATCTCTTGCATCAAATAGTGAAACTTGATTTTTGCCGTGTTTTCAACAAAACATGCTTTTGATATGCATTGACTCGATGTGTGAAACTAAATTTCAAATTGTTTTGTGACTTTTGGAGTGTCATAAATTTATGTTTCCTATGACTATGCATCCATGGTTTGAAATGAAATAATATTATATCATTATTTGAGAACTATAAAATTTTCTATCCTACTGCTGCATTGTTATGTTCATTTGAAATGATTGATGAAATGTATCGGCACGCGGATTTGAGATATTTTGATGAACTATGTGGGTTAGATGCCTACTAGTTTTGATATGATATGATGATATGATATTACTTGATGGATTCCATAGTTACGAAGGGCGTTTTTTGAGGCACTGGGATGCCTGAATACGTTTCTGCAGGAGGTACCCGTAAACGTCATCTAAGGGTTATAGGCGTGGCCGGTTGAACCCTCATAGGGGGAGGACGTGTATAACGCTACTGTCTAGTACTGGACGGGATCCTATACACGATTATGAGCTAACCCCAGTGAACTCATGACCAACATCGGGGTAGAGAGCAACTTTTGAACATTTTTGCATAATAAAACCCCCGATGCGTCTGTCCTTGGTCATGGTTGACCTTTGTCAGGATCATTTTCAGCTTACTCTAAAGTAATACTTGATTTTTAAATGGATGCATATATGTATAATATCGTGTGATTGATTAAATGATTTTATTTTACTGAACATTCTATGTTTTACTGCAAATCGTGAATTATTGCTTACGAATAATGTTGTTTGACACTCCAAAGTTTCACCCATACTATTTATGATTGATATTAATCCCCTCACTTTCTGGGTATCTTCCTTGATACTCACCCCTCTCCTTTCCTCTCTCAGACAGGGATCTCGTGATAGAGTAACGCGTCGGATTCTCGAGGTTTTTCGTTGTGTGTTGGTGGAGTTAGGAATTCACGACGGTGAGATATAAATTTAAGTTAAAATATGATTTCCGTGTTTTATATCGACCCTGTGAGGTCTTGATTTCGAGGTCCGTAGTTGACCGTGTACATTTTATTGGATGACTGTATAAATTATGGACATTTATTTGTGAAACTTTCATGTTGGTTCATTACATTTGCAGTGAGACACTTGTAAATATTTAAAATGTCAACTTGAAAATTTGTTATACATTTGTATAAAATTTAGACCCGCTCAGTGTGACGGCTGCTCATGCTTTAGTTGCCTGCACTCTTTCTTCAAGGAAACTATAAGCACAGCAGATCTCTCTCTCTCTCTCTCTCTGCCCACGCATATTTTGTGATTCGAGCTGTTTTGGTTATTTACTTTAATCACTTCTGTGGATGGAGATGCTATCAGAACTTATTATTCAATTGTTTGTGGTTTTCTTTTCAGGCTGTCTTAGCAGCTAATGATTTACTCTCCATTAATGATGTAACATTTCCTGAACTAATTGAGATTTTAGGAGAGGTACCTTGAAGAGCTAAAAGGAAAACTCATTCATTAAGATCATAATGGTTGTTATTCATGTGACTGATTTTCTTATGCGATCTGCCAGTTGAAAGATGAAAAAAAGCAGCTGATGGGTATTGATACTTCAGGTCTTTTGATTGCTAATTTGCAAATGATTTGCCAGTAAGATAATGGAACTACTTTTTCTTACATGTTTTTCTATCTTTTGCTGATATCCGGTATGTCCGAGTGAAAACCTGCTCTAAGAGGAGGCTTGATTCTAACATTATATTTTTTTTTTTCCCTTCCTCTTGGAAATGATAAAATAAATAAACAAAAACCATGTGGGGGCCTCACTTTTAGCATTACTGTGGTATTGGAGCATGGTTCATAAATGGGTCCTTCCGAAGAATATCACTTCTAGAAATGTGATCAAATTTGTTTTCCTAAAATGAAAATGAAATACAGAAAATAACTAGTCTAGCAAAGTCTTTCTGTTTTTTTATAAAAGAGTAGATTTTCTCATATTTTACATATATAATATTAAAAAAAAAGTATTAACTTTCACTTCATTTGTGTCTTGGTGTGAGGATCTTGTGTTTTGTGCATTTGTCCGTGCCAATATAACAATTTTCCTAAACTAAGAAGGAGATTTGAGTATTAACTTTTTTTAGATCTCCTTTTTGGTTTCTGTATTCAATTCATCATGAAAATAAATAAAAACCATTAGAATTAAAAAAAAAAAAAAATACAAGTGGGAAAGCATATATCTTCTGAATCATTGAGGACGAAGGAAATATTGAAACCCAAAGGACGGTTTTCGCAAGTGAAAAAAGCCTAAGTTTTTTTTACACAGGTGGGTGTTGGTGGGTAAGTTTGGGTTAATTTCCTGATCCTTTTATTTTCATGATTTCAAAATTAAGTTGTGTCATATGTTAGTGTTCGTTCTGCACTGTTTATGGTGGTTCTAAGCTTTTTAAGTCCTGCTATGCACTATAATTGGTTTTAAATTATGACAGGTCATTGAGCTCACAAGAGTGTCACAGGAACTTGCTTACTTAGATAGAGATGTAGACCTAGTTGTTTTGGAAGGGATGGTGAGTTTTTGTGAACAAAGGAACTACATTTAGAAGCCTAATTTTGTGTCATTTGTACTGTCTTCATAATACTTGGTCCTTCTTTGTGTAAGACAGCAAAAATTGAGTTCTCATTCTTGTGCCATTTATGTCAGTTGGAAAATCTATGAGTTAGTTTGCTCAGTTTCACTGTCCATTTTCCCTTGGTACATTTCTCCCCTTTTTACATTTGTGGGATCCTTCGGGTGTTATCTTTTCCCTCATCTAATGATACTTTGGCAGATGATCCAGATATTATTAGTAACTTGCCTAGATAAGTTTCTCAAGGTTTTCTATTTTTGTCCTCGTCTACTTTTGGCAGGGTCGTGGAATAGAGACAAACCTTTATGCTCAATTTGAGCGTGATTCTCTCAAGCTTGGAATGGTATACATTCAACTTTGTATTTTTTTTTTACCAGACATCTCTTGGTTACCAAATTTTTAATCAGATGGACTCATTTGTCATTATTCTGCTGCCCCTGTGCTTTGTTCCAGGCGAAGCATCCAGAGGTTGCCCAGTTTCTCGGAGGTCGACTTCATGATTGTGTCTTCAAATACAACGAAAGTCTCGGCGTAATTGTGGCAATCCTGTCAGTGTTCCTCATCTCATTATTTTTCAACTAAGCATTTGACATGACAATCCGAGACTTACATCTTTGAGGAATTTAGTTTTGTAAATCTATGAGTTTCCAAAGTGTCAGTCCCTCTTGAGAACTGTATAAACATCTAAAAAAATTTAATAAATCATCTTTTCTTTATTTATTTGTATGTTGCTGAAAACTTTAATAAATCACAACTTCACTGGTTGGGTTTTCTAGAGTTTACTTAGAATAGAAGTGGCGATTAGCGTATAGATTTTATTCTCCATATTTTATTTGTATTTTTTTTAGATGAATCTTGATGTAACAGTCGGAGGTTATGGATTCGAGGCGTGAAAATAGTATTTTTATAAAAATGTAAAAAAAAGATTATATATATATATATATACCCGATCAAAACCGATCTCAATTATTAAGACTAATTAATTGATCGATTGATTGCTGAAAACAGTAATGATCGTGTTCACACCATGTAGAATACACGCTAGTTATATTCCTTTTTCTTTGATTTATTTTTGCCATATTTAAATTGGTTTATCTATGATTGGAACTCATGTTGAACTTAAACGCCAGGGTTTAGTTTTGCGTAGTAACCTTATCTCAATGTTTTTAGACCCGATTCTGATGTTTATCATCAGGACAAAACTTAGTGTTCTGGCCATTTATTGCGCTCTCTCTCTCTCTCTCTCAACTGTAACATTGGTTAATTCAGAATTACATATATTAAATTAAATTAACAAAGGAAAAATCACTACAATTCAACTATTTCCAAAATCAGTTACCTATTATCCGTCTTCCCCAGCCCCCAAACCTTTTTTTCTTTTTTGGTTAGATCAATTGGTAATTAAGTTATTTGACCGATCCGTTTTGAATATTATGGATCCAGTATATTGGTCGTAAACAAGTAACCAAAAAAAAATATTGGACGCAAACTTGGGCGGAAGTCCCAAAGGGCATGATGCAGAAAAAGCTTGGTGTTCGTGGCGCCTAGATTAGCTCAAAGCTAGATTGGGTCAAGCCCACCACCTTGCCCATGCTCTTTCCAATGATGCAGCCCAACAACCAATATTAAATGAAATGGACAACTCAAATTTACATATGAAATTCAAGAAGGGAAATGTGTGATTAAAAATGAAAAGTGTAATATGGTTTTGCATTTTGGGAGATCCGGACTTTGCAACCGACAAGCGAATAGGCCCCACTCAAAATATGCCGCGTAAGATGCCATATTATTTTCTAACAATGTTCGAGAGAACGCTCTAACAATCATAATCTCTCTTTTTTAATATAAAGATATTAAATTCGAATTCTTATGTAATCAAAAAAAATTTATTTTTTAACAATAATATACAAAATTTTACTGTAATACAAAATGTTTATATTACTTATATTTTCTCAAATAATAATAATGAGTTAAATTTATGTTTTACTATTATAGATTATTATGTGAAATTTTGATGCATATAATTTTGATACATTTAATATTATTCAAATTAGAATAAAAGAAAATTATCTCTTCAACAGCTTGAAATCTTAAAAGAAATTACCTTAAATTGACACCCCGCAAACTTAGCAACATTGCCCAAGTTATTTGGAAACAATTTAGGAAAATACTATTTATTAGCACGAAATTGAGAGAAATATTTAGAGATTTTAATTACTCATGATTAGTAGGAAATTGAAATGTACAGCTGAGCTAACCGAGTAATCGCGTGAGGAGGTGAGTAGAGGAGAAAAGGTGTAAACGCCGAGTGAAAAATGTGGGGGAGAGAGAGGAGAGGGTGGAATGTGAATGGTCCCCACCACCCGCCACCCTCCATCTTCCACACGTCGAATGAACCCAGACTGCGTTTTGTGTGACACACCCTCTCTCTCCCTCTCTCTCCTTTTTGTTTCATGGTGAGTTGTGACTGAACACTACCTGTTACCTCTCTCTCTCTCTACTCCCAGCATTTCTATTTCGTTTTGTTTTTCATTCATTCATCTCATCCGAATTGAGTCGGGTGCAGCGTAGAAAATGAGCTCCATATTCCACAACTTTCAGAAGGGAGGACTAGGAGGAAACCAGTCTCTCCCTCTATCCCAAGCAGATCAACCCCAACCCAGTCTCCGTCGGCGGCTCTCCTCCCTCTCTCTCAAAATCCAGCCCATCTCCGCCCCGGCATCTTCATGGGTCATCCGCCGGACCAAATCGGTGTCGGCGATGGGAGAGCAGGCGGGCGGATCCATGCGGATATGGTGGGATTGGGGTTGGGCCTGGATCATGTCCAGGAAGCCGACTTTCGCCAAAGATCTGGAGATGAACGAGGAGGAAACCGCCGTCCTCGGGTGCCGCAACAAGGGCAGCTGGAGACACGTCTTCTATAAGGTCCGCTCCGAGCTCCGGAGACTCATGGGGTCCGATCGGGTCGGACTTCCTCAGACCTACAGGTACGATTCCCACAACTACTCCAAGAATTTCGACGACGGCAAGGCAACCATTCAAGGTTAAAGTTTTAAAAAAGTAAAAAAAAAAAGAAAATGGTGTGTCTTGCTGCTACCTCGTACCTGGTACCTAGGACCTGCTATGCTAAGTAGATTTTCCAGATTTTAATGATTGTCGGTGGGAGAGACCAACGCAAATGCAAGGCCTTGGGATCTATTATTCTTTAGTAAATACTATTTTGTTTGATGATATTTGTTATTAGCTGTATTCAATTTCTCAGCTTCTGTGATTTATTTGTTATTATTTTTGGTATTTTTCTTCAATCTTGATGTATTACTAAGTGTTTTTAATAATGTAATTCAATGTATAAATATAATGGGAAGTTATTCCTTCTCTCTCTTTCTTTTTTTACCTCAATTTTCTCGAATATTATGTCATTTGCTTCCTTTGTTGGATATCCCAAAATCATATTCATCGGTGAGTTCAGATGTCGTGGTTGTACGGATTTGCTATTGCCTAATTAGTATTAGGCATTAGGGATCGCCTTATGTTTCTGTTAATTGTATTGCAAAAGAGATAAAAAGGAATGAAAGAGTATTGAAAAATAATTATAATTTAAATTGAATATACGTATATTTTTAATAAAACCATAAATGATTACATTGCAAGAGAGTAACAATGGGTCATCCTTGCCTCCTTAGGACATTTGCAGGGGAAGAGTATTACGAATCACATACCGAATCCAATTAAAAAAAAAAAAATCATGAAAACTTACTTAACTCCGATAAACCTTTTCATCAAATGGATCGATCTTTGAACTAAATTTTCTTATTATGTTTGAATTTATCATATGGGTTTATGATAAATTAGTATTAGAGTTTCTGATCTAATATGAAAAAGGATTATCTAAAAGAGAGTTAGTGCTTGATAAGGTCTGGAATGAGATTCGTGGGAAAAGAAAAAAGGATTACTTGGTTTTAGAATTTTAGGATTCTTATGCGCAACGCAAGTATACAAATAATTTTTGAAAAATAAAATAGAAATCAGGTATAGAGTATGTACCTCGACGAGTAGGGTCTCTCAAAAATCGATCGAACGGTATAGCAAATCTCTCGATTGGATCTCGCGGCCGGAATAGTGATCATGATATTAATCGAATCACCACCACAATATCACGACACTGTAACCCTCAATCCAATGATCCAAATGACATGAAAATTCCTTACTCGGAATTTTTCTCAAACCCCCTATATTCTCTCTCAAGCTCTCTAATGGTGTCTCAACCCAAAAAATACTTACGTACAATAGAGATGTTAGTCTCCTTCTAAGAATTGAATTCTATATTAGAGATATTCTAGGGGAGGTTAGAATAACATGAGTAAGTGAAAGTTATCCCACTAACCCTTTGACAAATGTTTAAAATGCCCATCTCAGGCATTCTAAAATAATATCTCTCACTTGCACGTGAGGGCATTTTACGTCCGTCAAAAGATCACAATTCATGCGATCTTTCATATCACCCTGCTGGGCTTTCATACAGGATTGGGTGTCGTGTGACCGGCGAGTACACCTGCAAGCAAAGACCCATCGATACACCTGTTAGGATAATCGAGAAACTATCGTTAGTATCAAAAGAACTTGCTGCACTCCAGATCCAAGACTAATTACATCTATCGAGTTACTTTCCTTATCAAAAGTAATCTCCAATAAATACTCGACTGTGTATCCACTATTATACTTACATCCCAACGTGGATAGACATAATAGGATAACCGGTGAATACAACACAATGATATAATGTCAATTGGTTTTCATTTTCCCAAACTCGAATTTATTAGCCTCAATTCAACTGTTTTTTTAAACTTATCCTTCAAATCTCAATTTATCTTTTGGGTCATCGGTAAACAAACTAAAGTAGCAAACACTGAGTCAAAACTTCTAGAAACAGCCGAAAGTAATAAGGGTACAAGAGATCACACTCAATGAATATCAGGTCTCACATAGTGGGAAAAGGGATCTAAGTCATATCAATCTCTCAAATAATGCTCCCATTATCTCTGATCGACATATCACACGCAGTATGAAACGCGTGCCACATTATTATTTTCTCATCTCTTAAAAAGTCATATGTCAGATTTCTCTAATACTGTGCAGATATGAGACTCAATCTACATATAAAACTTTATCCAAAAATCTTAAAGAGAGTGTCTCAGAAATAATATCACTAGTCGCAGGTGATATCTGAGATCTCTAACCTAACTACTTACAGGTAACATGGACGTAAGTACGTCCATATCGATCATATCGCATATAATCTCATCTTGAACACGTATCAGTACGACTTCTGTTCTAGTAGGACCACTCTCAAAATCTCTTACAACTAGAAACCGTCTTATCTCCGTTCATTCAGAGCTGAAGGTAGTCACTCGTGTGAGAGAGTCGACCATGCCTGCCTAACATATCATTTATCACAATAAATCATAAAATATATGACAATAAAATAGTGTAATAAATAAACTCATAACTTAATTATGCACACATGCCATATATATACAACACAATAAATATTAGTACAAAATAAGAATTATCAATATACACGCAAACCCAATGATTCCTATATCTCACAAAGAAATCTCTCACAATGGATTTAGTGAAGAGATCAGTCATCACGCTGTATACAATTGTACTTAATTATCACTTCACCCTTCTCAGTGATGTCTCTTATAACATGGTATTAGGTATCAATATGTTTGGTTTTACCGTGATACTTAGGGTCTCAGGTGTGATCAATGACGACCTAATTTTCTTAATAAATCATCCACTGACCTCCCACTATGTGTCACAACCCATAAATTATCCAAAAATTTCTAAAACCAAACACTCTCCTGAACTATTGCTGAGCATGCCACAAGTTCAGTCTCTATCATGAATAGAGATATACGGTTTACCTCTTGCTACTCCAAGACAGCAAAACCCAATATCAATTTGCATATATTCAGATCTCCAACCCAGTTAATATCCGAATACCCAACAAGATGCAAATCACCTCCTCCGTCACATAAGGAGAGGTTCACAATTCCCTCAAGATATCTCTGAATCCTTTTCACTGCTCTTCAGTGATTCCTTCTAAAATTCGATTGATACCTACTCACCAAACTAACTACAAAGCAAATGTCTGATCGTGTATGTAACACTACGTATATCATACTACTCAGTGCACTGGAACAAGGTATTATATTCATCTCTCTTACCCTTTCCTGAGTCTTAGGACATTGGTCAAGATTTAGACTTTAAGCTTCTAGCGATAAGAGTATCTTTAGGGTTATAATCGTTTTTCTCAAAGCGCTCGAGGATTCCCTTGATGTTGGACTCCTGCGAAAGAGTCAACACTTATCTCAAGCGATCCCTCTAGATCTTAACTTCGAGGAAGAACTAAGTCTCACCCATATCTTTCATATCAAGACTCGACAATATCTACGTCATCATGGTCATTAAATACACTCTATTATTCTCAATCAACAAAATATCATTCACACATAAGGACATGATCACAAAAGAATCAAAAGAACGTATAAGGTATACGCAATGATTCTCCTCGATCACCACGAAACCGTAAGATATCACCTCCTCATGAAAACTCAAGTACCACTGTCTGGATTGATGATTAAGATCGTATATTGACTTTCGAAGTCAATAGACCTTTTCATCCTGATCTATAGGAATAAAGCCAGATGGCCAGATGGCTGTTCCTTGTAGATTTTCTCATCTAAAACTCCCACTCAAGAATACAATCTCAACCTCCATCTAGTGTCACTCTAGATCAATGTCCGCGACGATCGTTAAAAGTAAACGGATCGAGATAATCTCGCCCTCAGTCTGAGTGTAACCCCTGGTTATCAGACGAGCCTTATACCTCTCCACCGAACCATCGGCCTTTCTCTTGATCTCGAAAACCTACTTATTCCCAACGGCCTTACTACGATCAGACAAATCAACTAGATCTCAGATCCCGTTGATTCTCATCAACTCATTCTCTTATCCATAACCTTTAACTAGTGATCCTTCACAAAACCATGAAGAGCCTCTAAAACCGTTCAAGATTTCTCATTATCCTCAAGAATTACTTTGAGACTAACGCAGAAGAGATAGAATAAAAAGCAACAATGTTTGAAAAGAGAAAACCCTAAAACTCTCAAAAGAGAAATACCACTCTCAAAGAAAAATATTATTAATCATGAATACTAAAATAATGAAATACTATAAATATTTATAGGGAATGCAAACCTCATAAATTAGGAAACTATAAATATAAAGAAACTAAAGAAATTAAGAAACTAGTAAAATTAGGAAACTAAAAACTAGAAAAATTAGAAAATTAGGAAAACTAAGAAACTTTAAATATTAAGAAATTATAAAAATTAGAAACAAACTAAATTAACGGATCCCTTTCCCTTTTTTTGAACCACCCGAATAATTATTGAAAATTTATCCCACATTAGTCTCTCTTTCCAGAAAAGAACTCGAGGGATTGAGGGATAGGCTCTCTGATGTGGGACAAATTTTCAATAATTATTCCGGTGGCTCAAGAAAAGGGAAAGGGATCCGTTAATTTAGTTAGTTTCTAATTTTTATAATTTTTAAATATTTAAAGTTTCTTAATTTTCTTAGTTTTCTAATTTTTCTAGTTTCTAGTTTCCTAATTTTACTAGTTTCTTAATTTTTTTAGTTTCTTTATTTTATAGTTTCCTAATTTATGGAGTTTGCATTATCTATAAATATTTATAGTGTTTCATTATTTTAGCATTCATGATTAATAATATTTTTTTTAGAGTGATATTTCTCTTTTGAGAGTTTTAGAGTTTTTTCTTTTCAAACCTTGTTGCTTTTGTTCTATCTCTCCTGCATTAGGTGGTATCAAAGCCAAAACTTTCCATTGCGATGGCCAACCAAGTCGGTGAAGATATTACTCTTTCTGACGTGTTCAGAGAGTTGCATTTCAAATTCTGTCTGTTCGAATAGAGTGTCGAATAGAGCGGGTAGAAACCCGAATGGAGCAGATAGAAACGGAATTGCAGACATTGCGGTCAAACCAGGGCAATAGAGGAATTGAAGGCGGCGTAAAGAGAATCGCTCAGAGTCCACACGTCAATTCTATATTATCACAACAATCTCTTAGGGTTCAAACCAACGAGAATGAATTTTCGAGTGAAGATGTGCAGACTCTGGCGATAACCGAGAAGACGGTGGTTCCATGAATACCTATTTCAGATGATTTCTTTGTTGAAACAAAAGGCAAACCGGAAGCATAGAATAAAAAGGATGTAAAGAGAGAGAAAACTATGGAGTTAAAGAACAATTTGGAAGAATACATATATACTATTGAAGACAAGTTTGATCCATTCAAAGTGCTGGGAAAGGTTTTGATCGACCAGGAAAACCAATCTCTCATCGAAAGATTTGATGAAACTGATTTAAATGATAGATTAGTGAAGGTACAAGATTGGATTTATACTGATGGTGAAGATATTACTGTTTTAGAGTTCCAGAAGTATCTAGATTTTCTTAAAACTATTGGGGACTCAATTTTTTTTTAAATTGAGTGAACTTGCCACCGTAATTGTTTTAATCTCTGTCATGCTTAGCATATGTTTTTAGGTAAGAAAATCAAATTAGAGAGTTGAGAATATGGTTATAAGTCATACACGTCCTCGATTACTCTTACAAGGAGGGGAAATCTTTTCACCTCAAGATGGATCGCTCCCACTAGGACTAAGATCCGTAATGGATTCTGAGATCCCTCCGCTGGGATCAGCTAAGCCACTAAGCTCACCCATCTCATATAAGGTAAACTCTTAATCGATTTCACCTCTCATAGAGAATCATTTTCAAGAAACTCGACATCACGAGACTCAATCTCAGTGATAGTATTGTCTGTATGCTCACCTAAAACACATTTCTGTTGGAGTGTTCTGAGTATCTCATAGAGATACACATATTTTCTCGCAGACCTAACTCACCGTGTAGATGCGAGAAATCGTGAACATACACGGCACAACTCCATAACCTCAAATGGCTAAGGTCAATTTGTCTCCCTATCCAAAGCACATATGGGGTACTGACTGCGGACTTCAACGAAATACGATTGAGGATGTAGACTGCAGCCAATAACGCATCTCCCCAATGGGAAACAAGCAAATTGGCACGTGTCATCATAAAACTTATCGTCTCAAACAAAGTCATATTCCTCCTCACGGCTACTCTACTCCACTGAGTAGTAGGAATAGTCAATTATCTCGTAATACTCTTCTCGAAATATAGCTCTTCAGACAAATATTCGCACCCTCTATCAGTTTTAAGAGTCTCAACTCTCAAGTTTAATTGATTCTTAACCTTGCTAATAAATCTCCTGAAACAACTCAATGTCTCAGACTTATGCGAGATCAGATAAACGTAACCGAAATGCATGTAATTGTCTATGAACGTAATAGAGTATCCAACTTCATTTCAGGTTCTCTCGTTCATAAGGCCATAGATATCGGAGTGAACTGACTACAATGGAGTCTCAACTCTCATTGTATTGTCGAATGGTTTTCTTGTAATTTTGTCATTCAGGCAAAACTGGTTAGCGGGCCCTATAAACCATTTACTACTAACCAGTTCATCCTCTCTCACCCTAGGAGGATAACAAAAAACACTATCAGAATGATTCACTTCCAGTACATATAGTCCATCATGGACTAAGCCAGAATCAATCAAAAAATTATCGTAATAAATGGAAACTATAAAATTTCCAAATTAACAGAGTATATCCTAGGCTGAGATTAAGTTTCGTCAAATATTTGGAGCATAAATGATGCATAGAGTCTGACATCTTTGCAACTCCATCTTCCAATTGTTATTCCCTCTAATGATGAGAAACGCTCCGTTCTCCATGTAAATCCTCCTACTTGGGGACTCACTCGGCGAAACTATATATGCGCGCTCTTGTCTCGAGTTACGTGGTCGGTTGCTCCTGAGTTTACGATCCACGAAGGAGAGAAATCAGTGAACATCTCAAACCACGTAAATAAGAAAGAGATAATTTCACTCATTACACTTGCGAACGAAATGACCAAATTTACTACAGATGTAGCACTACACATTGGTCTTATCCAACTCCTTCTTTCTGCGCTTTAATATTTAATTGTCGGTTTTCTCGAATGGTTTCTTCTTACTTGAGCCTTGAGTCTTTTACTCATACTTATGTCATTTGTGTTCGATGCCACGGGAGTCCTTACTCGACTCCACTGCATAAGCATGACCCGAGTATGGCCTATTTACCTCCAGATGTTTCTATTCGAACTCACTGTGTCTATTCACATTAGCAAAAGTACGAATACTTTCATCAAATGTGAAATAGATTTTCATGGTTTCCCATGAATCAGGTAAAAACTATATCGCATCCAATGTTTAAAAACACATTCGAAATAGGCTCGTTTACATTCCCCAACTCAGCGATCATACTCGATATTTTCATCAAATATTGCATTATCATATGATCAACTCTTTTCTTATAAGTTATTAAACTTATAAATCAGCATCCTCGTTTAAGGATCTGTAAGAACACCACAATACTCTATATAGGGTGAGCCAAACCGACATAGCCGTAGGATATTACTCATAAACCGGGATCACATCATCGCATATTATGCTCAAGAGGATTGCCCTAACTGGGCCATTTTTCTTCCATGCGCATAATGCCTCCTAATCCTGTCTTTCTGAGGTGTGATACCCTCCCCAGAGTCCACCATCTCACGTCTCAGAATTTCAGTTATATCTTGCTCTTCAAGGATAAACTAAATCTACCAGTGAAAAATCTCGTAATTATTACCATTTAGTTTTATTCCCCTTGAAAAAATCTAATACGAGAATTTTTGAATCAGTTTTAGAGACTTTAGTGACTCATCGATACTTATTCTCACATTTTGTGCAACCTATGAATCATTAAGACCAAAATGACTTGAGTACAGAACCAAGATGAACATATGAGTCAACAGACACCATACACCACAATCCAAAATTGCATCTCATCATTCAGATTAGGATTCAGTACACAAAAATCCACAAAAAGTCATAAATATGGATATGGGAGCCTTAGAAAAATGGAAAATTTCATTTCAGGACAACCTCACGCACCGCCGGTAGCCCCACGAGCCGCCATAAACTGGCGATGCGTCCCCAAGCGCCTTCGCGCGCCAGGGAGAGCCTGGGGCGCGTGCCAGACGCGCAGGGTGTGGGGTTACACGCCTGCACGCTCGCAACCAACCCCGTTGGGTCGAGTTTCGGGTCCTGAGCGTGGGTCAGATCCCCTTCGCGGGTCAAGTCTGGATCCGGGTCAGAACCGACCCGGACTGGACTCCTGGAGCTCACACGCCTCTGCGCATGTGAGCTCCATGTGCCTGCTATCCTTGCCGTCACGCTCCTCCCGCGCACGTGCACTGCACGCGCCTGTGGGTTGGAGCCTTTCTACACTGCCCGAATTCTCTACAACCGGGTCTTTCGACTCGATTGTTGGAAACCTCCATTTCCGACCATATTTCCGGCGGATTTCGACTGAAAAATTTGATTCGAAACTCCTTCAATCATTCTAACTCGATTTTATGAAGGATTAATACTCGAACGTTCCGAATCGAACACCCAAAGTCGCGGCCTTCACGGCCAATTTCGAAAAATCCAGTTTTCAACGATGGCAACACACGAAACTTATATCAAAATGTAGATCACTACACGTAGAACACTTATCAACCATTTATTTAGATCAACACGTCCTTAAACTCAACAAATCTAAGATTTAAAGATCCAATTAATATTTGGGCCGCTGTGATCCGAACCTTAAATTTAATACTTTATATTTTTTATACTCGAATATAATTTCAAAAATTATTTTTAATTAATCCAATGATCGCTCTGATATCAATGTTGGAATTTTATAGTTTTCATGCGTAGCGGAAGCATACAAATAATTTTTGAAAAATAAAATAGAGATCGGGTATAGGGTATGTAACTCGACGAATAGAGTCTCCCAAAAATCGATCGAGTGATGCGATAAATCTCTCGATCGGATCTCACGATCGCGATGGTGATTACGATGTTAATCGAACCACCATCGCAATATCACGATACCGCAACCCTTAATCTGGTGATCCGAATGACACGAAAAATTCCTTATTCGGAATTTTTCTCTAACCCTCTATATTCTCTCTCAAGCTCTTTAATGGTGTCTCAATCCAAAAAATGCTTACGTACAATAGAGATGTTAATCTTCTTCTCAAAATTGAATTCTATATTAGAGAGATTTTAGGAGAGATTAGAGTAATATAGGTAAGTGAGAGTTATTCCATTAATCCTTTGACAAATGTCTAAGATGTTCATCTTGGACATTCTAAATTAATACTTGGTGCTTTAAAAAGAAAGTCTAAAATAAGAGTCGTTCGTAAATTTTTGATTTTTTAAATAATAGATAATATTATAAATTTTATATGAAATTTATAGAAAAAAATATATAAAAATTTATTTAAATTTAATATTTTTTTATCAAACAAATCGATTTTTTAAATTGAATTATTTTTTGTTGAGTTTGAATCCATTGATACACGGTAAATCGCTGGCTTTGGCTAGCGCGAAGCTCGCTATGAATGGAGTCATGACACGTGACCTCCACCAGAACACTCCATTATCGTTTTGACTCTCCTTGTCCTAATCCTACGGCCCTACTGGCTGCCCTACCTGTGTCCTCCAAAAGTGTCGGTGCCCCTCCCCTCATCATCAGGCATTGGTTTCGGTGTCCGGGAAACGTGTTGATTCCAAACAAAACAAAAAATAAAAGAAAAAGCCGGTGGAGCCAAAAAGAAATGCAACAAAACAAAGTCCTATCCTTGACGGGCAGTGATTCTGCCGTAGCAATATTCTTGCTGTCAGAGTAATTTTTATTTAAATATCAATTTTAATGTTTTAATTAATTAAATTTTTTATTTTAATTGATTTTATTGATCTCATGATATATTAATTACTCGTTCTTTTTTTTTTCTCATTATATATTAATTATTTTCCCATTTCTTTCTATTTAATTATCTGTATTATTATATAATTTATTTTAATATATTATTTTATCATTTCATATAAAAATATATTATTATTTTTATATTTACATTTAAATAATATAGAAAATTATTTCGATAATATTTTTTTATTTTATCAATATTTTTTATTTTATTTAGAATAATGCTTTTAAAAATTTAGCATATTAACTTTATTATATAATTGGTTGGGTATTCTTTTCTTAGAAAACTAACTTTATTTTATTTTTATTTTTATGGACAGTAGTGAATTTTTAGTTTTATAATAATAGTAATTGTACGATGATTTTGATAATTTTAAAAAAAAATTATTGTTGATTAATTTAATAAAGTTTTTGGTTTTATGATTACAACAATTATTAATTGTATTAATAAACTATTGGAGAAAAGACTATCATATAGTTAATCACATATTTAATTGGTATGTATTTGTTTTGAAAGAGTATTGAAATAAGGAATTTTCTCTTAAATTAGATATTTTATAATAAATAAAAATTTAATATAATTCATAAAAGAATATTATATTGATTACTTTTTTGTTTTTTTACTTCACAATAAAAAGTAAAGCTTATAGTTTTAATGACTGATTTTTCATATTATCGGGAAAAAAAAATCCTTAATCTCTAAAATCAGATCAAACATATTAGGAGAAGGCTCGCAGTTCAAAATTCATCTTCTGAAAATTTATGGTCTAAATGGAACTAGTTGAGTATTGTCTAAAACAAAATAAAATTGGTTCTGTTTTAAGAGAACGGAAGCATGCTAATTGTAGGAAAGATAGAACCGTAACTTAAAAGCACCGGATTCATTATAATCTAAGAATGCAATTATTAATATATATAATAATGTATTTTTTATTTTATATATTATTTATTTGAGACACTCTAATTTTAGTTGTAAAAATAATTTTTTAAATGTAAATATAAAATTAAAAAAATAATAATATGATTTTATATAAAATGATAAAATGATACATTAAACGAAAGAATTCTAATATAAAAAATAATTAAATATATATAATTAAATAAATTATATAATAATGTAAATAATTAAATGAGAAGAGAAGAGGGGGAGTAATTAATGTATAATGAGTTGAAATCAATTAAAATAAAAAAGTTTGATTAATTAAAAATAAAATTGACATTTAAATAAAAATTATTTGAGAGGAAAAATTTTGCTCCGGCTGGATCACTATCCATCCGACCGCTTGCTGCTGCCTGTGGGTTCGATTCTCTTTCTTGTTGACTCAAAAGAGCACATGGGGGATCCCCATCAATAATTGTCGTGACTAGGCGTTGAGCGTTGGCTTGCCCATCTGCCAACATCCCCGTCAAAAAAACAACAAAAAAAAAAAAAAAAAAAAAAAAAGAGAAAGAAAACCCCACAACGATTGTAAATGAAAATTTGTGATTGACACAGCTGATTTCCCATTAACATGTTTTTTCTTTGTGATTAACAAAGGTTTTTTCTGTGATGAAATATTTAATTTGAGTTATAATTATTATTTTTAAGAGGATAAAGAGAGACATTGAAAAAAATAAAAGTTAATGTTTAAAAGAGATAAACTAATGATCATAATTTTTTTTTTAATTTAAAGATTTTAAATTCAAATATTTACATAAAAAAAAAAAAAAAAAGTGAAAGCTAATATTTCATGGGCCATCTACCCAAACATCCCGTGCTTGATTAGCCTGGATATGCAAGTAAACTTGGACATAATAATTAGTAACTACTTGTTTTCTCCTTTTATCATTGCACAATTAAGAGCTTCTTTGCATTGCATCAGTTTAAGCGACTCCATTGATTTTCTTTTCTAAGTTAAACCCCCTCCTATTCCTAACTTAAATCAATTTATTTTGGAAGCTGGACGGACCATCCCATCCTTGTCTGTCGCTTGCCATACTGACCCAAGGCCCTCATGAGGGAATTTAGAATCACAACTATATTATAAACATAGTAAATTGTATTAATAAATTTATATTTAATTAATTCTAATGCTAATGCTTGCTTGATTGATTATAATATATAGTATTTGATTCCAATTTAATATTCAGTGAAATGTGATTGGTGATGGATGGTGGTTACGAAATCTGGAGTAAAATGCTAGCTGAAGGATAGGACTAACTTGCTAAAGTTGTCAATTATAGTATAGGAGTCCAATTATTAATTCTGAAAATTAAAGGCATGTTATCTCATGCATTCTTGATATATTTATGCAAAAATTCCTGTAATTGTCCCCCCCCCCGGGGGGGTTTTATTTCATTGGCATAATGTGCATGATTCCATTCATTCCTCATAGCTATGTATGTATGTTAGCGTTGGCCATCATTCGGTAGGCAAGAGATGCAAATTAGTGATACAGAATGAGACTATCCTATTTTGCCCATACTAGTCGAATACCATCTTTCCATCGGTTTAGGGTTTGTCAATTTTGGTTGACCTTGTTTATGATTGCATCTGCGTGCAGCACTAGCAGGACACTGGAGCGACTTACAAGTAGTAAAGTCGAAATGGGATCTAATGTCAAACGTAGCTTTTGTCATAGTCCTTGCAGGTTCCTATAGCCATAATTACCACCAAAGACATTTGCTTCATATGTCCCAGCTTTAAAATGGTGGTGATTACCCTTTTCTTAGTCAAAAATTTTGTTTAACGTTGATTGTTTTTTTAGCAATAAATCGAGGTTTCCAAGTTAAGATTTATTTGTTGTTGTTTTGACCAATTTAAGCACATCATGTAAGGGATTTGTCGTATTCTGTATCAGAAGGTGTATTTGTTGTCTTGTCCATTCACGCAAGGCATTCTGTCATGTTCATTTTTAGTTTCTTATTATTTTTCATTGTGGAACGATGCACATAGCAAAGCAAGACATAGGTTCATTTCTGTGTTGTGTGTATAACCGCCATCAAAAGAGAGAATCTTCATCTGGTTTAAGGATGGCGTGAGAGAGCCACTTGCAACTACCAAATGGTAAGCAACAATGTGTATTTTGGTATGAAATTGTCGGGAGTATAAGACAATGTACTGAATTATTTTACTCACAAATATAATGTTTTTCTACTCAATAGATCTTCAATCCATTTGGCCTTTTAATATTGTATCTGATGAACAATACCCTTAAAGATCAAATTAGTAATTGTATTACCCTTTGTTGCCCATTCCTACAGGTTTTTGTTTGATTAATGGTTATTCTTAAAAGTTGTGCGAAACAGAAATGAAATGAAGGGCAAATGTAATAATTATTTTTACATGTTCAAGTCCTTCAATAAGGGCATTTTCATGCATCAAATCTACCAAACCTAATTTCTTTCTTTTTTTTTTTTTAAACCTCAAATAACTTTTTCATAGATTATTCCAAATAACCATTTGTTGAGCACCATTCCCAAGAGGATAGCATAATCCGTGATTCAAATCTCGTGTATGTACGTGTGTAGTATTGCTCGTCACAAGACGTGTGCGTGCTTGTGTGTATAAACAATTTGTTGAGCACCAACTGCTGCAAATGCCACTCCAATATAGAAGCCCAATCGAAATTGTTCTTCTCTACAAGAGACATCGGGCTTATCCCCAATATCGTGACAGTCCAGAAGGATACAAACATGCTCAAGTGGGATAATCTTGGACCTTGGGGGGAATACACTATTGGTCTACTACCATCAAGAACGAAAAGATAATATATATATATAAAATTATAAGGCATAAATTTCCCAAATGCAGAAACATGCCAAAAGTCTCTGCAGCTGTAACACTTCAAATGAAGTTTACCAACCCGAAATCATCAGCTAAAAGGGCCACGACAAAGGCATGATGAGGCAACTAGGACAAAGAAGAAAATCGTCGCAATCCAAACCTTTCTGCACCACAGCACTCCAAGTTGCATCACTGGCTCTCCTGTTTTCTTGTTGTATATCCTGAAATAACAAATAAAAGATACAAGCTGACCTCTTATTTACAGAATCATAATCATTGCAAAGGAATAAGAAAATAAGCATGATACGTTGTTGACAACAATATTTAGAGCATTGGGTGCAAACAAGCTTCAGCATTCAATTCTTTTGTCACGTTTGTTTAGCTCCATAGATCATATACCCGAGGGATAACATGAATGTTTGGAATTCACCTATTTAAAATATCTTTTCATCACCATAAATGTTTTCAGGTCTGTGTCTACTTAAAACTTTCTAAGTATGTGCTGCCTTGAATGAATAATCTTTTTAAGTATGTGCTACCTTGAATGAATAATCGTACAGTGAGATACTGTTCTTCCCAAACTCATTTTCTAGGTGGTGTACTCTAGTCACATGTGAGATAACCCACTTTGATGGCATCTTTTGCCGTAGGCTTTCAATGGAGTGTTCAGATCTCTGTTTACCCATCTGCCCTGCTGAACACAACGGATGATGAAGCTCTTTCGAGAAGTGACATGTTCAACACAGGCAAATGCTTTGCAGCTTTCAGATGCCATGGATCGCATATGGCAGATATCTCTTGGTATCTATCACACAGCCTCACAATGTTAAGGATGAAACTAATCCTCTCACATTATCAAATCGTAAGCTTCAAATTTGTATTTAATTATTTGCAACATCATGGAATTTTCTCTCTCTTCCTTTCTTTTTTTTTTTTTTTGTTTTTGTGGTGGGGGGTTTATTTGGGAGATAAATAAGATGGTTGGTTGAACAACCCCACCCCCCACCCTACAAGGTTGGGACCTAATGTCCCTTTCATAACCTTCGGTCCAAAGGCAGGGACAGAAGCTGATAATCAATGTTTCTGTACCACCACAAAGACTTTAATGTCTACCGCCAGATCCCAGAAGTAGGAAATAAGGTCCCTAAATATTGGCAAAACGATGTAATATATATTTATTTTGCAATGGAGACATCATCGGTCCCTAAATCTGTGAGACAATTAGCATGGTAAGTAAGTGGGAACAACCAAAGCCAACATCAGAAAGCCAGAACAACTAAAACGTGAGTAATTAATTCTATGGTTCCCTCCCACAAAGAAAATAATAACATTATTAATGAGTCACAGTTGATGTATCTCTAGTTTGTTCCATCCAGAGACAACCATCAATGCTTATTTTTCCTTCTCCAAAAATCTAATCATATGAAAATGAGAAACTAAGGACCTTTTTTGGTGGCAGTGGGGACTTGAAATAATCCGTATCATTGCATGCTACAAGGACCATCCAGGTAATGTTGGTCAGTACAATAAGATACAAGAAGTTGGCTTAGGACATCTCTCAGTGGTTTGGCATTCTCTCTCTATCCTTCCATGGAGAGGAAGACAAACAATTCAGAGGTTTATACACATAGCTAAAAGCTGAATTAAGGTAGAACCAATTTGCAAATAAGAACTATTTTGTTAAATCATAAGAGCTTACATGATGCATTTCAAATCAAAAGGTGCCAATACAGTTTAAGTCAAACTGCAAAAAAGTTGTTCTGTCGCACTGGCATAAAACAATGAACATTTATCCAAATATCTAACTTGACCAAGAATATTTAGGATTTGAGCCCAAAGACCAGTGAAGGGGCTTTCTATAGTCATATTTTGAGGACATAGTTGTTACTTTTTGGTTGAGAATCAGCTGTTTTAAAAAAGCGTTCTTCGAAATCAGGGGTTCCAATTAGGAGAACTGAGAAAGAGGCTCCCAGTTTTCAATTGGATTTTATTACGACTATACAAAATTTATCTTCCTTCATCTCTTATAACCAAAAGTCTCAACTACTGGGGGTGACATTTGAAACACCAGATTCCTATCATAGTCTACTCATTAGTTTGTACTAGTTTGCATTAAATGGTTATAGCAGAACAACACAACAAATCCAAAACAATATAAATTTGCATATTACCTGTACATGGCACTTAAATCAGAAGCTAATGAGCTCCTGGTGCATCTCTCATGCTCATGTTTAGACTGTTTCGCATGGTTCGTCTGCCAATTCCTGCATTTCCTTTTTGCATCATTGCAACAAATTCACCATAGTCAATTCTTCCATCCTGATAGATACACAAGATAACAGTTAAGGCATAAAACCAAACTAAATAACAGCAAAGTTCAATATAAAGTATGCCGAAAAGAAGTTCCTATAAGAATCACTCCTAACTATTTCAGTTGTTTTATTAGGAAAAAAAATAAAGGCAAGCTTCCAAGTTGCTCGTATTGCAATATGCAGTTTACATAAGAAAAGACCATCAACCAACTATGGGCAACAGGAAGTAGCACATAGCACATTCAGGCGAATACACAGCTTCATAGAACATCTAAATAAAAGCTTTAAATGGCAGGAGTCTTGATAAAATGACCAACTTGGAACCTGAGACCTTATTTGGGTTTTCTTTTGGGGAGGGGGGGGGTTGGCTTAACTTCAACTATCTTGATAGATCTTTATTTAATTGTAGGCCACCTCAACAGTAAGTAGGAAAGGAAATAATTCAGATTACAGATGAAGAATTACATAAACAAGTGTAACAAATGCCATCACACAATGAGCATCAAATTTTTGAGGCACCATACATCGTAAACTATCTTGTCCTAAAATCAGACAACACACTTCTAAAATTATGCACTTGAAAAACTTGTTTTATCAATCAAAATACCAGATTTACAAGGACATGATTATTGAAGTTCCTAATTAGTATAACATCTCAAATTCATGTCATATCACTTCTCTTGAGTGCAAGGGACTTGACATTTGGCATATATCAAAGCAAGAACAAATCATATTGCAGACTATGGCTCCTGTCTAGTCCAAAAGGAGCCCCTATGACATGACTAACTATCTAATTGGAAGTTAGAACTAGGTCCATATCCTAGGCCTACCACACAAATCTCATCCATTACCTCATTAGAATATAAGACAGTAATTCCCCAACTATGCGGATAATATTATCTAATGGTGATTTATCATCTCAAAAGGGAATTGTGGTTATTGTCATGGCTTACATTGTCTTGATCAACTTCTCTGATAATATCTTCAATAAAGACATCTTCCATGTTATGCTCCGCACAAGCTTGTTGAAGTTCATCAACTGTAATATAGCCACTCCCATCTTTGTCAAAATATTGAAATGCTGCTACCAGATGTTCTTCGCGTTCCAGTTTGTTAAGATGAACTGTTGCAGCTATAAATTCTCCATAATCTATGGTTCCGCTATTGTCTACATCAGCCTGGCCACAGTCAAGACAGTTTGGGCATTACATTAAAAAACCAAGAATGTACTACCAGAGAGTGATCAGTAAATTACGAAGCTTGAAGCTCCACTTTCTTTGATAGAGAAAAACAAGAAAAGCAAAAATGTAATTTTTGAAAAAATACAAATCATGCACTCTTTTGGCATGAGCAAGGAAATGCGCATGTGATAGTTCACTGTCTTATTTGAAATCGAAGGAGCACAGACATATGACTGAAAACAGATATCCTAGTATTGACTTCAAGACCAATAGCGACCCTGTTTAAATCTCACGCAAACAAGATCCCAGAAAACAGAATTCTCAATTTTGCATAATAGCACTTACCAATATGACTGCTATATGTACAACAATTTATCATGCATTTTCAATACATGGGAAAACTAAAACTTAACCCACATAAGTTGATTAGGAATGATCCTTCAACTTAAATAAAATACAGAACTCCATTACAATATTAAACATCTGCTTCATTCAAACATAAAGCAGAGAAACAATTATTCAAGCAACATCCTACTTCTATTGGAAAACTTCTACTGAAGTGAAAACTCTGAACATCTAATGAACTCTCTATGAAAGTTCTTTTGAAATGCACTACATACTAAAAAACAAAATAATAAACAAAAGGACGAAGTATGATCATCCCAGACAAAGACAGATCAAATAATTCAACTTATGAGTAATGAACAAACAAAATAAAATCAGAATTAGACAAAAATATTCCCAAAATAGACATACTCAAGTTTCAAAACATATGCACCATCAAACATAATAACCATTGCTAGGGGAGAAGTGCTTACTGCATCCATGAGATCACGTATCTCCGTGTCCTTCAGCGTAGAGCCATATCTTCTCAAACCAGCTTTCAGTTCATCAAATGTGATTGCACCACTGTTATCAGTATCCATTGCCTTAAACATCTCTCTTAGACCAGCAATCTCCTCCTCTGACAGGCTTTCAGCAATAACCTGAGGATAGCAGAAAACAGAATATAACAAAATGTCACACCTTCAGCTCCTAGATATCTCTTTGTGCAGGTATATTCACCATTGGATATCAATAAGAGTCAGGGTATTACAAGTACTCTGTAAAAATGGACATATTAAATCATCACTATGAATGTGTTCCATGTCTTAAATTTAAAATGGAAGATGCATCAAATCTGGGAATGGAGGCAGATTTAAAAGATGGTAATAAATTGCAACTAACACTTCATGTAAGATTTACATATTTCTTACCTTAGTGGCTGTACGCCTCCATTAAAATGAATTTGAAATCCTAGCTATACTATAACTATAATAAGGTCAAAATGATACAACATGGCATTATATGCCCTCCAAGGAAGGTAATGAGAAGACACGGAACACCTGTGACACAGGACAGGGTAGTGGGTGTAGCAATAGTGATGAAAGTGAAAGGAAAATTAGGAAAGTAGGCCTAGATCGCAACCTAGGGTTCTTAGGCTTCACACCTAAGAGAAGATTGCATCTCACAATCTGGAAGAATGTTTATTAATCAGAAAAAAAATTCCCTTTGAAAGGCTACATAAGGTGCCTATTTATAAAAAAAAATAAAGTTTAAGAATCCCTACTCAAATATTACTCTTCTCCTGTAAGGACTCCTTTGATAAACAAGGACTCCTTTGAGGAAAACCAATTCATGTAAAAATAGAACTCTATCTAAAGATAAAAATCTAGTTAAGATAAACAAGGACTCCTTTGAGAAAAACTAATTCATATAAAAATAGGACTCTATCTAAAGATAACAATCTAGTCAAAATAAACAAGGACTCCATCTAAAGATACAATTCTAATCAAAATAAATCTTATCTACCATAAGAGATATGATCTAAAATATCCCAACTAGATCCTTCATTATCGTCCATATCCCAAACCAAAGCTTGTGCTTTTGATCTTGCACGTCTCCTGTAAACTTTAAAAGGTTGTTGCCAACGTGCTGCATCATCTCTCCCTGGCTTGAAAGAACTCGACTCTGGCGAGTTAAAAGCATGAAAGCTATCATAAAGAGTCGGACTAATCTGCTGTTTTCTACTAAGTGCATCTGCAACTTTATTCTCCACTCCAGCCATATGCTTAAGGACAAATGTATATTCTTGCAAGAAAGCAACCCATTTGATATGACGATGGTTTAGCTTCTTTTGAGAGTTTAGGTACTTGAGGGCTTCATGGTCAGAGTATAAGACAAACTCTTTTGGAAGCAAGTAATAGCGCCAATATCGTAGGGTTTGGACTACTGCATAGAACTCCCGATCATAATTAGAATACATTTGTTTTGCCTCATTTAGTTTCTCACTAAAATAGGCAATTGGATGTCCTTCTTGACTTAGTACTCCTCCAATACCAACGTGTGAAGCATCGCAGACAATTTCAAACACTTTGTCAAAATCTGGTAATCTCAAAATAGGTGCTTCAGTCATCTTTTTCTTGACTTCTTCAAAGGCCTTGGATGCAGCTTTGGTCCATGAAAATCCTCCTTTCTTCATACAATCTGTGATAGGCGCCATAATAGTGCTGAAATTTTGAATAAAACGCCTGTAAAATGTGGCCAGACCATGAAAGCTCCTGACTTCATGCAGGGTTGTAGGGGCTGGCCATGTTTTAATTGCCTCAATCTTGCTAGGATCCACCTCAACTCCCTTAGAGGAAATAATATAATCCAAGAAAACCACGCTGGTCTTAAAAAATGAGCACTTTTTCAAATTAATATAGAGCTTCTCTTGGCGGAGAACCCTAAATATCTGCTGCAAGTGAAAAATATGCTGTTCTTTGTCTTTGTTGTATATTAAAATGTCATCAAAATAGACAACAAGAAATCGTCCAATGAACGGTTGAAATATTTGGGTCATGAACCTCATAAATGTGCTGGGAGCATTAGAAAGTCCAAAAGGCATAACTAACCACTCATAAAGACCATCCCTGGTTTTAAAAGCAGTTTTCCATTCATCTCCTGGTCTGATTCTGATCTGGTGATATCCACTCTTCAAATCTAACTTTGAGAAAATAGTGGAACCACTCATCACATCCAGCATGTCATCCAATCTAGGTATAGGAAACCTATACTTGATGGTAATCTTGTTAATAGCTCGACTATCAACACACATACGCCAGCTTCCATCTTTCTTTGGCGTGAGTAATGCTGGGACTGCACATGGACTTAAGCTTTCTCGAATAAAACCTTTTGATAACAGCTCTTCAACCTGCCTCTTTAGCTCTTCATGACTACTTGGATTCATCCTGTAGGCTGGTAGATTTGGTAATTGGGCTCCAGGTATCAAATCAATAGCATGTTGGATGTTGCGCATAGGCGGAAGTTCGTTAGGCAATTCTTCAGGTGCAACATCAGAAAATTCAGTTAGTAGTTTTGCTGCCTCTGGAGGAATGTTGCTGCTAAGTGTATCTTCAGAGTTTCTGACTTCTCTTGCGATAACAGCAAATACCACCTTTGATTCTTGACTTTCCATATCAAACTCCTTCTTTGGTAGGACATAAAGATGTCTTTTGTTGCCTCCAACATTGCTCTCAGATTTTAATGGTGGTTTTCCCCCATATTTCTTTATCTCTAAAGTGCTCATAGGTTGTAGCACAATGAGCTTATTCTCATATGAGAATGTGTAAGTATTCTTTCTGCCATTATGATTGACATTCCGATCATAAAGCCATGGACGACCTAAAAGAATATGTGTCACTTGCATAGGGATGACATCGCATAAGATGGAATCACTATAAGCTCCACACTTGAAGGCGATGAGGCACTGTTTGGTCACTGGGATAGTTGTGTTATCAATCCATGCAACTTTGTATGGTTGAGGGTGTGGGTTAGTTGGTAACTTGAGGCGTTCAACAGTAGAACAAGACACCACATTCATGCAGCTACCTCCGTCAATGATGAGCTTCTTACCATGTTTCCCACAACGCACTAGTGTTTGGAAAATTATTGTACGCTTCCAGTCTTCTTCCTCTGCCTTTGGAGCTGCTAGGATTCGTCGTACCACTGTCATTAATGATGTGTCCACGTCATCATCACCTACAAGATCATCATCCAGATATTCTCCAGCCAGGTCACGTTCAGATCTTCTTTGGGGATGTGACTGTACTACTTGAAGGTTTTGTGTTGTCATAGTTGGCGCTGCAGATGTCCCTTCATCTGTGGATTGTGCTGGCCCTTTCAGCAGTGTTTCAATTGCTATAGTTAAAGTCTTTAATTGCTCTCTCACTTCTTGCATATTGCCTTCTAGGCGTTCAATTCTTGAACTCAATTCAGCATTAGTCACCATGGTTATACATGAGAAAACAATCTTAAAATTAATGAAGACTGCAGCTTTGATACCAACTGACGCAAGACAGGGTAGTGGGTGTAGCAATAGTGATGAAAGTGAAAGGAAAATTAGGAAAGTAGGCCTAGATCGCAACCTAGGGTTCTTAGGTTTCACACCTAAGAGAAGATTGCATCTCACAATCTGGAAGAATGTTTATTAATCAGAAAAAAAATTCCCTTTGAAAGGCTACATAAGGTGCCTATTTATAGAAAAAAATAAAGCTTAAGAATCCCTACTCAAATATGACTCTTCTCCTGTGAGGACTCCTTTGATAAACAAGGACTCCTTTGAGGAAAACCAATTCATGTAAAAATAGAACTCTATCTAAAGATAACAATCTAGTTAAGATAAACAAGTATTCCTTTGAGGAAAACTAATTCATATAAAAATAGGTCTCTATCTAAAGATAACAATCTAGTCAAAATAAACAAGGACTCCATCTAAAGGTACAATTCTAATCAAAATAAATCTTATCTACCATAAGAGATATGATCTAAAATATCCCAACTAGATCCTTCATTATCGTCCATATCCCAAACTAAAACTTGTGCTTTTGATCTTGCACGTCTCCTGTAAACTTTAAGAGGTTGTTGCCAACGTACTGCATCAACCTGTGTTCAGCTATTTGCAGATTAGGAAGCATGGACACAGTAATGTGACACAGATGCAGCTAGGACACAACTTTAGATGATATTCTTTTCATCTATGTAGGAATATAAAAGATAATTAACAATTTTATCTGGCAAAAACAGTCCACAAGTAATATATATACTTCAAATATGACCATCATTATTGTTTAGTTTTAAATGAGTGATTTAAATGGCACACTAAGAAGTACGAATGTGGATATTGTACTATATCTAGTAAGATATGGATAAGGCGACACAACATATTTTCATAAACTAGGATACAACATGGCTTGAGGGGGGAAAAAAACCTAGTAAATTTATAATTAGTAAATTTCACCTTTTTATATATTTTTTGTTCATATACAAGTCTACTTTACAAATTAGTAATTTAAATATTTAAAAGTGGATGCTAGTGAGATATGGCAAGTAGGTATAATAACTGTGGTATCTTAAAAACTAAACATGCCAACAATGAATATAGCTCTCACAAAAAATTTCACGTGAAGCATCAAAAGTTCATGTGATACACAACGGTAATTGTTTGTAAACGACCATAGCAATTGTCAAATCCTAATGCCTAGAAAAACCATCATGACTGGAATTGCGGATGCACCACTCAGCAAAACTAATAAATGTCATGCATATAACATATGGTATAAATACCTAACACCTACCCGCAAGGCCATCTTCTTTAACTTGTTCATTGCAGAGAACTGTTTCAGACGAGAAAGCACAGCAGGATCCAATGCTCTATCAGGAGCAACTCCATTTTCGCAAATCCAAGGATGACCTAAATTGATATAATATGAGTCAAGAAAAAGAAAAAAGGCAATCATCAGGGTCATCAAAGCACTGACCATCGCAACCAATAATAGAGCAAACCAATTAAAATAAACATACATAATACTTCATGAGCAGTTAGTCGCTCTGCAGGTCGAGAACAAAGCATCTTCCGGATTAGGTCCTTTGCACTGTCAGATATTAGGGGCCATGGCTCTGAATCAAAGTCGATTGCTCCTTTCAACACTGCATCAAATATCCCCTGCTGTGTTTCTGAAATTCATCCACAGTGGAAAAGAATCAGTACATTTTAGAAAGAAGTTTCCTGCCTAGGTTATGGTAATGTCATACAGACCTGCCCAAAAAGGTGGCACACCACTTAGTAAAATGTACAATATGACGCCTGCTGTCCATACATCAGCTTCTGGCCCATAGTGCTTTAGAAGAACCTCAGGAGCGACATAATATGGGCTTCCAACAACATCAATAAAAATTTGACCTGAAGTAGTATGTCAGCATAAAAGTAAATAGAACTGTTCCACAAACAATAATTTCCAAAACCATGCTGCAGTAATTTCTTAAATGTTCTATCCATGGAAATCCAAAGCAGTATACAAGTAACATTGCATCTAAAGACTGCAAGTTTTGAGGGAATACTCAAAGATTGACGAAACAGTAGAACTAAAATCTATCAGCAAGTTAAGCTTCTTTGAAGTCATTTTTAAGAGTATCATGCAAAAACAGAAAAAAGAGAGACAGTGCCGCTTGTTTCTATACCTGGTTTAAAGAAGACAGAGAGCCCGAAATCAATGGCTTTGAGAGAAAAATCATCATCCTTATTTACAAGCAAGAAATTCTCGGGCTTCAAATCTCTATGCATAACGCCAAGCGAGTGACACGCCTCAACAACACCGACAATGATCTTAGTCAGCTCGGCCGCCTTTCTTTCACTGTAATGACCCCTCTGAATAATCCGATCAAACAATTCACCTCCTGAGCACAACTCCATGACAATATGAACGTACAAGGGATCCTCATAAGCACCCTTAATCGTCACAATGTTCTTGTGACCTGCAAGATGGTGCATTATCTGAATTTCCCTCCTAACGTCCTCAACATCCTCCTTGGAAATTAACTTCCTCTTGGAGATTGATTTACAAGCATACTCATTCCCCGTGGCAACCTCGGTGCACAGGTAGGTGGTGCCAAATTGTCCTTGTCCTAACTTACGGCCTAAAGTGTAAAGATCACGAATGTTTTGAGTCTTGTGACCCAAAACATAGTAAGCCTGGTTATCAGAGATGCGTCTCATGCTGAGGTTGTCTTTCGAGGTGGGACTCACAAGGGGCATATGATTCGCGTTGGTGGTGTCTTTCTTGGGGAGGTTAAGGTTGTCTTTGGAGAATTCTAGGTTGTGGGATTTGAGGCTGCTGGGGGAAATATCGGAATTGGAGTGGTCAGAAGAGGTGTTATTGTTGTTGTACTGTCTTGAAGTGGAACGATCTTCGGGTGGCTGATCGTAGCAGGCCTGACCCTGATAATATTTGCCCTTGAAAGATCCACGGCATGTATTGCCCATCAAACACTCACCAAATTCTTCACACCCTTTTCCACATCCAAGGCTTTTCTCATCAATTACCTCACAAAAATAAAGTCTTTAGCCTTAGGAACGAAGAATAGTTTGCCTACGAACAACAATAAATACATAAAATAAGAACCCAGATCAAATCGTATTCATCTTCTTATAGAAACAACACAAACATACAAATGATTCGATTTTTAACAACAAAAGAAGGATATTCAATCGACAAATCAAAATTCCGTTGTTGAAAATTTGAATAAACAAAACCCTTACCAAAAAGGCACCAAATAAGCAACTCTCACGCAAACAAGGGAATATGAGAGAGAGAGAGAGAGAACGAAAGAGAGAATAGATCGAGAGAGAGAAGGGGGGAAGGGTGCGATGTATATACCTAAAGAAAAATGAGGAGGAGAGAGAAAGAAATGAGAGTTGGACTTAAAGGCGTCGAAGGTCGTGGTCGTGAAGGAAGATGTTTCATGGTTGGTTCGTTGGTCCGGTGGTACCCCGGATCACGTTGAATGAGAGAACAGAGAGGAGAGAGGAGAGAATATTAACTATTTTTAATTCATCTGATTAAAAAAAAAAAGAGTGAGAAAAATAAAACAAAAATGGTTTTTTTAGGGGGTTTCTACTTCCTAGAGTCTTATTCTTTTAACCGTGGAATGTTTGCTTTTGAAGATGGTTGAAAAATTTATAAAAAATTGTTGAAGAATATTTTGATGAGAGAGACTCTCATACTCAAATAAAAAAAACAGTTTTTAAAAGAATTGAAACAAATTGAGAGCGAGAGAGAAAAAGAGAGGGAGAGCTGATAGCTCTGTAACTTATGTATTAAATATCTGATTTTAGAGAACGTATTTAGATTTTGGTATGGCAAAAGCTTATATTCATGGGTGCTATAAAAGCCATGTGTGGTCGGGACGTTATAACCCTAGTTTTCTTGTGAGGAGATTCAGAAATCTCGGGATTCCATAATTGAATATTTTTAGAAGATTTATGATTTTTGTCACTTAAGAAATTTAACAACACGATGAGATTTCTTCCTTAATCAATAAGATTTCAAATGCCTCATTCCTCAATTGGGAAGCGCATGTGTTATCCTCTACCGATCGGAGTGATGATTTTTCCCTTGCCGACGTGGTAGGGGCAATTTTGCCTCTAGTATACCGAACACCTCAAAGGTCGCAGACAGGTTAGATTATTGTGATGGCAATCATTCGGTGAGTCGGGACGGCTGAGTCGGGTTATATTCACCATTCGGAAAGATTGATCCCTATTTGTTAACACGTTTAGACATAATATGTCTCTTTAGATTGTGGACCTCATAGAGCTAAGTATCTTTTGCATTAGGCCTTTTGATCATATCCACCATTTGTTCCCAACTCATGATGTCGTTTTGTGAAAAAGACACCATGAGTAACAACTGTTCATCACGAATTGGAAAGGCGACAAGCCGTTAATATAATACGCATTATTTTGAATTATGTGCATTGTCCTCTGTACACTACATATAGTGTGGAATTGAAACGGGTTGTAGGTGAATGCTTTTCTTTTTAATTGTTCCGATTTCCCAAGGATTGTCACATATTCCACCTTTTGAATAAGTAATCCTGACCCCGTTTCTCCTTCTTCCCTTGCAGCTATAAATAGAGGTTGCATGACCCCGTACTGCCTCAGAGAAAACAAGTGTCTTCTTCTTATTCTATAAATTCTCTTCATCTGAGAGTTAGCTTCTTTAAGAGTTCTTTCGATAAGGGGCCTTAGGTTGTAAGGCTCAGGAGTGTAGATTGTCTCTGCTGATACGAGGTCTCGTCAAAAATGGAATCGCTAACAGAGGTCTCGTCATGTCGTTCGATGTTCAGATGTCAAGATGGGCTCTGTCAAGGTTTCTGTCAGGGTTTTCAACTTCAGATGGGAGTTTTAGATATGCTCAAACTCTGGGTTGAGTTCGTTGTTTGGCTCGTATTTTCTCGAGTCGGACAACTAGGGGAGTCGATTGAGTGTAAGGAGTTGTGGATAGCAAAAAATTTGAATCCTAATGAATTCTCACAGTTTTTTCACAACCGTTTTGTACCCTTCTCTACCCGTTTTTCTGCAACCATCTTGTCCCTACTAGACTACAGAAAATTTTAAAACTCTTTCTTTTATTTTCTCTTTGTACTGTTTTTTTACTTTTCAGTGTTGTCGAATGGCCTCTTTATCCAGGAACAGTACTATAATTTTCTTATGTATTTTTCTTGATGTAATCGGCCCGACTTGGAGACTTGTACACTATGTTTGTTCATATAATCTGATATGTATTAGTTATATGGAAATAAAAAAAGAGTTTTGTTTTACTTACTTGTTGATCTATGCCTTTGATTGAATTTCTATCGATAGCGTTAGGGTGTTAGGCCGAGTGATGTAATTGTCAGAGTGATCTGTAATAGGCACGTCATACGGTAAGAAGGATAATCACGAGCATGGATAAATGTTGATCACATTTGCCTGATTAGTGGAATAGAGTGTACTTAACCAGGGGGTATATCCCTTCGTTGCTAATTGTGCATCAACCGATAGGAATTCGATAGAAAATTCAATTATCTAGGAGTCACATACCCGACAATTCGTCACGTTCATTAAGGACTAAGCGATAGAATGGGTAGTATCTACCTGACTGGGAGTCTTATCCCTCTCGTTGTGTCAGATAGGAATCAACCGATAAGACGGGTTGTGCCTACCCAATAAGGAGTTACATCCCGTATTGGCGACACGCTACGTTTAATAGGGATCAATCGATAAGATAGGCCGTGCCTACCTGACTGGGAGTTGCATCCCGCATTGGCGATACGCTACATTCGATAGGGAACAATCGATAGGATGGATTGTGCTGACCTGATTGGAAGTCACATCCCACATTAGCGACACGTTTCGTTTGATAGGAAATAATCGATAAGATGGGTTATGTCTACTCGATTGGGGGTTACATCCCGCATTGGTGGCACACTTCTTTTGAAAGGAATCAATCGATAGGATGGGTTGTCCCTACTCGACTGGGACTCATATCCTGTATTAGCGACACGTTTCATTCGAGAGGAAATAATTGATAGGATAGGCCTTGCCTGCCCGACTGGGAGTCACAACCCACATTGGCAACACGCTTCGTTCGATAATCAATAAGATAAGCTATGTCAACCCAACTGGGGGTTACATCCTGCATTGACGATACGTTTCATTAGATAGGAAATAATAGATAGAAAACCAATGATAGGAAGGAAACGGTAGGAAATGATCAATAGAGCAATCAAAAGAAGCACAAGGGCTTTACTTGGTATGAGGTTCTTTTGACCGTAGTAGATGATATAATTCATCGGTAGTAGATGTGTAGGTTCTCCGCATTCCAAGTCTTAGGTACAACCGATTCATCTAGATTGCTAAGATGATAAGTCCATGGGCAAACAATAGAAAATATCTAATAGGGATCTTCCCAATTGGGCACTCGCTTACCCCTGGGTAGAGGTTGGTTGGTTGTTTCTATCTTCCTTAAGACCAGTTCCTCGAGCTTGAATGTTTATTCCTGACTCTTCAGTTATAATAATAAACCATCTGTTGTTGGTAAGGAGCCATCCGAGCTGATGCAAATTCCCACAACTTTGGGAGTAAATCTAATCGTTCTTGTAGAGTAGGCTCATTTCATGCTGTGTCATATTGAACTACTCGGAGTGGATGAATTTCTATCTACACTGGTATGACGGCTTCGCTTCCATACATCAAGCTGAATGGCATTTTACTGGTTGCCCTTCAGGGCGTAATACGGTACGACCAGAGGATACTATAAAGCTCCTCTACCCATCGTCTCATGGCTTCGTCCAACATCATCTTCAGCCCTTGCAGGATCATCTTGTTAGTTATCACAGCGAGTCCATTAGTTTGTGGATGAGCGACCGATGAGAATCGGTGATGGATTTCCGGTTTGTAATAGAACTCTTGAAGTTAGCATTATCGAATTGCTTCCCGTTGTTCGTGATGAGGACATGAGGTATGTTAAACCGGGTGATGATATGAGTCTATTGGGTCTTAGCTGTTGTTATCTGGGCTTGAGACTCGGCCTCCACCCACTTTGTGAAATAATTAATGGTTACTGTGAGAAATTTTTGCTATCTGGTGGCTAGTGAAAATTGTCTAAGGATGTCCATTCCTTATTGGGCGAATAGCCAAAGGCTTGCTATGGGAATGAACTCTGTCGAGGGTAGTCATGGTACCAAAGAGAAATGTTTGCACTTGTCATCTTGACGTAATTATTGGAGTCGATTTTCATGGTCGACTAGTAATATCCTTGGCATAAGGCTTTGTGAACTAGATTTTGAGCCCCCAGGTGATTGTCGTATATCCCTTCATGGATCTCTCAGAGGACGTAATCTCTCCTTCGGGGGTCAAGCACCTCAAGTATGGGTGAATGAAAAACTTTCGATAAAGATTCCCATCGATGATCGCATAATAGACGACCTTCCGTTTCAGTTTTGTTGCTTCCAACGATGAATCTGACAGATAGTCATGCTTCATATATGCTTCTATGGGATCTTTCCAATAGGGAGATTGGTTTGCTACAAGGACCCTTTCGGACTCATTGATGCTGGGGAAAGGTAGGCTCTCAATGTAGATTATTCAGTTAAAGGCGACTGAATCTGCACTAGCTAGCTTAGAGAGTGCGGCCTGTGCATTATCTAATTAAGAGATCTGTTGGATGTTAACCTTGTCTAGTTTGCTCATCGTTTCACACAGTTTGATTAAGTACTTGGCCATGATCGGATTTTTAGTCTTGTAGATCCCCTCAATTTGTTTAACCACTAGTTGGCTGTCGGTGAACACTCAAACATTTTGAGTCCCCATATTCATCACGATTTGGAGTCTCGTCAACAAAATTTCATACTTCGTTTGATTGTTTGTGACCCTAAAGTCAAATCGAAGAATATATTCGGCCTTGAAATTGTCCGAACCCATCGGTATGAGCCTAGCACCACTTTCTGAGGAGTTTGATGATCCGTTAACATGTAATGTCCAATCTGGTAGTGACCAATCGTTATGGTTATCGATGGCTCGTGTTCGGCTAGAACCGAAAGGGTGCATTCAAAAATAAAGTCTGCTAGGGTTTGGTCTTTGATCGCAGATCTCGATTGATATTGAATGTCAAATTCGTCCAACTCCATACTCCATTTGATGAACAAAGATGTCCATTTTTTGGAAGATTTTGTTTTAAAGGTTGGTTGGTGAACACTATGATAGTATAGGTCTGAAAATATGATAGAAGGCATTTGGTCGAGATGACTAGAGCATAGGTTATCTTTTCAATCAGTCGATATTTAATCTCAGACTCTTTGAGTATTTGACTGATGTAGTAAATTTGCCTTTGTACAGTCGAGTGCTCAGTTAGAAATATTTAAGTATAGATACAAACTCTCACTAGGAATAGGACGAGATAGTAGCTGGAGCGACATTAGATATTTTTTAAGCTGGTCGAAGACTATTTGGCACTCAGGCGTCCATGCGAACCACTGGGACCTCTTCAAGGCGTCAAAGATGGGCTTATAGTTTTTCTGACCTTTGATATGAATCGGCTCAAAGTCAATATTCTACCGATGAGGCATTGTATCTCTTTTAATGTCTGGGGTGGTGACATGTTCAATATGACTTGTATCTTTTCAAAGTTTGCCTTGATCCCTCAGTTGGTAATCATGAAACACAAAAATTTATCGGACGCAATTCCAAAAGTACACTGTCAGGTTTAGCTGCATATTGTAACGTTTTAACATGTGAAAAGTTTTTGGGAGATAGGTAACATGGGTTTCTGTACTGATACTCTTGACGAGTATGTCACCAACATATGCTTCCACGTTCCTGCCAAGTTGGTCTTTGAAGACTTTATTGACCAACCGTTGGAAGGTCACTTCAGCGTTCTTCAAATTGAGCGGCATGACCCGGTAGCAATACGTACCAAATTCTATGATGAACCTTGTCCTTTTTTTTGTCTTCTGGCCCCATTGGTATTTGATTATAGGCAGAATTGACGTCCATGAAACTCAAGAGTTTATGGCTCAAAAAGTTATCCACCGGTTTATCGATATTAGGAAGCGGGTAGCTATCTTTCGGATACGCCTTGTTAAGATCAGTAAAGTTTACACACATTCTCTATTTACCTTTAGCTTTTTTCATCAGGACTACATTGGCTAGCGTTTCAGGATATTTGATTTAGCGAATGAATCCGGCGATTAATAGCTTTTGGATCTCTTCTTGAATGGCATGTTAGTGTTTTAGGGCAAATACATTTTTTTTTCTGTTTAACCAGTTTGTAACTGGCATTAATGGTCAGCTTGTGAACTATAATCAAAGGGTAGATACCTGACATGTTTTCAAGAGACCAAGCGAAAACTTTCGAATATCGATGTAAACAATCGATAATGGCTTCTCGTAGAGGTGTTAGCAAGTTAGCCCTGACTCGAATGGTCTGGCTAGGATCATCAATTAGAGGAATCTCAAGCACTTCTTCCATGAGTTCACGTTTGGTCATTGGTTCAACATCGTCCCTGAACTCTAGAGTGTCAATAAGAAAGCTCTCTTCACCTTCAGCCTCGAGAAGGGCATAGGGATTGGGATCACTACAAAAGGTAGCGATTCCCTTTAGTGTTTTAAATTTGATCTTCTTGTGTCTCGTATTGGGTAGTGTTTCCAATTCATCCAGATTAGGACGATCACGTTATAAAGCGAGAATAGTTTCACCACATAAAAGATGACTTTAGCGACCGTGTGATTGAAAGGAGTTCCTAAAGTTACAATAAGGAGGATGATACTTTCGAAATAGATACATTCGTCAGAAAGTCCTTTAAAGAATCCAGTGGGAGAATGAAGATGAAAAGAGTTGAAATTCATTTGCTGGAAGGCATCTCAAGTGAAAAGATTACAATCTGCCATCTGATCAATGAAAACTCTCTTGATGGTATAAGATTCCATTTTGATAGTGATAACTAAAGAGTCATTGCGATCGAGAATGACTCTGACTAAATCGTCATTGTCGAAACCAATGATTGGCTTCTTTCTCTTGATGTCCGCTATGTTCGGAATAAACAATTAAGATGGGTGATATATTTATTTAGGAGAATCAGCATGTTTTTATCATGGATTGTGCCAATCTATTGGAGGTGACTCTCGACTTCACAGATTTCAATTCCCTTAACTTGAACGGTTGTTTCTAGAGATGGTTGAAAAATCTGTAAAAACCATTAGAGGGTGTTCTGACAAGAGAGACTCCAACACTCAAATCAGAAAGAGCGATTTTCGATAGAAATAACATAGACTGAGAATGAGAGAGAAAAAAAGAGAGAGCCGATAGCCCTATAACTTGTGTGTTAAGTATCTAGTATCAGAGAGCGTACTTGAGATTCGGCATGCCGAAAGCTTATATATGTGGGTGCTATAAGAGTTGTGTGTATCTGGGGCGTTATAACCCTAATTTCCTTGTGAGGATGTTCGGAAATCTCAGAATTCTATAATTGAATATTTTTAAAAAATTTATGATTTTTATCACTTAGGAAATTTAACAATACGGAGAGATTTGTTCTCTAATCAATAAAATTTCAAAGTTCTCTCTCCTCAATTGGGAAGCGCATGTGTTATCCTCTACTAATAGAAGTGATGATTTTTCCCTTGCCGACGTGATAGGGGCAGTGTTGTCTCTAGTGTACTGAAGACCTCAGAAGGCCATAGATTGATTAGATTTTGCCGATGGCAATTGTTCGATGAGTCGAGCCTTGTCTACCTTTGGAGGAGATTGATCTCTACTTGTTGACACGTCTAAACGTAACATATCTCTTTGGATCGTGGATCTCACAGAACTAAATACATTTTGCATTCGCCCTTTTGACCATATCCCATCAATTTTTTTTTAATTTTATTTTATTATTACTCTATATATATATATATATATATGTATATATATATATTTTTACTGGGTGGGTTTCCTTGAATCTGCTGTTTGGTTTTAGTTTTATAAAGAAAAGAGCAAATACTATTCTTTAGAAACCCTTTTTTTTTAAAATAATTTTTAGTCTTTTGTTTGTTTATAACAATGTAACATTGAGACAATGTTTGCTCTGGCGCTGCTCAGAAAGATCGGAAGCCAAATCCCTCCTTACTCCTGTCCAGCTGACCACAACACCCACACCAGCTCTCTCTGCACTTTTCTTTCCCCACACAATACACACAGACACAGACACACACACACACACACACTCTCTCTCTCTCTCCCCCCCCTCAGAGTTCAATTCGTGCGACCTCATTGTCATATTCCTTTACGCGTCTGTGTGGCCTACCTTTTGAAAATTCCAACTTTTGTTCCCTAATTTGGGCAATTTTCATTCAATCATACAACTCATCATATTGTCTTCACACGGTTTCGAGGATAATCAATAAATTTATTAGTAGCCTTCCCAATACTAAAAGAAGTGTTTACTAGAAGAAAAATTATACCATTTTCAATTACTTTAATGTTTGATTAAAAAAAAATAGATTTTATTAACGCTTTTAAAAGAATAAAAACTTTAGATAGAATCAATGATATATAACTATTGCACAAAATTTGGGTCATATTTATTAAGATACTAGAATTAGGGTTTGTTGGAGGTATTTCTGACCCTACAGATAGTTATCCTTTTCGACTCGAATGGAAAGCCTGTGCTGATATGTTCGTCCGGTTTCCTCGAATGAAAAACCTCTGATCGTGTGTAGAATCGATATAAAAATCATACTTCTGGTGGAATATATTTGGGTATGAAAACCTGCCCCCTGATAATATAGAACTGGCTACCGAATTGAGCATAGAGCCCTACCTTCGTCGGTGTGTGTAAATGGGTATAAAACCCCCATTTGAATGACATATAAGATTGGGTATAGAATCCCTCTCTGAACGATGTATAGAACTGGGTATAGAACCCATCTATGAACGATGTATAGAACCCCTCTCTGAACGATGTGTAGAATCGCCTCCCTTTCGTGTGTCCAAAACTGAGTCCCCTCTGAGGGTTGCCTATGCTATGTATTTATAGTCTTTCCAGGGGTATAGAAAACCCTAGTTTCCTTTTACTTCCAGTCTTTCAAGATGATAAAGATTGTAATTAGAGTTTTCTGAAAGATTTAGAATTCCTCAAGAGATATGGAAAAATTTGACCTTGATGGTGATTGCCTTCCTTATCGGATAACTATGCATGATTTTGGAGACCTATTAAATAGGGTACCATCATTTGCCCCCACTCCTAATTGCATTTTGAAGAAATGGTATTAGGAGTAGAATATATTGTAAGAGGTCTTTCAAAAGATCGAAAGGTCAAGAGATCAGCGGACAAGTAGACTGAGAGATCAAATGGTCGAGAGATCGAGTCATCAGGTGATAGAGAAATTGGCAGATCGACAGGTTGAGTGATCGTGAAATCCAAAGGTTGAACGATCGAGCAGAATACCAGACCGACAAGTCGAACGATCGAGAGAATACCAGACCGACAGGTCAAACGATCGAGAAAATACCAGATCGTCAGGTCGAAAGATCGAGAGAAATACCAGACCGACAAGTCGAACGATCGAGAGAATACCAGACCTACGGGTCGAACGATCGAGAGAATACCGGACCTACGGGTCGAACGATCGAGAGAATACCAGACCTACGAGTCGAACGATCGAGAGAATACCAAATCAACACGTCGAACGATCTAGAGAATACCGGACCGACGGGTCAACTGATTGAGAGAATACCGGATTTACGGGTCCAACGATCGAGAGAATACCAGATCGACAGGTCGAACAATCTAGAGAATACCGGATCGACGGGTCGAACGATTGAGAGAATACCGGACCTACGGGTTGAACGAACGAGAGAATACCAGACCGACAGGTCGAACGATCGAGAGGATACTAGACCGATAAGTCGAACGATTGAGAGAATACCAAACCGACAGGTCGAACGATTGAGAGAATACCAAACCGATAGGTCGAGCAGTAGATCATAGCGTCATAGGCCCGTTCAGGGAGTTCCATTCTTTATTGACGACTCGTACAAATGATAGGTGCTGGGCGACTGAGACTCTCCGAGCAATAGGAAATCTTTAGATTGTTGGGTCGCGTCTACCCGTTCGGGAAGTTACATCCCTTATTGACGACGCGTACGAATGATAGGTGCTGGGCGACTAAGGCCCTCTGAACAATAGGAAATCTTTAGATTGTTAGGTCGCGTCCACTTGTTCGAAGAGTTACAAGCCTTATTGGTGACGCGTACGAACGATAGGAACTAAGCGACTGAGGCCCTCCGAGCGAGAGGAGCTGGGTGACTGAGGCCTTCCGAATGACAGGAGTTGGGCAACTGAGACCCTCCGAACTAGAGGAGCTGGGCGACTGAGGCCCTCCGAATGACAGGAGTTGGGCGACTGAGGCCCTCCGAACTAGAGGAGCTGGGCGACTGAGGCCCTCCGAATGACAGGAGTTGGGCAACTAAGACCATCCGAACGAGAGGAGCTGGGCGACTAAGACCCTCTGAATGACAGGAGCTGGGCGACTAAGGTCCTCCGAACAAAGGGAGCTGGGCGACTAAGGCCTTCCGAACGAGAGGAGTTAGGCGACTAAGGCCCTCCAAGTGACAGGAGCTGGACGACTGAGACCCTCTGAATGAACAATAAGAGCTGGGCGACCAAGACCCTCCGAATGAAGGGAGCTGAACGACTAAGGCCCTCTGAACGATACGAGCTGGGTAACTCAGACCCTCCGAATGATAGGAAACTTTAGATAAATGGGCCGACAGGCCGAACGATGGAGAGACCGATAGGTTGAAAAATCAAACGATCCTTGAGTCAGGAAACTGACAAGAGACTGAGAGGCCGACAGGCCGAACGATGGAGAGACCGACAGGTCAGATATGGAGATAAATTCCATCGGTAGATCACGGCGATATAGATCCATTCAGATAGATAGATTCTAAAGATAAGTCGGGGTGACACAGGCCCGTTCAGGGAGACGGATCCCAGTGGTAAGTTAGGGCGACACAAGCCCGTTCGTACTAATCGTTAAGTGGAATGTGGAATGACAAGATTTCTTATGAAAAGGGAACAATCGTCACTGATAGTAGGCACATAGGCTCTCAGAGTTTGGGGTGACATATTTGATGCGCACAAATGATAGTAGTTAGGTGACTAAGACCTTCTGAATGATAAGAAATTTTAGAGAGTTGGGCTGGGTCCACCTATTCGGGAGTTACATCCCTTATTGATAACGCGTATGAATGATATGAGACTCTAGATAGGAGGGTCGTATCTACCCGTTCGGAGAGTTATATCCCTCATTGATGACACTCTATGTTTGGGAAAGTTCATTTGAGAGAACTTAAATGAGAGAATATCATGAGACAGATAACCGATAGATTATCCATGCAATGCGAATAGGGTCAGGAGGTCGAATAACCAAGCGATCGAGAGATCAGGAATTGAGAGATTGACATATCAAAAGATAGAAAGACCAACAAGTCGAAAGATTCGAATGATCAAGAGAACTAGAGACCAACGGGTCGTTAGAGACCAATAGATTGAATGATTGAGAGGTCAACGGGTTGTTAGAGAACAATAGATCGAATGATTAAAAGACCAATGGGTCGATCGATTTGAATGATTAGGAGGTCTAGGGACCAATGGGTCATTAGAGATTATCAAGTCGAGAGATTTAAATAAAAGTGTTTGGCCAAGTAGTGACCAAGAGTCTAGAGTGCGTGTGTTATGAAAAGTAAAATATCTGAAGGTTAACCTGGAGTTTGTATCCGGCGATACGAGAGGCTGGTGGCTGAAAGAAGAGAAAATAGGGTCAGGCCACAAGTTGTCGAATTGATAACAGTATCCTCTTGTTACAAAGAGTCTGTTTCTTCTGATGTGCTATGTGATGAGTAAAACCTCGTACAAATGAAAAGAAACTCGCTTGTCACCCTCGCATTCTTGTGATAAGACTAGGCGATGATGGCCTAACATTCCGCAGGAACAGGGCGATATGAGCCCGTTCGGAAAGTGAAGTCTCAACTTAACGACATATTCGTCCGGAAAGATTTGGGCGACTGAGCCCAGACGGCCGATTAAAGGCTTTAGAGATTAGGGCCGTATTCGCCCGTTCGGGGAGTTCTATCACAACTTAGTGACATATTCGTTCGGAAGAATCTAGACGACTGAGACCCTCCGACCGATTAAAGGCTTTAGAGATTAGGGTCTTGTCCGCCTGTTCGGAGAGTTCTATCCCAACTTAGTGACACATTCATTCGGAAGGATCTGGACGATTGAAACCCTCCGGCCGATTAAAGGCTTTAGAGATTAGGGCCATATCCGCCCGTTCGGAGAGTTTTATCCCAATTTAGTGACACATTTATTCGGAAGGATCTGGGCGACTAAGACCCTCCGGCCGATTAAAGGTTTTAGAGATTAGGGCCGTGTCCGCCCGTTTGGAGAGTTCTATCCCAACTTAGTAACATATTTATTCGGAAAGATTTGGGCGACTGAGACCCTCCGGCCGATTAAAGGCTTTAGAGATTAGCGTCGTGTCCGCCCGTTCGGGGAGTTCTATCCCGACTTAGTGACACATTCATTTGGAAGGATCTGGCGACTGAGGCCCGATGTTCGATGAGAGTAAGGCGATTCAGGCTCGACTTTTGCTCAGGGGGTCAGATCCCTTCGTTCGACAGAATCGGATCGTAAAGATTTTTTGGCTTATCAGTTAGTCGTTTTCCACAGACGACGCCAATCTGTTGGAGGTATTTCTGACCCCACAAATAGTTACCCTTTTCGACTTGAATGGGAAGCCTGCGTCGATATGTTCGTCCGATCTCCTCGAATGAAAAACCTCTGATCGTGTGTAGAATCGGTTTAAAAATCGCACTTCTAGTGGAATATATTTGGGTATGAAAACCTACCCCCTTGATAATATAGAACTGGCTACCAAATTGGGCATGGAGTCCTACTTTCGTCGGTGTGTGTAAATAGGTATAAAACCCCTCTCTGAACGATGTGTAGAATCGCCTCCCTTTCGTGTGTCCAAAACTAAGTCCCCTCTGAGGGTTGCCTATACTCTGTATTTATAGCCTTCTCAGGGGTATAGAAAATCCTAATTTTCTTTTACTTCCAGTCTTTTAAGATGGTAAAAATTGTAATTAGAGTTTTCTGAAAAATTTAGAATTCCTCAAGAGAAATGGAAAGATTTGATCTTGATGATAATTGTCTTTCTTATCGGATAACTATACATGATTTTGGAGACCTATTAAATAGGGTACCATCATGATTAATCCACATTAATGAATATTTGATTCTTACTTCAATGTACAAATATAATCTCATATTTTTTTTGGCATTCTAATGAAAAAATTAATCTAATTAACTCTATCTGCGAGAACAACTCAAATTCATGCTAACCTTAGTGCGCAGAGAGAGAGAGAGAGAGAGAGAGAAAAAAAAAAAAAAAAAAAAAAAAAAAAAAGAGAGAGAGAGAGAGATGTCAGAGTTGAGTTGATATAAAAACTAAAAAGTTGACAAGGGGGAAGATGCCAAATTTGAGACAACTCTTTGATCTCCCCACCCCAACCAAACTGAAACTCCTCGTGGATTAGCAAAATTAGCAAATATTATATTTGGGACGTGGGAACGCTCGCGTTTTTCTGAGTTTATGTCTGAACTGAACACAAAATAAAATATCCATCCATGGAAAGTTTGACAAGGTCAAACATCCCAAAGCGAGAGAAGAAGGCTATGTTTGGATTCTGTTGTTAGGCCTCATCCATCATCATCAGCCTCTCTCCCCACTCAAACTTTTTTCTCCTCTCCCTATCTTGCATTTCAAGTTTTGGTTTTCTCCCTTGATGCCTCCCCCATGCGAACCATATATACTTTTTGCCAAATTTTTTGACTCTCTCTCTCTCTCTCTCTCTCTCTCTCTGCACACCAAGTAACATGTTACACTGGTTTGCAAGACCTTGGTCAACTGTTTGCTTCGTTTACCCAAGAGTTCAATCCTTGCCGAATTAGCAACTTTCATTTTTTTTTCCCCTAAGGCCCAGTAAATTTTAAACTCAATCTGGTGTTTGATTTGGTGCATTTATTTCATTCGAAGACTTTCCTCCCTGTGTCTATCCTAATGTCAAACTTAAAACCTCCCTCACGGGCCTCACAATGGTATCAAAAGAGCTCAATCAATCGAAAAACTAAAAATTAAATTTTAGGAGAGAGTTTCGAGATATTATAGAAAATACTTAGTTTAAAAGGGTTTAATTTTTACTGATATAAACTATCATATGAAATTTGATATATTTAATTTTTAACCCGTTTAATTTATATGGTACTAAAATCTAATCAACACTGATTTCTCTTCAGCAATGAAAACAACAGACAGATGAATCTGGAAAGTTGACAGCGTAGGGAGGTCCCCCCATCTCTAGCTGGCCCAATGTTAAGGACCTTTTAAAAAGGAATCCAGCTATGGCTCATTGAAGACGAAAGTTCCAACTACCATATCATGCTAAGGTTTCAATGCAAAGGGAAGATGACACAGCAGTTTAATGCAATCCAATTCCCAAACATTAATAAAACTTCATCCTACATTTTGTCATTAAGGGTTTTGAATCTTGATCCTCAACATCATGCAACTCTTCGAAATTGTCTATATTACTATTTCGGTTCAAAGACTGCAACTGGCAACCAACCAACTTTCTTCTTTGTTTGGCTGCTTCTTACCTGGGTCATCTCAAATCCCAGTGCCATATATAATATGACAACTTACGGCAGCAAGTGCATTTTTAGCCATCTTCACAAAATAGAGCATCATTCAACTTACCTACTAGTAATGGCTTACAAACTGTCTTAATGCAATTCATAACCATAAACAGGAAAAACAAATCGAATCAGGCATACTTCTATTTAATAAGGAAATATAATTTGTCTACAAAACAACATGGCTCACAAAATTTATATAACTTCACATAATCAAGTCCGGTTGTCTTGTGTCATAGTGTTGATGCCAATTACATCCCCAGAAATTAACAAAATTGTATCATGCACCTTTATTCTATATGACACATGACATATGACATGCATGTACATAGTAAAAAACTAAGGACCAGCCTTGACCTCCTTGTAATAAACTTGTTCATCGTAACTTGGTATTGGAATGACTGACACGATCAAAGTCTCTTCCACCTTCATCAGACAAAACTGCTTGACTAGCTTCTGCAGCATGCCTGCTCAAACCTCCGCTTGTAGGCCTAGAAAAATAGGATGTTGTGAACACATTTGCAATGAAAGAAACTATCAAAAATCTTCATTTAATTGAACGAGTGTAGAGTTGATCCTCTAAACAGGACAACAGCCAAACTTGTTGCAGACAAACCATCGGATAGAAAATGCATATAATCAAGTTGTGTCTTATATAGCATTTGAAACGGTCTTCCATTTCGCATTCGTACACTTGGGGAGAAATTGCAAATCCAGAGTATGTTCTACATCTTAAGAAAGAAATGAAGCAAATTGTCCCCACTTAAGTTTTCCCCTACCAGAAAATTTGGATCATATTTGTCCATATTTGCTGCAGATGCTTTGGCAGAACAAGTTTTACAGATATGTTGCCTGCGCAATCTAATCAGTGTAGTCTGAACTGCACATATTGAAGTGCATGTATATTTTACTCTTTCTTTTGGAAATTCCAATATCGAGTTTGAGAGATAATTCCATGCTTTAATCTAATTTAGGGAACAAACAACTCCTTCCAACAACCCAATCCCTTCCACTTCAAATGGAAAGAGGAAGCCAGATAAAACCAATGGAATGAAACACAACCCACATTTCTCGTAATTTTGGTTCAGATGGCTAACCCACTGGCCAAGGTTTACAAGTGCCATCATCAGGCGTGTAAAAGGCAAAATCTTATGGGGTCACCGAAGCATTTACTCGCGTGATTATTAATCCGTTACAACTATGACAAGAAACAAACAGGCCTGCATGACTGAGGGCACTATGAAGTCTTTCAAGTTCCCTCTTGTTGACCATTAGTGCGCCTGAAAATGGAATGCTTTGTCACACGATCCACACAAACGTTTATCTTTTATCAACTAATGGACTCCAATTGCTTTACAGAGAGGCATACATGTCAAAATTCCAAGAGGCAAAATGACAACACAGCCCACAGAACACATTACAAGAAGAAGCGAAAATGTTAATGATATGCAAGACGCGATGTTTTAATCAGAACAATAATTTAGGAGGGAAATACACTTACAGTCCATTTAGCACTTTAATTGTATCATAGAATAACCACTGAAAAGTAATAACAGGTCCCACGAGCATGAAACGAATAGGGAGACTTCTAATAAACAGATTAACAGGTCCAATGCTCCTCACAGCCTGCACACGTGAAAAATATGGGAAAAATATCAGAAACCGTCTTCCGAAATCAAATCAAGCTCACGATTCCACCAGAAGTTAGTCTATTTCAAAGGTGCAACCTGGCACACAGTATCTGCCCTTTTGTTGTAAAGAGCAGAAACAACGTTATCAGCAGGGTTAGAGACAAATGTACTAACAGCTCCAGCTGCATAGCCCGCTAAACATGTCACACCAAGCTGTTGGGCTCTTGAACAATCTTCCTTTTGTCTTTGAATTACTTTACTATAAATCCAGTCCACTGTGTGCTCAAATGTTGAAAACATTATCATGGAGACTGCCAGAACCAAACCAATAGAAAATTTAATACACAAAAAAGAAGCGTGAATTAAACAGATTTTTTACTCAAATTAAGATTGAAACATGAACTAAACAACCAATCAAGCCTATAGACTAGAATTTACCAGAGTTTACAAGATTGCAATAGAACTACTGCTGAGTAAGGCTTAAGAGAAGGCACATTGAGGATTAAGGATCTTTCTTTGGGAAAAGGACTCCAATAGACCCATCTTTCTATACAAGAACTTGGGACCCCATGAGGCCAAGTCACTAATTGAAAAACTTATGCCACTGCTTACGAACTGGGTATTATAAAAGTTAGAACAGTCTGCAACTTAAGGTGCGCAGTTGATATTTTAAACAAACACATGAGATTCTTAATTTCCTCAGTTTGAAGGTGAAATTTGGAACTAGTTTTTATGGATGACATATATTATCCCAAGATCAAATCACAGCAAAAGATTTCTCCTCAATGGAATACATTACAGAGAAAGGAAAATGGACCAGAACTACTAGAATTTAAAGGAAATCTTGTTCGCTCAAAATGTATTGTGTGAGAGTTTTGCTGCTCAATATAAATTTGTTTCACCTACCCCTTGTTAATCCTCATCCAGCACAAAAGGTACTAGTGTATTTCAAAGAAACTTCATAACTAGGTTCACATAAGGCCAGACTGCATTAGTCTGCATCATGTGTACAGAATTGAAAAGTAGAGGAGGAAGAAATCTAAATAAACAAGAATTAAGCTTAAGCATACTAGCCAAAAAGCACAAGAAAAATTCTGAAGGTAAACAAAGGACTAGAGAAACTACATGGAAGGTTTCGGCCCCAAAGTGGAAAAAGTCCCCTGTAGAGGCTGCGATGAAGGATAAATTTGTTAACATATCAACTAGTAAATGGGAAGCATAGCAAAGAAAATCAACCATGAAGGTAATTTACCCACCCAGAGAGCCCTTCAGCCTTGTATAGTTTCGGGAAGCCATCAAGCAAGCCCTTTGCAAAAGTAGGTTGTGCTTGAACACGGACTTTTACAGCTTCAAAAGGACATAGCGCTACATCAGCAAAAATTTGAGCTGATGCACTGCTGACAAAGAATAGAACGCTCTTGTTTTGATCTACCAACACATCGGAGTAAAACTTCTTAAAATACTCATAGAGACCAAATCTGCAGCCCCCTTGAACACCATACCCAAACAATTTTCCAGACCAACCTCTCCAGAGTGCAGAGGGCCCTTCTTCTCTCCACAGGGTAGATAGACCCGATGAAATGGCCCTATACTTGAGCGGATTTACCTGTGTTAAAATTAAACATGAGGAATTCTTGTAGGACACTGAAAAAGAAAAATACCCTTAAACAAATTGCAGATGCAGTTTACGGAAGTGCCAAGGAGCAAGCACAAATGTGGAGCGCGACTGATTTGGGAAAAATTAATCCTCTAAATTGTTCTGGGAAGAAGAAAAATATTTGACAGAAGCTTAATCACATCATCTATAATCCAAATTTGCACCACACAACATCGGTATTTTGTCAAGTGAAAAGGTGCGGCCGATCAATTCATTCCAGAATTTATATGGCAGGATAGAAGCAACCTAAAGATTAACTCACACCATGGCTAGAAAATGGCAATGGACAAATAATGACAAAGAAAGTTTTTAGGACCTAATAGTAAATGACCCAACAACTAGAAATAATTGAATTCCTATGCCAAGGAAGGATCTTGATATAGATATTGAACGAAAGAAAGAAACAGAAACAAACACCGGAGTAAAAAGAAAGGCATTGGGAGTCTTAAGAGGAATAGAAACAAACAACAGACCTGCATATTGACCTTCAAGACATCGAAAGGCGTAGTAGCTAGGTGGATAGTACCGGCGCTAAGCATTCCACCTGCAGTGCAAATCGCGTAATACCCAGCTGAAAATTCCTCACATACTCTTCCTTCTTCAACCGCTCCTCTCATTTCTCTCTTTTTACTGATACTTGCAAACCTTCTCTACGTGACAACCCCCATTTGCTTTCCTCGTGTTTGATTGGAGACGATATAAGGTCGGTGCAAAGAAAAGTCGAATCTAAATCCCCACCCACGCTCCAAGTTTCTTGGAGGCCACAGTCGTCAGTCTCTGCGGTTGGGGGAGAGAGAGAGAGAGAGAGGCGTCGTGGTTACGTATGTTTGAATAAGTTCGATGCCATGAGTAGGACCCAATTTATTCTGGGCTGCCAAAAGCGTCTACGTGCTCTCACAACACAAGCGTCCACGTTTGCTCCAAGGTACTTTGGTTTCGTGGCTTAAATTAAATTACGCCCACGACGCCAAAACTGAATTCATAATTAATAATTTTCTTATTTGAAGATAATTCAACCACACTGTGCGTACCGACTCTTTAATGTTTTGATTGGCTATAATAATAATAATAATAATAATAATTTATTTTAAAGATACTAATTATAATTTAAATTAAATATTTTTAATAAAAAAATTAATTAATTCTTTTTCTCTTTCACCAAACATATATGTATATTTAGTAACTAATTAATGAAAATATAAGAGACCATCTAAATAGTAACTAATTAATCTCCTAAGTCGTGTTTGGCAGTAAAAAATGAAAAATCAAAAGAAAAAAAAAAATTGAAGTCCCATGTGAAGTGGGTATTACTAGCCCGTTCGCAGCAAATTCCATGGGCCACAACTGGCCCAAGTGAGTTTACATTTGATGTGGTTAAGCTACAGCCCAAGCATAATGTGGCCCAACATCTCACCTTTAATGTATTAGACGGCCGAAACCAAGTGAAATGAAAGCGAAGGATTAGGGTTATGGAGGTTCTGGTGGGTTATTGGCCATTTGCATCCAATGGATAATCTACCGATGACAACCCTCTTATTTTAATCTCATCATCCGAAATTTAAATTTCATATAATTTAAAAAAAAAAAATTGGCAATTTGAAAAAATTTATATTTTTTTTTATTTCAACGTGATTTAAATTTCGAAAGAGAACGTAATCACTAAACTATTCTTTTTTTGGATAAAAAAAATACATTCATGAGCTCAAATTCAAAATCATTACGTCCCATAAAAGTCAAATTATATTATAAACCCTTCAAATCTTCAAGCTATATAATTGCTTTATATGCTAACTATTTTCTAATTTTTTTTTTAAAAAAAAATTATTATTTCACGACTACGTAAAATCAAACTAATTCTCGTGCTCTACTAAAGTAGGCTGGGTGGTCTCATAAGCTTGGTTCTGGGCTCTCGGGGGCTAGTATTCTTTATATTGTAGGATTTTATCTCCCTCTCAAAAAATATATATATATATATATATATATATATATATATATATATATATATATATATATTGAGTAACATATTTCTTATTTGAAGGTCCCAAATGTGGGCAATCTCATAGTAGACTATTAATTAATACGTCGATTCATAATTTAGTAATATTATAATAATAAATTATGTTGTAAAACATAAAGGGTAGCTCCATATCCGCCCCCCCAAAAAAAAAATTATAAGATTGGTATATTATTATTTAAAAAAAAAAAAAGAAGAAGCAAGAACTAGGTGAAGAATTTCTCAATGGCGAGATGCCAAATTAATTTAGATATTATTGGTAAATATGCCCACGTAGTGACATTTTACCTTAAGTTAAAATTTGAATTTTGAATTAGGGATCATGCGTGGTTACCTATTATCCCAACTTTTTCTAATCTCTCTCCCATTAAAACCCTAAGTGAGTTGCATTAACCAATTTAATTTCAACATTGAGAGATGGTTGTTTGGTGCATTGTGAAAGTGTTCTTTGAGTGAAATACACATTCTCTAGAGAGAGAACGATTGAGGGCTCAAAAAAATTTCAAGTAGGGAATTGTCATCACCAAATTTTAGATCATGGTGCTGTGGCATTATGATGATAGTTCATTTAACGTGGTTATCATCCCGACTGTGAATTTATTTGAAAGGGTTTCAAAATTCCCAAATTTTTGATATTTATTTATTGAGATATACCCGACAATTTATATCTTTTTATTTTTTGAAAATTATACCATGCTTTCGATTATATGTATGTAACTAAAATAAATTTAACATTGGTATTAGAGCACCATTTGATTTATTAAAATATTTTTTGGAATTTTCGGGTATAAAATAAATCTAACATTGGTGATAGCCTGTTCGCAGAGGTGCATGACAGTGCAAGGGGTGTAGCGTGTGGAGCTCACACCCAATGTGGCGCGTGAGCACCCAGGTCAGGTCAGGGTCTGGGTCTGACCCACGTTCTGACCCGGGACATGACCCGATCCGCATTGTTGTGTTCTCCATGCGCGTGAGGATACGCCACCGGCGAGTGGCGACGCATGGACCTACTGGCAATGCGTCAGGCTTCGCTGGAACAAAAATTTTTATTTTTATGAGAGTCTTATATCATTAAATGTGATTGATTGTGGGTTTTTGTGTATCAAATTCAAGTCCATATGATAAGATGCGATCTCGAATTGTGGTGTATGATGTCCGTTGACCCATACACTCGTTTTGGAGTCTATACTCAAATCATTTCGGTCTTATTGATTTGTAGGGTGTACAAAATTGTGAGAATAAGTATCATATGTCATTTACATCTCTTTTTTCTGTATGACAGAGACAATGGTTGCTACAAACACTGTCATACTTGAACTCGTAAAGGGAAACAAGTTAAACGGTGACAATTATAAAATTTGGTATCGGAAAGTTCAGTTTGTCTTCGAGGAACAGAAACTTGCAAAGGTTCTAAAGCACGAGATGAAAGACTTTGGGGAGAGTACCACGCTTCAGGCAAGATGGGATTAGGAGGCGTACCATGCATAGAAGAAAAATGATGACCAAATTAGGGTAATCCTTTTGAGTAGCACGCACGACGATTTGATCTTGGTATATGAGCAGTATTCTACTGTGATATCGATCTGACTTGCTTTGAGAAAGCATTTTGGCTCCTGATTAGCTTTTAAACTAAGGATGTTGACCTACAAGTTTATTACATATAGGAAGAGGTACGATTATACCATGAAACAACATCTTATACATATGTCGAGTATGATCGTCTCTCTGAAAAATATGGGGGAATCATTGTCAGAAGAGTTTCAGATGTTGGGAGTGATCCGATCTCTGTCAGACTCCTAGGAGGTTGTTAAGACCTACCTCACACACATTGAAAGTATTCGTATTTTCATGGATGTGAATAGATATTGTGACCTCGAAGAAGAGTGCCAGGAGTTGGTTAGGTCTACTTCAGGTCATGCTTTTATAGCGAAATCGAGTAACGGCTCCCGAGACACTCACTAAGCGTAAGTGGCGCAAACATGATAAGAAAACCAAAAGTCACGGCAATAAGAAACCATCTGTTAAGACTGACGACAAAAGGTAGAAGTACAGGAAGAAGGAGCTCGATAAAAGCAAAGTCCAGTATTATATGTGTGGCAAGTTTCGGCATTTTGCACCCGCGTGTGGCTAGCGAAAGGTGTGTTCTTTTTTTTTTTTTACATGGTTTAAGTTATGTGTCATCTACTGTGATACTAGCTAACCCCTCTCCTTTGTGGATTGTAGACTAATGAGCTACCAACCATGTAGTTCTTGATAGGAGTGCGTATATGGAATTTCGCCAATTGAGTCCCCATGCGAGGAGGTTGTATGTGGGGAATAAAATATTTGTGGTTGTGAGAGAGATTGGTGCCTGCAAACTGATACTGTGAAATAACCAAATCCTGAATTTACATGATGTTTTATATGCTCTCGAGATTTGGCGGAATCTCGGATCTGTCCGTTGTCTAGATCAGTTAGGATATTCTATTCTGTTGGGAAACTCTAGTATTTTTATTTTCCATGACAGTTCTTTGACATGTTTTGGTTCAATCCATGATAGACTTTATATACTGGATATGGTTCCTATTTATGATATTTCTCATTCATGTCCTATTACATTTGCATTTGATAGCGTAGTTGATGATGTAATTGTTTGATATAGTAGATTTGGCCACGTAAGGTTAGAGAGGATGAACCGGTTAACTGTGAGTGGTTTGTTGGGTCGGCTAATCAAAGTTGAGTTGCTCTTGTGTGAGTTTTGCTTAGCGGGCAAAGCTATGAAGAAACTGGGTGGAAAATCAATGAAAACTGTAACTCCACTGCAGTTGGTCCATTTTGATATTTGTGGACCAATGAATGTGAGAGTCCGAAATGGAGCCACGTATTTTATTACGTTTATAGACGATTACACGTGTTTTGGTTACGTCTATCTGATCTCGTATAATTCTGAGGTATTAGAGTGTTTCAGGAGGTTCATCGGTGAGGTTGAGAATCAACTAGATTTGAGAGTGAAAACTCTCATAACCGATCGAGAGCACGAATATCTGTCTGTACACTTTAAAGAGCTCTATTTCGAGAGGGACATTACGAGATAGTTGACTATTCATGTTACTCCTTAGTAGAATGGAGTAGTCGAGAGAAAAAATAAGACTTTGTTAGAGATGCTGAGATCTATGATGGCGCAGACCAATTTGCCTAATTTTTATTGAGAAGATGCGTTATTGACTACTGTCTACGTCCTTAATCGTGTCCCAACAAAGTCTGTCGTCAGCACTCCATACGAACTTTGGATAGAGAGGCAGCCTGACTTTAATCATTTAAGGCCATGGGTTGTGCCACGTATGTTCACGATTTTCTCACATCCGTACAAGTTAAGCTCGCGAGGAAAGAAGTATATGTTTATAAGATATTTTGAACATTCTAAAAGATATGTGTTAATAGGTGAGTATACGGACGGTACTGTCACTGAGATTGAGTCTCGTGATGTCACGTTTATTGAAAATGATTTTCCTAAGAGAGAAGAAATCGATCGAGACTACACCTTCTATGAGATGGATGAGCCTAACGGCTCAGTTGAGCCCAGCGCGGGACTTAAGAACCCATTATAGATTTTAGTTCTAGTGGGAGTGGTCTATCTAGAGGTGAGAAGGCTCCCACTTCTCATAGAAGTAATCGGAGACATGTACCTCATCATCATTTTCCAAATGAGGATTAGATCTTCATTGTGACTCTTGAGGATAATGAGGAGTTCAGGACTTTTCAGGAGGTCTCGAGAGTTCAATGGAGGACCAATGGTTGAAAGCCATATAGGAGGAAATGTAATCCATGAGAATTAATGGTGTCTGGGACCTAATTGACTTATCTGAGGATAGAAAGACCGTTGGGAATAAGTAGGTTGTTAAAATCAAAAAAAAAAAGTCAACGGATCGATAAAGAGATACAAAACTCATCTGGTAGCCAAGGGTTACACGCAGACAAAGATTATTGATTATAAGAAAACTTTCTCTCCTATAGTCAAGTTTACATCGATTCATTTATTATTAGCGTTCGTTGTAAGTATGGATTTGGAGTTACACCTAATGGATGTCAAGACCGCCTTCTGTAACGGGAGTTTGGATGAGAAGTTATACATGGAACAACCCTTTGGGTTCGTTCTAGTAGATCAGAAGGATAAAGTCTGTCGACTTTGAAAGTTAATATACTGCGCAATCATTCAGGCAGTGGTACCTAAGATTTTACAAAAATGTGATATTTTATGGTTTTACAATAATCGAGGAGGATCATTGTGTTTATCTGATACGATCTGATGACTCTTTTGTGATCCTATCGCTATATGTGGATGATATAATGTTGGTTGAGAACAACATTAAATATCTAATAACTATTAAAACATAGTTATCATCGAGTTTTGACATGAAGGACATGGATGAACCTGAGTTCATTCTCAGAGTTAAGATCCAGAGAGATCGTTTGAGACGGATATTGACTCTGTCACAAGAAATCTATATTAGGAAGATTCTTAAGTGCTTTGGGATGAGCGATTGTAATCCCATAGATACTCACATTGCCAAATGTAACGGCCTGAATCTTGATATGTACCTTAAAATTCAGGAAGAAATGAGGGAAATGAGTAAAGTACCTTACTGCAGTGTAGTGGTAAATCTAATATACGCAATATTGTGTACACGACTAAACATTTGTTATGCAATCGATTTGGTGAGTAGATATCAGTCAAATCCTGGAAGGGGTCACTGGAGAGCAATGAAAGGATTTTCCAATATTTTAAGGGAACTGTGAGCTTCTTCTTGTGTTATGGGGAATGTGATTTACGCTTTATGGAATATTCAAATGTCGATTGGGACAATGATCTGGATAAGCGCAAATCGATATTAGGTTTTGTTTTCTTGCTCAATGGCAGTGCCATTTCATGGATCAATAAACATACCTATGTAACTCTATCTACGATGGAGGCTGAATTCGTGGTCTGCTCAGTTGCAGTTCAGGAGACTTTTTGACTTCGAAGACTATTGGATAACTTAGGAATTGTGACAGATAGTAGGAGGCTAGTGATAATCTACTGTGATAATCAGACTACTATCGCTTACTCTCGAAACCTTAAGTATTATAGTAGAACCAAACACATTGACACCAGATATAATTTCGTGAGAAATATTATCGAGAAGAATAAAGTCACCGTCAAGTACATTTCTACACACAGTATGGTGGTTAACCCCTTCATCAAGCCCATTACTAGAGACTCGTTTTTAAGACATAGAGACTCATTAGGTTTGCGTATGTTCTGACATTTCTCATTATGTACTGTATTGACTACATTGATGTTATTGTCTTTATATATATGAATTTTATGCATTATTTAATCATACATGATTTATAGTTTATTTAAATGTACTCTTTTCTTATTATATATATTATGTAATGTGATAAAAAAATATGTCAAGCAGGCGAGGTCAACACCCTCACATGACTGACCACCTCCAAATCTGAGAAAGTGGAGATGAGATGGTTTCTAATTGTAAGAGATTTTGAGAGTAACCCTACTAGAATATAAATCACCCTGATACATATTCAGGATGAGGTCATATGTGATATGACAGATATGGACATGCTCACATCCATGTTGTATGTAAGTAGCCAGATTTGAAATTTCAGGTATTACCTGCAGTTGATGATATTGTCTCTGAGATATTCTTTCTGAAATCTCTAGATAAAGTCTTATGAGTAGACTGAATCCAATACCTACACAGTATTAGAAAAATCTGACATATGTCATTTTGAGAGGTGGAGGAATAACATTGTGATACATATTTTTATCGTGTGTGATAAGACGACTACAGATAGTGGGAGCTATATTACTTGAGACGTTGATTTGATCTTTACCCTCGAACCCTACTGTGTGAGTCCCGACATCCATTGGGTGGGATCTCATATGCGCTTATTACTTTCGACTATTTTTTGAGGTTCTGGTTCAGTGTTTGCTACTTTTTTTTTTGTTACAAGAGTTTGCTATTTTAATCTATTTATATATGGTCTAAAAGATAAATTGAGGTCTAGATGATAGGTTTAGAAAAATAGCTGAATTGAGGCTAATAGATTCAAGTTTGGGAAAATGAAAACCAATCAACATTATATCATCATGTGCTATTCACCGACTAGTCTGTTATATTTATCTATATTGGGATTTGAATATAATAGTAAATACAGTCGAACAGTTATTGGGAATCACTTTCGATGAGGAAAGTGACTTGATGGATGTAATTGCATTGGGTCAGTGGTACAGTGAATTTCTTTTGGTACTAACGGTGGTTTCTTGATAATGTGCAAAATTATTGAATTTATTGTTATTATTATGTGTTAATTTTGCATTGACTAGTGCTCTAATAATTTGTTTTATTGAATTTTCATTTTAGGAGATTGAGTTTGAAGATGTGGAGTGCATTGGGCTTAATGAAGCAATTTTGAAGTTAATTGGGTCAAGACACTTTATTGGGCTTTGAAGAGGAGGAGCTTGAATTTTAATTCAACATTTTAGTAGTATTTTTATTTTTTAGTAAAATCTGTTTTTTTAGTAGGAGTGAACTTTTGTAATCTCCTAATTTTGGAGACTCCTAATTGATTTAGAAGTCTAGAGGAAGAAAAATAGGGCAACAAATTTTAATTCTTTCCAAAAACTTTACAAGAGGGCGGCTGCCCCCTTCCTTATTTTTATTCCACAAATAGGCTGCCTCCTCCATTTTTTATTCACTCACACACAAGACTGCTGCAAAAAAGGAGAAGAAAGGCTCATAGAAGACATATTCTACAGGAGACGGCTGCAGCAAGGGTCATTCTCCGTTTTAGGTTTTTATTTTTATTTTCTTTAGGAATACATTTTCTTTTTTTTTTATTATTTATTTTGATTATCTTGTGATGATACTTACCACCATGTGTGGCTAATTTTTTTTTTCATTCTGATTCAAGGGGAATTTTAATCGATTGTTCTTTATTGTGAGGTTATGTTCTAAAATTAATTTCTTGCTTTTATTCAAGTATTCGTTGATTCTTGATTTAATTTTAGGGAAACTTAATATTGGTTAATCTGATAATTTAATTCAATATTAGTTTTTCCATTGCTATCCAGGAATTCAGTGATCCGTAATTGTCATGAACGAATGGTACAAGTAGTAACTAGGCTATTTTGTTTTGGGTCTTTTACCGGTATTCAATTGACCTAGGGGAATTAATGGAACAAAATTGAGTAATTGCGGCTATCCCAATTATTTATATTTTGGTTTAACTGTTTTCACAGAACGTAATGCTATCATTATATTGATATGGAACGCTATCGTGCCCAGTCGGTTAATGATAAGTTTCGATTAGATGTTGGGTTTGGTCGATTAAATTAGGAAAACACAAGATTTATTACGGCTATCCTAATAAATTTAAGGTTAAATGCTTGAATCGCAAGAATAATATTTAAACCGATGATCAATGAGACAATCGAATATATGAACCATTGGATCAGTATTTAATAGATTGAACTTTATTTCTAATTTTAGTTTGTTGCACTATTGCTTGTTTCTAAATTTTAGGTTAGTAATTTTTATTTAGTAAATTTTATTTTAGCAATTTATTTGAAAACCCCCCAATTTTATTTTTAACATCGACTAGGAGATTAAGTTAATTAGTTCCCTTAGGATTCGACCTGATAACCACTATTGCTACAGTTTGTTGCATTGGGGGAAATCAGTATTAATTTGAGGGTTTCGACAACCCGACCATTTCTCAATAATTCTAACAGATATATCGAGAAATCTTTATTTGTAGGTGTATTCGCTAATCGCACGATATCCAATCTTGTATAAAAGTCCAGTAATGATAAGGAGGATCGCATGAGTTGTGATTTTATGATAAATATAAAATGTTCTCGTATACAAGTGAGAAATATTGGTAAATATGCCCACATAGGGACATTTTACCTTAAGTTAAAATTTAAATTTTGAATCAGGAATAATGAATGGTTACCCATTATCCCTACTTTCCCTAATCTGTCTCCCACTAAAACTCTACCTAAGTTGCATTAACCAATTTAATTTCAACATTGAGAGATGGTTGTTTGGTAGATTGTGAAAGTGTTCTTTGAGTGAAATATAAATTCTCTAGAGAGAAAAGAATTGAAGGTTTAAAAAAATTTCAAGTGGAGAATTGTCATCACTAGGCTTTAGATGCGACGTTGTAGTATTATGGTGATAGGTCATTTGATATGGTTATCATCCTCACTGCTAGTTTGATTGAAAGGGTTTCATGATTTCTAGATTTTTGATATTTATTCACTGAAATATACCTGACAATTTATATCTCTTTATTTTTCAAAAAATTATACCGTATTTCTGCTTATATGTACGTGACTAAAATAAATCAAACAGATACAAAATTCAGAAAAGGATAGTAGTTTGGTATCTCTATCTCTCCTTTTGTTAATAAAAACAAATAAAAAAATAGAAACAAAAAATTCAGATACAAAGTAAAGTGGAAAATCAAGTAAGAAATTATAGCACTTGGGAAATAAAAACGAAAAATGGGAAGAGGGTCCCAAAATAGGATTTTAAAAACATGGGAGGAACGAGGATACGAATGATGTTACCTCACAAAACGCAAAAAGGCCAATGCTTTTGTATACCAGTATGTCAGTGAGTGAGGCGGAGTTTTTGCAAAAGCCGACGTGCGACTCCACATGAACTTCCTTTCTTCCACGGAGAGAGAAAGAGTCTTGGTATAAGTGCAGGCGTCACCTCGTGGGAGAATAGTGTAGTCATCAGAGATACGATTGAACAAGGAAAGTGGCTCAGTTGTGAATTTTTGGTTCTTCTTAAAAACCAAAACCTCATTTCTTCATTTTCTGGCTGAGGGCTTTGACACACTCACTCATATATCTAATTCAGAATTTCATCTTCTGAGACGCACTTCTTCCTCGCAATTTTCCAAAGGTTGCTGCTTTGATTAGTTTACTCTCCTCACTTCGTTTTCTTCTATGTCAGCATCATTTTGTCGTTTGAACACATAATTTTTGGGTTTGTTGTTTATTTTGTTGATGAGCAGGTCTGAACTTCATCATTTGGAGAGGTGAAAAATGAGTGGAGCGGTGCTAGTTGCTGTTGCTGCTGCAGTGGGCAACTTGTTGCAAGGATGGGATAACGCTACCATTGCAAGTAAACACCCAGTACCCTCTTTCGCTTTTGCACCAAGTTTTGATTTTTACTCAACATTTTTATTGGTCTGGGATCATTGCTTTTGCTGATTTCAGTTAGTTCGATACATCTCATGTTCTTTCTTTATGAATCTCTGTATTCAGCTGATATCCTCTTGCCCTCTTCTGAAATTCTTTAGCATGCTTTTGTTCTTGTGTAAGCTTTACATGTTGATTCATCGGTTTAGGTAAGTTTTACGAGCTCTTTCTTTTATGAATTTCTGTATTCAGTTGATACCCACTTTCCCTCTCAAGGAATTTGAGCTTTCTATCATCTTTTTTGGATTTGGGGAAATAGAATTTTGTTAGTTCGACCTTGATTGAATTGCTAGGTTTGATGCTTTCCATTAGCTTGAAATGAAAGCTAATTGCAAGAGGAAATTCTTATTTTTGGGCTACAGCTGCTGTTCTTTATATAAAAAGAGAATTCAAATTGGAACGTGTAAGTGGTTCATTGAATAACACTTCCACGGTTTACGGGATCCGCTGGAACGATCTTGTCATACTGCATGCGTTTTCGAATGTCATTCCGATGATCAGTTACTTGGAATCTTGATCATTAAAGTTGTCAGAATCGCTGTTGGGACAAATAATGGGGAGAGAGAGCTCAGGCAGCAAATAAATTAGGTCTTGTAACCACAGGACAAACCATACAATTAGCAAGTAAAATGCCCTATGAAGTAGTTAAACAAGATAAAAGTACCAAATACTTTTCAGACGGAACACAAGGGGAGAAAACTAAAACGAGTTAGCATTATTGCAATCAAAACACAACTCTCCCAATTCCAATACTAATGTAGGTTATTATTAAAGACCACGAGCCCAAGAGTTGTTGGCAGTCCAGCAAATAATTAGGTACTTGTAACCACATGACAAACCATACAACTATCAAGGAGAGAACCCAATAGAGTAGTCAACAAGAAAAAGAAACAATACTTCTTTAGACAGAACACAAATGGATGAAAACTAATACGAGGTAGCATTCTTGCAATCAAAAACACCGACTCTCCCCATTCCAATGCCAACATAGGATGTTTGTTTAAGACCTCTAAGTCAATATTTATTGGCAGTCTGGCAATTACTTATAATCAAGAATCATCGTACAAAGCATTGTTCTAAGGAAATAGAGCATACCCCGCATCCTCCTCTCCTTGGTAATCAACAAGATCTAGCACAAAAATGCTCACGCACCAGAAAGGCCTTTTGAACAGCTCAAGATTTCTTCACTCCCTCCCTTTCAAATGGGCATGCTACTAACAAGCCGGGCACCAACACGATCGAGTCTCCTAACCATGGCAGATGCCTTTAAATTCCCATCTTTCAAGAAAGCCTCCACCATCTTAATTCCAATCTCCTTCCCCTTCTCCTCACAATCAATGACCGCAACAGCAGTCGGTCCAGCCCCACTAATGGTACAACCAAAAGCACCTGCCTCAATCGCAGCCTTCTTCACACTCTCCATCCCAGGTATCAATGGCGCCCTCTTTGGCTCCACAATCTTATCCGAAGATAATGCCTTTCCTAAACCCTCCACATCCCCTTGCAATACAGACGCCACCAGTGCACCCGCCTGACTACAATTCCACACATGATGACTCATCCCAATCTCTGCAGGCAATGCAGCCCTCATTTTCTTGGTCGGGGCCTCAAACTCTGGACTCACTAGCACGAAGAACAATTCCTTATCATTGGGAAACTGCAGTCTCATTAGTTCCAAAGGTTCATAACTACGAATTAGAACAAACCCACCCATGATAGCAGGTGCAATGTTGTCAGCATGAAACCCAGATACCTTGGCCTCGGATTCTAATCCAGCATTAACAAGATCGTCAAACCCTAATTTTTTACCAAAAATTTCATTAACAGCAACAGCAGCAGCTGCAGCAGAGGCAGCACTAGATCCTAAACCACTGCCCAAAGGCAAACCCTTATGGAGGGAAAGAGAGAGACCCACTGACCTAATTCCAAGCATTTTCATGGTGGAAATGGCGGCAATTCCCGCGCAATTCCACAAGGGGTCTTTGCTGAGCTTCTTGGGGCCGTGAATTTCGGAGATGCAGATTTGCCCCGGACGGACTTTGGGGTCGACGGTGATGGTGACGTAATCGCCCAAGCCGTCAACGGCGCAGCCAAGGAAGTCGAAGCCCGGGCCGAGATTCGCGACGGTTGCCGGGGCGAAGGACTTGACGAAGGTGAAGATGGGTTCTGGTTCGGTGGTTAGGGTTAGGGAAGGCTGAGAGAGATTGCAGGTGAAAGTCTGAGATTCAGAGATTGTGAGTCGAGTGTGTGTGTTTAGGGCCGTTGAAGGCGAAATTGGAGTGGGTTTGAATGGAGTCTGGCAGCAGATTGCCATTTTGCGGAGAGAGATTGAGAGAGAATAGACAAAAAAGCTGGGAAAGGTCTAGGGGGCAAGATAGTGGAGAGACAAAAAACCTCGACCCCTGTCGAACTTAATCAAACATTTGTCGTCTTAAGGTTGTATCTTGTGCGCTGTGTGTCGTTTTGCTACGTTAGTTTTTGCTGCGAATTTGGGGGCAGAATCTTACTTTTCTAATGATCGACCTCTATTTAAAAAAAAAAAAAAAAAAAAAAAATATTTCTTAGATGCTTAAGAAATTTCGTTATCTTTTCATTTAAAATCGTTCTTTTCAAATTGAGTATCGAAAGGTTGATTTTTTGCAAGATTCCACACGGAAGATCATTCCGAAGACTCTTCACCACAGGTTTCTCGTTCGAGACAAAAGGATACTGAGGTTATTTTTTGATATCAATGGTTATAATAGAAATTTTGATTATAACAAAACATCGTACCATATCCTGATTAACAAGGAAATAATATGTTTTGCTGAAATAAGAAGAATGGAGAAGTCTGAAAGACACAGAGTCCAATGAAACAATGTTACTTCCAACAAATATATGTTGTTCAAGTGACTTTGTCGGCAGGAAGATTTGTATATAATGTGGGATTGTCGGTAGAGAATATGACGATTTTATTTTACTTGATTCTATTTTTTTGGGACAAATGCCCTCTTTTCCAGATTAATTACTCAAAGTTTCACCATTTCTCTCCATGGTATCTGCATCAATATTCTCTTGGATTCATTTCACTCTTCCTCTTCCTTCCCATTACAATCAGGGCAATTCTTCGACGTGTTTTCTTTTTGACTTGCTCTTTGCAACCTCTTTCTTGTCATCGGCGAAGGTTAAGAATGTTTGGATGCATGCAGAACGCGACTTTCCACGAGTAAAAGGATTGGAGTCTCTGGGGAAATATCGTCTGAATTGACGAACCAGTCTGCACAAGTGTATAAGAAGAGCGAGGAAGCAGGCAAGTCCACATATGAGGAAGAGTCCCCAGAAACTATTCAAGTGCAGCTGCTCGGACTCGGACCCTGTATCCTGAGGGTTACAAATTGTTCTCATCAGCCACCTGTCGTGTATCCTTTGAAGTTCACCATTTTCTGATAGTGCTAGAATAGCAGTTGACATATCTACCGCCAATGGGGAGTCCCTTGGAAATGCCTAAAATATGAAAGGGGAAGTGAGTTAGAAGAAAGAGTGAATGTATCTCCCTGCACGCAATATGAATTCAGGCCTCCCCACTATTCAAACCTGGCCCAGCCGGGCCCACTGGTTCAAGAGCCTAAAAACGTTGAACGGTTGAGGTTAAGGGTCACTGTAACAAATAGAAGAACAAGTTTTTGAAAACCAGCGTTGGCTTATTAAGTCAGTTGTAACTTTTGCTAGCAATTGTAGGCTGTTAAGATAGTTAGAATATAGATGAAAGGATTTGTATAAGAAGGGAAAATATATATAATGTAAATCAAGGAATGAAATGCATTTGTGACTTCTCTATTTCCCTCTCCCTCTGTTTCTCTCTAGCTCTGTCTCTCTCAATCTTTCTTTCTCTGTCCCCTTTTGTCTTCTTCTCTTTCTCTACCTTTCTCGATCTCTTTCTCTCTCTCTTTAGTCTCTCTCTCCCTCTATCTATCTTCTCTCTAACCTTTCCTTTGGGATATACATTTTCTTCACCCCTGGTTGATCACTTGAAACAACCAACTGCCCATCACTTCCCAACCAGCCGTCCCAAGCTTCCCAACTGACCGCTCTCTCACAGGTTCGTGACAGTCATTTGATTGATAGTAAGGACAGCTAAAAGTTCAGGATTTGATCATTTTAAATTGGCTTAATTACTGTATGGGCATTTTTATTTTATGATTTTGACCGAAACAAATTGTTATTTCTTTTTTTTTTTTTTTTTCCTTTTAAACCATATTTTTTAGGGTTGAAACCGTGAATAAAGAAACCAAACCCCTTGAACCTTCACATTCAAGCCAGTTTAAATAAATGATTTTGGTCCATTATCCGTTTTTGGATGATTGTATTTATGGTTTAGTTGGAGGGTGAGCTTTTAATTTACCCTTGTTCCGTACAGGATGGGTTGATCCGGCCTGTCATCCATGGGCCTGGCCAGTTTAAGGGTTTGACTTAGTTGGTTTTGGGCCCAAGTGCCCGCCCTGCCTAACTAGTCCTGGTTGTGGCAAATAATCATGTCACGGGCTAGAGGGTGCTTGAGTTGAGATACTTACAAACCCCCATCCGCTTTTGGTGAACTCGTGTCCCACAATGGTGAATTTGCAGTTGGTTGAGAGGAAGAGTTCTACATAGGGCCGTTCATCAACTATGGCGGCTACAGTTCCATTCTTAAGGGCAAGAGCATATTCTTCTGGAGAGCCGAGAGCCACGAGCCTTGATTTAGGGATGCTGAGTTCCACATCAAGATAGTTTTCCGCAAATGAACCCACTTGGTATCCAATGCGATTGTTGCTGGTCATCAGGCTTTCAATCCCAGTGATAGGTGAGGATAGCTGCTGCACTGTCAGAATTGATGTCAAGTTTGCTGTATAGCTGGAGTTGAGTATCAGAACCACAAATAGCCATACGAGCAGCACCATGCGACCATGCGTGCTCACAGTGTTTTCTCCTGAAAATTTTAGGAAAATTACTTTGATTCACAAATTGCCTGAGCTCTTTCAAGTCATTGCGATCACATAGCATGATCAATATTTTACTTACTGTGGGAGAAAAACATGGTTGAGAAGCTAAACCTGTCATTTGAAATCGATACATAGTGTTAGAGGCTTTTCAAAATGTCTTGGTGCTTGTGTGAATTATTTGTTTTCTATAAACCCATGTCTCACCATAGAATTGTGACAAGTTGTTTTCTTGGTGGCCCCCGGAATTCATCATTGATTCTGTGTTCCAGAATCCACACAACTATCCCGATAATGAGGAAAGACAATGCTGTCGCACCCCACATAGGCAGTGTGAATGGCGACAAGAAAGCCCAAGCACCAGAGTGTGGCTTCCTGACTGGAGCCACAACAACGAGACCTGACTCTATGTATGGCTGAGTAAAATCCACCAACTTTGTGCGGTTTGTGACAATCGCAATATCCCCCACAGCTGCATCAAAAACCTATTGAGTTGAAGCCATGGAGGATTTCATTAGCCACAGAGATTATATACACTTAGAAGTTTCAATAACAGAACAAGAGTGCTCTGCAACTCACATTAGTTGTTATTGAATTCACAAAATCATAGTAGTTTGGATTCTTAAGACCATCTCCAAACAGAATGAACTTGTATGGAACCGGATAAGGAAGCAATTTTATGGCAGCAATGAATACATCTATGCAATATCCATGGATTATATCTGTGCCTTCAACCCTTGAGACAAAATATTGATAACTAACTCGATTTGGAACTCCAATTCTTAGCCGCAGGCCATTGCGTGGGAACACCCATCCTCGGGGCGTTATTGTTGTCCCTCCAGGCCATAGGACACTGTTCAGCTGCTGGTTTGCCACAGAGCGGTTGGCCGGTTTCTTGTAGAGTACCTCTGGGGGTGCAACAGATAGTCCAGAATAATTAGACCAGTATCCAATCTGCTGATATCCACTTCCCATTACATTAATGATATCGTAGGCAGGGCATGAAATTGACCTATCTTGATTCAACCGGATTGGACCAGTCAGACCTGTCATGTTGGTCTGCAATATGGCGTCCAGCAACTGCTTCCCTCCATCAAAAATACTTAAAGCATCAAAATTAAGAGTCCCTTCTGTTATTCCATTAAGATGAGTATCATTAGAGAATGTGATTTTGCCTTCCTGATTGAAAAATGCTTTGAGTGCATAAGCAATCATCCAAACAGTATCATAGGCATACAGACCATAGGGATTCAAACCAATCGTACCATTACTCAAGTGGCTCCATCGGGCTGAGAAATCCCTTTTCCTTTGTGAGTCTAGTGTGTGAGGCCGGAAAGTGAGAGCTCCTCGTATGGAGTTGGCAGTTTTCCTAGGAAGTGGAGAAGTAGAATCTATAACAGTAGACAACCAAGTTGTAGCTATCCACACAAAACCCCTATCCATCATCCCAAGATGTTTGGCAACCTCAAAGATCAACAGACCTGCCTTGGAAGAAGTGCGCAGGACAATTATTCGCGACTCCTGCAATTGAATATTAACCAACTGATTAGTCACATCCTCATGCTTGACAATTACATCTAGGGGAAGAGCTGCTTTGTAAGAAATGCTGCAGTGTCTTTCTTCTAGTTTCTCTCTCAAAGCAGTTATACCGTTTCTCCCTTGATCATTATCTGTATATACCGCAACAACGGCTGCCCACCCATAATAACTAATCATATCTGCAACAGCGGTCATCTGGTATAGATCGTTAGGAGCTGTCTGAACAAAGTAGGGATACTGCCGAGGTGAGAGAGTGGGGTCTAAAGCTGTGAATGACAAAAATGGAACTTGAAGCTCATTGGCAAGGTGTGAGAGCACATGTGCCATAACAGAACTTTGAGGGCCAATAATAGCAACTATATCTGTCTCTAAGTACTGTAAAGCTGTGATCAATAAAGAAAAAATTTGGCAAGTGTGAGAACAATATCATTCAAAAGGAAAGAAAAGAGTTTGCATGATATAGGTTTGGGGAGGAAAATCACCTCCAACAATGCCGAGAAAGCCACTATAGTTGGAGTCATACATTGAGATGGCCAACTTTCTTCCTCCAAGAATGCTAGGATCAGAATTTACATCTTGCACTGCAGCTTTCATTGCAATCTCTGCAACTCTTCCAGTGACAGAACTAAAAGCAAAGATTGCACCAACGTTCACAACTTCAGGCTTAGGAGTTCCTTTGGACAGCACCCCAACAAAGAGAAAGTATAGCGAGACAACAAGAAAATTCATCTCAATATAGCTAGTGCCCAAGAGGTGAAGCAAACGAAATAGCAAGAAAATGTATGTGGTTTCACAAAGAACTTTAGCGGAGAACATGAGGAGGAGCTGTTAATCCTTAAAATGCAGAAAGCAAAAACATGAAAAAATATTCCTTGTCCTAATTGTCGGCAAGTGGCCCAGAAGAACATGTAAATCACTTCATACCAGATACTGCTGAGGTGTAAAAGGACGTGAAAATAACAACTTAAAAATTAAAAGCAACACGAGAGGGAACATGGCAGGGAGATTCAACCGTCTTAACAAGAAAGCATCTTGAATCAACAATTGACGTATACGAAAGTTGCAAGCAAGAAGAATAGGACTCCGGTGCTTTTGAAGTTAGAGTTGATATAAAAGCATAACGGGATCAGAAGAAGAGCAGGACATGCATGACATGGCGGCCAATTCTGAAAAATAATGATAGACAAACAGTAACAATGACTGCCACATAGACAAAAGGCTAAAAGTCACATGAAAGTGATTAAGCCACTTAGCTCAGCAATGAGATCTTTTGTTGGTTTTAAGAGAAGCAACAAAATAGTGTTGCAAAATCACTCTCACGTTTTATTGAAACATATGGTCTTTAAATACATAAAATATTACTAAAAAGATAATAACCAAATCAAATTCAAATTTGATAAAAGATAACAATCTAATCAACAAAAAAACAAATGTCTAACAAATTCTAACTACCAAATCCTAAACAATCTTATCTACAGTTGCTCAGGCATATTACATTAACACTCCTCCTTGCCTCGGTAGCTGCAGACTCCCAACTTCTCTCTCAAGAACTCAAATCTAGTTCTGGGGAGAGCTTTCATGAATATATCGACCAATTGGTCACACGTTTTGCAACATAGCAAACGTACTTCACCACTTTTCTGAACTTCCCTGAGGAAATAAAGCTTGATATTGAAGTGCTTGGTTTTTTCATGAAAAATCGGATTATTGGAGATTGCTATTGCTGCTTGATTGTCCAGAAACTCTACAGTACTTTCCTTCTGCATCATGTGCAAATCAGCAAAAATTTTTCGAAGCCATAATACTTGATTCACAGCTATTGTAGCAACTATGAATTCAGCTTCAGCAGTTGATTGTGCCACTATCTCTTGCTTCTTTGAGCTCCATGAAAACACACCTGAACCAAGTGTGAAACAATACCTAGAGGTGCTTTTCATATCATCAGCAGATCCTCCCCAATTGCTATCAGAGAAACCATGGAAATTGAAGTCTTCACCACAGCTAAAGAGCACTTCATAGTCAAAAGTTCCTTTGACATATCGCAACACACATTTTGCTATATTAAAGTGCTCCTCACTAGCACAATGCAAAAATCTTGACAGAACACTTATAGCTTGTAGAATGTCTGACCTTGTTGCTGTAAGATACATTAAACAACCTATAAGACTTCGATAAATGACCTCATCAGCCTTTTCTTTGTCATCTTGCTTGTAAAGTTTCTCTTTTTGATTCATGGAAGTACTCATAGGCTTGCAATCTTCCATTTGAAACTTTTTTAAAATTTCCTTAGCATACTTCCTTTGACTAATAAAAATACCTTGTTGATCTTGTTTGACCTCCATTCCTAGAAAGCATGCCATTACTCCAAGGTCAGTCATCTCAAAGACCTTAAGCATCTCCAGCTTGAATTGCTCAATAAGAGTAATATTGCTCCTTGTCACCAAGAGATCATCGACATATAGGGAAACAATTAAAATATCAGCATTAGATTGTCTGACATATAAAGTAGACCCACTTAAAGTTCTTACAAAGCCAAGACTTGACAAATGCTCATCAATTCTGCTATACCAGGCCCTCAGTGCCTGTTTCAATCCATATAAGGCCTTCGTAAACCTTATTTTATTGACCTTTTACAAGAAATCCTTTAGGTTGTTCGATATATATCTCCTCCCGTAAATAACCATTGAGGAAGGCAAATTTGACATCTAGTTGAAACACTTTCCAACCTTTTTGTGCAGCCAATGCCAGAAGCATTCTAATGGTGTCAAGACGTGCAATAGGAGCAAATGTTTTAGAAAAATCCACTCCAAGCACTTGTGCATATCCTTTTACCACAAGTCTGGCCTTATGCTTGTTAATGGAACCATCAGCATTCAGCTTGATTCTAAAAACTCACTTAACTCCAATGACTTTTCTATGTGAAGATCTATCAACCAACTCCCATGTTTGATTTTTTTTTAATCATATTTATTTCCTCCTACATTACATTCATCCATTTTGGATCCTTTTCAGTTTCATGAAAACCAGCAGGTTCATATATTGCAATATTGCATCTCTGATAAACATCAGAGAGTAGTCTTGTTCCTTGAATAGGTTCATCATCAACATCTTCCCTATCAACTTGAGAATAATTTGTAACCTCTCTTCCTTGTTCTCCTTCCCAACACCATTGCTGCTCTTCCACAAAATGAACATCTCTGCTGACAAGAATTTTTCCAGTTTGTGGTTGAAAAATCCTGTAAGCTTTAGAGATGTTGCTGTAACCAATAAAAATATCAAATTCTGCTCTTCAATCAAACTTCTCTCTTTTTGCCTGAGGTACATGTGAGAAGCAAACACTACCAAAGACTTTTAGATTCTGAAGAGAAAGTTTGGAGCCATACCAAGTTTCAAATGGAGTTTTTCCTTTCACTGCTTTGGTAGGAAGTCTGCTCAGTAAGAACACGGCTGTGTTGGCAGCTTCAGCCCAGAACATTTTTGGAAGTCCTTTATTGTGCAACATACATCAAACAATCTCTATTATTGTTCTATTCTTCCTTTCGTTCACCCCATTTTGTTGTAGAGTGTAAGGAGCTGTGAGTTGGTGCTCGATTCTAGCTTCTTCACAGAAAATATTGAATTGTTCTTATGTGTACTCTGTTCCATTATCAGATCTCAAGACCTGTATTTTGCATCCACTTTGATTTTCTATCCATGTTTAAAATTTGAGAAAAGTTTTTGCAACCCGTGACTTAAACCTCAAGAAGTAAATCCAACACATTCCGGAGAAGTCATCAATAAAGATAAGGAAATATTTACTTCACTTTAATGAGGGTTCTGGCATGGGTCCACAAAGACCAGTATGGATCAGCTGCAACTTCTCTGATGCTCTCCAAGTTACCAGTGAGAATGGCAACCTAGTTTGCTTGCCATATTGACATGTTGCATAGCTTTCGAGATGCTCATCAAGTGATGGTAAGCCTCGCACAAGTTCCATCTTCTTCATCAGCAATAGTGCAGCATGACTGAAATGCCCCATCTTTTTGTGCCAAAGCTCAGATGTATTGTTTGAATTAAGAAAAACAGCTTGCTCTTTCTCCATCAGGTCTAATGAGAAACTCATGCCTCTCATCTTCACTCGAAACAAGTCAAACCCTTCGGGATCTTTAATCAAACACATTCGATTCTCAAATAGAACCTTGAATCCTTTATCAAGTAGCTGGCCAACGCTTAACATATTTTGATTAATTTCAGGCACAAATAAAATATCAGTAATTAATTTTGTACCTGTGCAACATTCAATTGCAATTGTTCTTTTTCATTTGACATCAATGCATTCTATGTTGCCTATTCTGACTTTAGAGATAGCACTCTTATCAAGCTCTTTGAAGAGCTCCTCATCATGAGTCATATGGTTGGTGCAATCACTATCGATCAACCAGCTCTCGCTTGAATTGTTGGTGGAAAAGCAAGTTGCCACAAATAATTGCTCTTCCTCTGGTTGGTGAGCTTTTTGGGCCTCAATTTGTTGCTGCTAATTTTTGTTTCTACAGATCTTTGCAATGTGACCTAGTTGATGGCATTTGTTGCATCTCACATCAGGCCTTTTCCAGCACTTAAAGTGAGAATGGCCCCTCCTTCCATAATGCTGACATGAAGGATAATTTGGCTTATTAGTTTCTACATTGTTGGTGGTGATAATGTTGGCAACGTCAAATTGGTTACTACTGTTTTTCTTCCATATGTTACTCTGGTTTATCAGCAATTTGGCTTGCAGAGCACTCTCAATTGAACCTTCTTGTCTCATTAATCGGCACTATTCCTAAGCCTGTAATGCATTCAACAATTCTGCCAATGTGATACTTGACAGATCTTTAGTATTTTCCAGAGAGGAGATTGTTGATTCAAACCTCTCTGGGACTATAACAAGAATTTTCTGAACAATTCTGGAATCAAAAAATTCAGTTCCAAGCAATCTTACCTGATTAACAATGCTGAAAAGTCGGTCAGGGTATTCCTTCACAGTTTTTGACTCCTTCATCCTTTGCATCTCAAATTCCCTAATCAGATTTAGCAGTTGCATCCCTCTAATTCTTTCATCACCTTCGTATTCTTGCTTGAGAAAATCCCAAATCTTCTTGGCTGATTTCAGGTTCATGATTCTGGTAAAGATTGCTGGTGAGACAGCAGTGAAAATGCATAATTTTGCCTTTGATTTCCTTTGCTTTCTTTCCTTGTGATTCTTCATTTGAGCAACAGTTAGATTATCAAGCAAAGGAGTAATCTCATGCTCCTCCTCAACAGCTTCCCAAAGGTTATTTGCTTCTAAATAGGCCATCATTCTGATTGCCCAAACCTGATAATTCTCTCCTTCAAACACGGGTGGTGTAGGTATTGCAAAAGAATTTTCAGATTGCATGTTTGAAGTGTGGAGAACCCTCAAACTCACAAGACCCCTTAAGAAGATATGCTCTTATACCAATTGTTGGTTTTAAGAGAAGCAACAAAATAGTGCTACAAATCACTCTTACGTTTTATTGAAACATATGATCCTTAAAAACATAAAATGTTACTAAAAAGATAACAACCAAATCAAATTCAAATTTGATAAAGGATAACAACCTAATCAACAAAAAAACAAATGTCTAACAAATTCTAACCACCAAATCCTAAACAATCTTATATGAGGCATATTACATTAACATCTTTCCATTTTTTAAATTATGAGAATACTTCGGTTTGGGGAAATAGAGCATATAGCATCTTGCAAGTTGGGATTCCACATCATGGGGGTACCATCAAAACCTCTCTCTTCTTCTTCTTCTTCTTCTTCTTCTTCTTCTTCTTCTTCTTCTTCTTCTCTGTTGTTTTCTGATGAGCCTGGAAGTAGTAGTTGGCTAATTGCAAAGTTTTTTCTCCAAACATGGGAAGGTGTTAATAATGTTTGGTGACCTTTTTGTTTCTTCTTATGAAAGCATTAATCTAAAGGTAACAAAAAGGTCATAGCTGTTGATATTTCGCATGCAATCTGTAGCTTCGAGACAGGATGACAAACTTGTGAATGTGGTGTAAAAGCGTTCATTCATTACCAATGAGGGCTTTGGGAGTTTTAAGAAAAATTGTGGCTGTTGTTTCCATCTTGTACTGCCCCCCCGGGGGGCTGCTTTTCCGGTGGTTTGGTGAGTGGAAAAGAGAGATTGGGATGTCACGCAGTGCAGAGCTCAAACTCAACCAAAAAACAGACCTTAGTTGGCTTAATTGGAGATGAATTTTCTTAATTATGGTCGTAAATTTGACTCTCCATAGGTATGAAAAAAATTATATTGAAAAATCTTTCCCCAAAAAGGGCCCAACAGTAGATTGATCCAGATTAGTCAGGGTGAAACTCCGGATACCGGATGAAAAAAAAAAAAAAAATGAGAGAGAGACGGGGGTTCAACCCAACCTACACCGTCTATAATTAAGTACCCGCCACAAATTTTTTTGTCTTAGAAAGTCTTTAAACTATCATTAGATTCAATAATGGTGCCACTCATTTTTGCTTTGATGATTCCCACCAATTTGCAAATGGGAAGATGAAGCATTAAGGACTTGGACAAAATATGAGAACATTTTCACATCTGGCTGAGTCAAGACAGGCAAAAGCGAGCAAGGGGTTTAGCCCAAACATCATGCGGTAACAGAGTTTCAAGCCCAATGTAAGTTGGTATTCAATGATTTCAAGCATCTGCTTCGGAACTGCTAGTAATATGCTTGGCCTGCAAAACACCAAGGAGAAACTAGATTCACAGCAGACTGCTAATGGAGCTAATCCAGATGACACTAACATCACGAATTCTAGTTCCTTCACACCTTGGAATTTTCTGTCAAGTCTCACTAATATTGTATAACTATAGAAACCTGATGCATGGTACAAATAAATCGAAAGGATTGTCACATATACAAGGTCCTCTTGCATAAGAGACAATGAATCTGACAATGCTGACCAGATAAGTCATGAAAATATCCTAAATCTGCAACTTGATAAAAATAATGGGATCTATGCGCTATCAACATGCTGTAGTTGGCGGATACGCCATGTTAACAGAATTTTCAGGAAGAAAGAAGTTTTTGCCAACCTGGATACATGTCACATGCCTTTCAGAGTATGATCTGCTGAATGATGCACAACCTATCTCCACAATTACATCTTTTAAAATCTAAAATAACATTATATTCCAGCCAGGAATAAAGTCTCGTAAGAGGAGAAGAGTTGATTGCAGGGATAATATGCAGACGTCATGTACCTGAACTTTTTTGTATTAAGCTCTGTCAAATCATGTCAAGAATATGGTAGCTTACATTGGACCATAAAGAACGGGCATTATCAGTTAAGAGACGACACAAAAGAGAGAGAGAGAGAGAGAGAGAGATGAGCTTTACGTAACCAACAATAATAAAATCCAGTATAAATCTTTCCCTAGCTAAATCCCAGTATGGCTAACTGCTCACATTCTTTTTACACTAAACTCCAATGTAAGTGTGCGCGGAAAGCATCTTTAGCCAAATACGGCATCAGTGCTCACATTTGCATGCTGACCAAGACATTTGCAGCCCAAGCCTGACTCGATGCCACTAACAACATGAATGAGCCAGGGAAAAGGTAGTAGCCAGAGCTTGCCTTAGTCAAATATCCTCTCCCCAGTCGAAAATAATAAGAACACAAATGAACTGAAAACACAAAGCAATCCTGGAATTAAAAATACTGTTCTCCAGCTTTCTGGACTAGAAAGGTCTAAATTGGAACTTTTAGCAGCCTCAAGAAGCTGGCCTGTAAGAGCAACCCCTACAATACCAGCTAAGGTACCGGCAGTATTGGATACCCCCATGACAATACCTGCATACCTTGGGGCAATGTCCATGTGGTTCACTGCAAAACCAGCTCTGCCTAATGCCAAAAAGCCAAGAGCCACAGAAGAACATAACACAGCTCCACCAGGAGTCCTGAAAACTGGAAGTTGGATCAGAGCTAGAGAAGCCACTAGAAATCCTATTGTGTTCAAGAATTTTCTTGTTCTGGTCACAGACAAGATCCTCTTGGTAATGAAGTGATCAGCAACAACTCCTCCAATATTTGAGAAAATAAACATGTTTAGATAGGGCACCATCTTAGAAGAACCCATATCTTGGAGACTAAGCTGAAGCCCCAGCTCAAAGTATGTGGGGAGCCAGTTCATCAGCACATACAAAGCATAATGAAATGTGAAGTTGTTAACTACAATAGCCCATATTGGCAAACTAAAGCAAATTCTCTTCCACGGAATTTTGAATGTTCTGACAGAACTTCCTCCATTTTCCACTTTCATTTTGGAATTTCCTTTAATTGGCAACAAATTTTCCCCAAAACCAGCAGCAGCTGCTTTTGGATGCTCCAAGTGAAGTGGATCACTAGCATATTTAAACCAGAGTAGAGACCAGATGGCACCGAGTGCCGCCTCAGCAGCAAATACAGATTCTGGACCCCTAAACTTTACAAGACTCGGAAGCAAAAGCATCCCTGCAGCTGCACCTAAGTACATTCCAGACATTGTAAGAGAAACTGATCGAGACTTTTCATGAGTTGGAACCCACTGGGCTAACACTGTGTGAATGGAGGGAAAAATGAATCCTTGTGCCACACCAACAAGCAAGCGAGCCATAACCAATACTGTCACCTGATTTGGGTCTAATGGGATCAAAGCAGCAGTCAAAGACCACAACACAAATGAAAGAAGTAGAACGCGCCTTCCTCCTACTCTTTGAGCTGCCCATCCTCCCGGCACCTGTGAACAGGCATACCCATAGTAGAAGGTTGAGAGTATCGTGCCCTTGTTCACTTGGTTTACACCAGCAGCATCAGCAGCAACTGTGTACGCAATTGAGAAACCCACACGTTCCACATAGCAAATGCACGTAGATATGAAGGTCAAAATTACAATCAAGTAGCGTTTGGGAAATTTCGTCCTCTTCATAGTTATGTCCTAGAGTTATGTATCCATATCTGACATAACTCTTCACTTATTGATCATCTTACGGTGAGTCCACTTTGCACGAGCTATCTCATACCATTGCAGTACCAAGTCAAAACTAATCTGATCTGACATAAAAATCAGCATTTTATCCCTTTGAAACACTTGATTCTTTTAGCCAAACCATGAAAAGTTAGTTACACAATAAGAAGTAAATAAATTGAACCCAACATGTAGGGGCAAATGGAACAATATGGGACTGCCAAAATGCTTTATATTCCGATTCACGCAGTTTGTGGGATGGATCAAAAGAAGTAAAAGTACATGCCATACAATGAAATCAAAAATACTAACATAAGAATCTTTAGATGTCTGATGTAAAATTATGCTAGTATCCTTTCCATTCCCATTCTAAGTTAAAATGAGTAGCAGTTGCACTACATTTATAGAGAACTACAATTTCTTACAGGCAGACAACTACTCCCCCCACCCAGGGTCTATAGATGGCATCATCATTACTCGTACAAGTAAAGGTGAATTTTTTTTTTATTTTTTTATTTTTTTTAAGTACATGTTGATATCTAGATGTAAACCAATATAGAAGAAATAAAAAATTTCAAGGAAAGAAGTTGAAGATTACTAACTAATCAGCATAACAAGCTCGGTTAACTACAATTAAATGGGTACTCTTCGACCGTAGAAGGGGGGTTCAGAATAATCCACATCAATGTACAGAGATTTAACGGACACTGGAGGAGGACAAAATGCCATTTGGAGACTAGCATTCTGGAAAAATGCCTCATGGAAGAAAATAAAAACGAGCAAATACTGAACATATGAATCAAACAACATTAGAAGAAAATTGACTAAAAAACCACAAAAAATGAATCATCGAAAATGGAAAAATGCCTTTGGAGACTAGCAATCTGGAAAAATGCCGCATTTTTAGGACAAAACAAACCTAGCAAATACTGAACATTCGAATCAAAAAACGTTAAAAGAAAAATGACAAAAAATACAAACCCAACAAAAATTTGAACATTAGAAACATACCCGGAAAGAGAAGCGCCTGAGTTGAGAGCTTCTTCATCGCATTTGGAATTCGAATTAGGGTTTCATTTGATGTGGGAGTAATGGCATTTCGATAAAAGAAATTCATCAAATAAAGATGAACTCATAAAACACTTGACCAACACATTTTAAGGTTGTGGTTGTGATTCTTTTAGTGCAGACGACACCCACCAGACCAACCAAATCTCTCTTTCGAATCTTAAGCCAGTCATGAGTCAAACCCATTTGTAATTGTTGGAGTTAATTGGGCAATAGCTGTAAACATATGCCAGCTTCACATGAGAGAGAGAGAGAGACAGGGAGAGAGAGAAGATATTTAATAGTTTTAACAGTTTTTTAGGAGACAGGCAGATTCAACCAAAAACAAACGTATGGCATTACACGATGGCCGAGGTGGTAGCGTGTGGGAGGCCAATGAATGAATAATGTCAAAAAATATCAATGTGTCGCAGTTACAAAAGGATTCAAAGAGCATAATAAATATACTTTTACTAATAGAACTACATCACTCTATATTCAGTAAATTCAATAAATTACTTTCATAGCAAAAATATATAAATATATCTATAATTACTTTTTCATGCATAATATATAAGCTGTTAATAAAGGTCAAGTTTTACTAGTAAAAAATTAAAATTATTATTATATCAATCAATATTTATTTAGAAATTTACCTACGCTGAATAAATGTAAAAATTTTATTCAAAACTAATATTTTAAGTTCTCAAGTTAATAGACATATAAGCTTAAAATTAATTAGTATTTTGAAAAAAAAAATCACAAACAATTAAGCTAATTCTTTAAAAAAATATATTTTAAAGTATACGAAAAAGTGAACGTTTTAAATATTTAGACTCCGTCGTTCAAAACAATGATAGCATAGATGGAGATGTGAATCATAAAATTCAAATAGGTTGGATAAAGTGGAAAAAGATATCCGAAATTCTTTGTAATCGCATGATACTATTGTATTTGAAAAGAAAGTTTAATGAAATGGCAATAAGCCTATACTATTATATAATATCAAATATTGAACCATTAAACAACAATAAGAATAGAAAATGACTGTCACTGAGACGAGAATGTTAAAATGAATGTATGGTAAAACTAGAAAAGATAGGATTAGAAATTAAAATATACGCACTAAATTAGAAGTGAACTCAATTGTGGATAAAATACGAGAATATCGTTTGACATGATTTGAACATATATAACAAAAATTCAAAAATGCACCACTTAGAAAGACCGGGAGTTTAAATATAGGATATTTAGTCAAACAATAAAATAAACCGTTAAAAATATAGATGTAATGTATTTCATAAAAATATGATAGTTAAGATGTTAACTAAATAGATAATTTTGGATAGAAATGAGTGATATAATTGAATTAGAGTAAATTAAATTATCACTTCACGTGTTATAAGTTTAATTAGGTAGTGCGGATGTGTGTATTTTTTTGAATTATCACAAAAGCACGTTAATTAATTTGATTCTATCGAAATAGTAATTCAAGTGTATTCTTTAGTTATGAAATTTTAAATTCTAATTTTTTTTAAAAAAAAAAAGTCATTTACGAAAACTTAATTAGACAACCAGACCTGTTATTTTTTTTCACGTTTTCTTTAATTATGTTTTACTTAAAAGGGAACTAGATTAGATTTTGGATCCCAACTGGTTTTGGTTTCTAGAGTTGTAACTGTTGGTTTCCTTCATAACATTAACTTTTCATTAATCTTTGCTTTAACTTCCATAATCGTACTGTTCACCTGCCTCCGCCTCAAGAAAATAAAGAACATAGTTTTCTAATGGAACCCTAACCGGAAAGATGCTGTTTATTGTCGATCCGATCCCATCAGCTGTGCACTTGTTTCATCCATTACAAACAATCTTTATTTTAAATCTTACACTTCTCTTTATTTTTTAGTTATATTAAGATTTTAAATCTTTATTTTATTAAACTCCTAAACATAAAATTAAAGGTCCCAATAGATCATAATTTCACATATCTCGTGCTTAGAGCCATGGAAGGCCAGTTAAAAACATATAGTATTTTTTTTTTAATACATCAAGATTCGAAATATCGGATTAAAATGATAGAGATTATGACCATCAACTTATTTCCTTAGGAACGAAAAACATATAACATTATAGAGTATAGAAAAGAAGCCACATAATCATGGAATCCATCGTAGCATCAGTACAATAGCTAACAGAAGTAACATAATTTAGTTATGTCATTTATAATGTTCATCCTAACTCTTTTTTTTTTTTGGTGGATTTTGGTTCATTTCTTTACCACATAAGGAAATCATATAATACTAAATAGAATGAATTCAACTCAAGGATATATCTTCGGATTCCGTATATACCTAACCTTTAGGTTTCCTCAAATCATTCTAAAGCATGTCATATGATCCGAATTCATCAAATATTTAGAACTCTTGGAAGGAAATTTCCTAAGGAATCTTATTAAACACGTAACAACACTAAACCTCAAGTAAGATGAGTTCGTAAAAAAACAAACTTTTACTCGATTTATTTCTCCTCAAGGCAAACCTACCCTAAATCTTAGAGACCTTAAGGCAAAAACATCATTATTTACCTACTATAACTTGACTATATTAGGGCACAGTTCATACATACAAATCAGTTTTGCTCAAAGTTTAATACTTCAATGACAGTTTATATGCTTTGGTCATCTAAACCTAAACCGATATCTCATATCAATCTGAAAAAATATGATATCTAAAAGAAAATACACAAGGATGTGAAGTACATGCCTTCAAATGCTTGATTTGATTGGAGCTCCATCCTAACCCTCAAAAGATTGCATAACCTATATAATATGCACTTTTAGGCATTAAACATTGTGAAGTCCTCACTCAAGCCATAAACTAATGCTCCACATCATTTCTACCACATTATAATATTCCAAAGCTATAGAAAACTAAGGTATAACAATAGGATTTATCTTATAATGTATGTATGTATGTATGTATGTATGTATGTATAATGAATATTAAAACCAAAAGATGGAATTTCGTCCAACTCAAGCACAATATTAGAGATTTATGAAAAATATGTTACCACATTATTAAGCATCGGCATTACGAAAATTATCACAGGCATCAATCGTGATGAATAAAGGGTGGAAAATGCGCATCTGAATTCCTACCGACGATTTTCTCACCAAAACGTAGAATCTGAATTGACTTTCATCAACAACTCCCTCAAATCTTCTGTTTAAAGTATGACATTTTAAAGCCGATCTATTCTTCCCATCATATGATCCTGCGCTGTTACAAAACACCTAGCCGCGTGTTTGGACATTTGCGAGAATGGTCAACCAAATCATGTGGGACACGTGTCAGCCTATGTTACCGTGAACCTGCGACAGCCCAAGAGGAAAAGTCAACAGAAAATAATTAAAAGGAAAAGAGAGAGAAGAAAAAGAAACCCCTCAAATTTTCAAAGCCCCGGTTGGGGTTTGTCGATCGTAATCCCCCCACCCCACCCCAAAAAAAAAAAAAAAAAATTTATTGCTGGGGTTTGTGGGGTTTCACTTTGGTGTATATTGACCCCTTCTTGTGGTTTTTTAGTGGGAGATAGAGAGATAAAGCTAGAGATAGAGATGCTTTTGAAGAGCGACTGAGTTTGGGCTTCTCAGTTTCATCATAAAAGTTCGTCACAAGTATGTTCTTTTTTATTTTTTGTCTGTTCAATGATTTTCTAGCTTGCCCCAACCCAATCAATCTTAATTTTTGATTTGGTTTCTGATTCGGGTCTTAAAATTGTAGACTGGTGTGTATTCCAAGGTTGTTTAAATGTGTTTTTTTTTTCCCTACTAATCTTTCAGGAATAATTTGGAGAATTTGTGGCTTCTGACTTTCCTGTTAGTTTAATTCATGAAGTTTCATGTTTTTTTGAGCTGTGACTTTTGGATCAAATGGATGGTCTTTGATCATGGATCTGAAAGATGGTGGGCTGATTTGACTTGGAAGTAGTGATTTAGTATATGTTGAATTGTTCATAGAAAAAGTGCTATCTTTGATATTATGGGTACTAATTAGTTTCGGAAATTGTTTACTAGGTTATTGTGGAGAAAGTTTGATGTGTATGGACCAATGGGACACATGAATTTCATGGTACTTTTATGAGGATAGAATATTTTGGACAAAAGTTGCAGACCAAAAAGAAAATTTGGAACTGTTTGATTCTTATTTTCCGATAAGGGAGCATCTTCGATTTGATTATCTTCATAAGTCAAAATTGGATCCTATTTTGGCTTGCTTGAGGGAGTTGATGCCTTTGGAGATAAAGATGACAGCAAGAGCTGATCATGTGCCACCAGTGAACATTGTAGAAGGAAGTTATGCCAAAGACAAAGATTATTTAGAGACTTTGGAGCTTACGAATGGAAAACCTCCAAGAGATCTCTCAAGAGTGCGGCTATGTGAAAGTACTGCTCAATTGGTTGCTACACCTAAATTGGTGAGCGCATATGCCACAACTAAAAGGGGCTTTGTTTCTGGTCCTTTGGTTTCTTATTTCTGCATTTGCAACTAATCTTTTGGGTATTCATCTGGTCTGAGTAGGCATCGGATGTTAATATTTTCCGCTCTGGAAGCTGTTCAGAAATTGGACCGAAAACTTACATGGAGGATGAATACATCTCAATAGATAATCTTCTTGATCATTTGGGCACCACTGTGCGAGTACCTTCTCCTGCAGCTTTTTATGGGGTTTGTTGCTTTAATTTCGTGATGTACATTTTCTTGGCACAATTTTAATTTTGTATCAACTCCTTTATTTCAAACAACTTGATAATTACCCTTTTACACCATATGTTACTAACAATCCTTATTCATGTTTTTCAGGTGTTTGATGGCCACGGTGGTTCTGATGCATCTTCATTCATTAGAAGCAACATTCTCAGTTTTATAACTCAGAACTCCCATTTTCCTACATGTGTGGGGAAGGCCATACATAGTGCTTTTCTAGAAGCTGATCAAGCTTTTGCAAATACCACTTCTCTTGATAGTTCCTCTGGCACCACAATTCTGACAACCCTAATATTTGGAAGGTGTCAATAGTTGGAGTCTTCAGTTGATATGATTTTCTGGGTTAGGTTTTAGGTTTAGAGTTCTAAGAAATACGCCACATTCATTATCTCCTCTATTTGTGCCATATCAAGAATTGCAGTTCAGTTCAGTTGAGATATACTTCTTTTGCCACATTAATGCTAGTGAGGATCTACTGGTAAATATGGCCTGCAAGCTCAAATAATAATATACTTAATAAAATGGATTTATTCAGAATTTAAAGAAGATTGGCTAGATTGGCATATGGTTGGTTAGTTGAATAATCGTATATGTGTGTATGTACAAATGGTTGTTTGATATGCAGTCTCCTTTCAGGTCTATTTTTGTTGCTAATGCTGGGGATTGTCGAGCTGTGCTGGGAAGAAGAGGTAGAGCAATTGACCTGTCCAAGGATCACAAACCTAGTTGTCCCTCTGAGAGGTTAAGGATTGAGAAAGTTGGAGGTGCAGTTTATGATGGATACCTTAATGGCCAACTATCTGTAGCACGTGCCATTGGAGACTGGCACATGAAACGCTCCAAAGGCTCTTCCTGTCCCTTGATTGCAGAACCAGAGCTGCAGGAGATTGTCCTGACCGAGGAAGATGAATTCCTCATAATGGGCTGTGATGGGCTGTGGGATGTGATGAGCAGCCAGTGTGCTGTTACCATTGCAAGAAAGGAGCTGATGCTTCACAACGATCCAGAGAGATGTTCAAGAGAATTGGTTAGGGAAGCATTCAAGCGCAACACTTGTGATAACGTGACGGTTGTGGTGGTTTGTTTCTCTCAAGATCCACCTCCTCAACTTGAGATCCCAAAATCCAAATTGAGGGGGAGCATCTCGACTGAAGGCCTTAATCTTCTGCAGCACGTCCTGCACACTGGTTTATGATCATTAGTTTCAAAGACCTTGAACGAGAATATGCAGAGTTAAAGGGAGAGAACCTTGTACAATACCGAATGTTGGATTTCTACAGTTTGTATAATATCACATGTTTCTTTATTGGTCGGTATTCAGTGTAAATGATTTATTGTTTCTTCCAAGAGTTGGATGCAAACTAGCAAAATTTCAGTGATTATAAAATGGAGTTGACCACAGTTTGGAGCAAACGTAGGGCTGAAGGTACCATAATAAAAGGCAAATGAAGGAACTTGTGTCATTTTCTGCGCTATTGGGGTAAATTATCGTATGAAATTAGAGCTGTTATGGCATCCGGGTAGTGTCACGGCCGAGCTCGGGCTCAGATACCTCGGGCTCAGGTTCAGGCTTGAGCTCGAACCCGAATTTTTTTTTTTTAAATATTTTGTATATATTAAATATTTGATGATACTATCCGACGATACTACCCGAAAACACTATTCGCGACACTTTGAGCTCGAACCCGAGGTCAAAAAATACAAATATAGATCATACTATCTAACGACACTATCCGACGATACTCGATGACATTTCGAGCTCGAGCTCGAGCTTGAAAAATTCAAGCTTGATGAGCTCGAGCTCGAGCTCGAGCCCACCTAAAAAATACTCGAGCCGAGATCAGAGTATCATGATACCCGAGCTTGACCCGGGTTTCATAACAGCCCTCAGATGAAATAGATAGGTACAATCTTCGTTCACAGTAACACAAAACAATTAATTTTGTGATATAAAATTACAAACCTTATCGCTATTACCCGATGAAACTTCTTTCCTAAGCCTGCAAGAAATAGCTCTGGGCTCTCTGCCTGCTCCGGATCTGGAACTTTGTCCCAATTCATGTGGAATAAAATTCAGAGCCAGATTGGGTACATAACATACACAATAATGCAGACAATGGAAATAACTCCATTTCTTTATTAAGAACCAGTAACATTTAGCATAATCATCAAAAACTGATAGACAACTGATGTAAGAAACTGGTTCACGAGCACTGTATCCGCTGCTGGTTTGTTGAATTGCAATCGTGTCCTTCAGGTATGTCCTTGCACTTGAAAGTCCATCCAGAAAAATCGGACTCAGGAAAATGACAATGTGGGAGTAGCTTTATAGAATGCAAGAGGAACCTGTTTGATCCTTCTCCCACTCTGTCATACAGAGTTACATCTAAACAGGTTTTGCATGCTAAGAACTTAATGGGAGACAGCGAACAACATCAGACACCAAAAACTGGAAAAAATATCTTGGTTATGTGTAAGAATCCATTCATAGAGGTGGCTATGGAAGGGGGCGAAAGTGATACTACGGTGAGGAACCGCACAGTGAGGGTCAAGTGTGGAAACCCAAAGGAGAAAGCTAACATGCTTGAAGGAGCCAAATTATGGATCAGTTCAGGGTTGGTGCAGGAGATACCATCTCACAAATACACAACACATTAGAGCAAGACAAAATGGAAATTTTGAGGCATGAGATCTCCAAAAGCTTTCAAACCCAGATGGGAACAATGCTGAAACAACATGGTACCAAACCATCTCCTAATCAAAAAAAAAAAAAAAAAAAAAAGATAAAGGGGGATTTCATATGAAATTTTTAGTGTCTTTCTTGGCAACTATATTACTTCGAAGAAAGTTGTTGCATTTGCATTGGAGGGGTATTTGCAGGAGAGAGGAGATTAATGGTAATAATAACAGAATATAAAAGATTCCAGGGGATTAGATATCAAATCCCAACTTGCAAGTATCATACTTCAAAAATTTTGGCTGGCGTTTCACCTTGAAGATAGAAGGGATATTGTAGCCCATGTTGTGTCATGAGAATGAATAAGCTGCTTAGAGCCATGACACTTATGACGCCACCAATTTCATATGATCTTCGTTAAAAACTCATCGTATGTAACAGCTAATAAACTCAACATTGATTTCAAAAGTAAATTATACTTGGCTTTGAAAATGGGCAGGCCGTTTAAAGTTCAAAACCTTATTTGTTATTTAAGACACGGTTAAAAATGTTAATAAATAAATTTGCTGACAAAATGAGCAATTGATTTTCAAAAACTTTTTGTTTGATTAAAAGATATTAATATTAATTTGAAGCTATTTAAATTTGTAAAACTATTATGTTTATTTGGTCTAATTCCAACACAGTACAATCACAATGCGACTTCCGGAGAAATGACAATGTACCAAGACAGTACTAAAGAGTAAGAATCACCCACTGTTTGCCCCGTGACTTAAGCACTATGGTAGTTCTAAAAACTTTTGAATTTATGGATCCAACATTTACTAGATTTTAGAGTACCATAAGAAGGCTTTTGTGTTTTGTTTGGTTTTCGAGATCTTTATGTTGTGTTGAACAGATATCATAAAGCCGGTGATGGTAACGAAAACCCTGGTGTTACTTAATAAATCTCTTTCTCCTCCTAAATTTCTTATAAGCTAGATGGTAAGAATGAAATCTCTATCCATCTATAGACTTCCCAAGGAACCCAGGTGTCTCATGCGAAGGTAACAGGCATAACAATATAACTAGAAAAACTAAATAATTAAAGCAATAGAGCTGCTCCTGCTGTTGATACCCAACTAGAATAGAATCACAAGAAATCCCATTGGGCTCCGCATGATCAATGGCGCACTACAAGCAAGAGGAGATTTCCCCCCAAAACACGAAAGTTGCAAATCAAATTTCAAACCATTATCCAAGAAAGCCTTAGAATTGGCTTTGGATGCAACGGCCAAAAGAACAGGATCCAAAATAACCATATAAAAGGGGGGCGGATTCTACTACCTATGTTATAAGATCTCATTCCAATGTACCTTAAACCAAGTGTTGCGGGAAACTATAACTACTACAATTTAGGTAAAATCACTACATTGATGTAACATAATGTATAGTACAACTTTTTATATGCCACCGAGAACAACCTCTCTCTCTCTCCCCCACTGAAATCGTGATTGTCTCCTGCATAAGTAAAACCACCCTTCATAATTACTCAGCTACTGGGGAAAAATTGAAACCCGGAGGTGGGGGGAGGGGGGGAATTTGTTTTCTTTTAGCTCTCTTGTTACTAAAAAATAAAAACAAAATGGTATGAGTTACATAATCCTACAAGCATGGAGATGAGTAAGTTGGCAAGCCTAGTCCAGATTCATGGACTTCAATAAACACAGCCTGCTGAGAATTGTTCAGCTACATAGCAAGCAATCATGCTTATCGCTGAAGGCTTCAGCTGGGAAAAATATTGGGAGCTCAGATGGCATTCTGTAACTTGTAACATATATTGACAAGCAAAAGGGGAAAATAAACATGAGAATATTCTCCAGGAGTTACTCAACTTGAGCAAAAGAAATACGTAAAAACTTACTCCTGGCAAGAGTAGAATAGAAAAGGTTAAAGCTAGAGATCACTGACCTCAACTGTCATCATGACTTTTCTACTCAATCCCAAGCTGCGAAAGGGAATCTGGGCCAACTAGGAAAATACGCCTCGATGACTGATATCGAAAAACTACTACTCCCTTATAAGCCGTTCTGGGTACACCATCCTGAAAAACATGGAATGACATCAAGTAAACCAACCATCTCTCTTTCTTCTGGAAAGGAACATGCATGATTGGAGATATCAGACATATTTTCAGCAACAGCAGAAAAATGGCACTACTAATTTACAGGAAGGCTTTAAAAGAAGAAGCAAGAGTACCTTCCATTCCTCAAAGATGCCAAATTGTCGTGCTATGCGTTCAAAATCATCCTGATCACTGTACTGGATATGCACATCACCATCTATGTTATACACTTTCAGAACAAGATCCGATCCATGGATAGGTTTTGCATTCCTCACTATGTCAGCAAAATACTTCACATACTCCTCCTGATAATTAAAATTGAACAAGTAAATTAATCATGCATTTTAAACTGATACTAGAGTATCCCACTGGTGCTATATAAGGTTCTTACTTCCTTCAGGTAGCTCAGATCCATTGATTTCCAATCAACCTATTGGCAAGAGCAATTTTTGGGAAATCAGTAAGCCCAGTCCCTCGAACCAACATCAAAGAAAAAAATAAATTTCGACTTCATCAACCAACCTGAACATCATTCAGTCTGATAGGCTCTAGATACTGTTTAAAGAACTGCCCTAAACTAGATCCCTGCAAAAAGATTATTAAGTTCATACAATCAAGGATTATGAGGAGCTAAAATGAATTTGAATGAGCATTAAGGATGCAGATACTGTTAATCTTCACATAAAGATTCTGAATTCTTCCCTGACAGAGAAAGATGTTATTTAGCTAAGTCAGAGATAAGTATCTGCACTTTCTGTTTATGAACTAAGAGGAGAGTCAAGTTACTTCAATTTGTTTGGGCATGATTGAAGTGCCATTGGAAGCCAAGATGTCAGAACTTGGATGGACATTGCACTTAAGCACAGGAAATAAAAATAGGGGGGCATTTGTGGAGGCTGGCAGCTCTACCAGCCCTCATTGATAGTGTTGTCATGAAGCAAGAGCTCTTTAAATCCAAGCTAAGCTTTTGTGCTACTAATACATTGATTATCATTTCTCATTTTACTGCAATGTCTGATTAAACCTGCAACAACTGAATAACCTCTTTTTACCATCTGCTATTCTTGATTCTATAGCTTTAATAGGCAACAGTAATGAATACAGCAGAAACTTCTAGAACTACAATGTATGCTTGATTCTACCATTTATGGACTTTTCCTGACCCTTGATATAACTAGTTAAAAGGCCTCTACAAACAATCATCCTAGGGCACAAATGGCAATCCAACAAATGGGAGACAAACCCAATTGGGCATACATCTTGCAAGTAATGCACAGTTGAATAACCCATTCTTGGAACACATTTGCATCATTGAAAAGGAAGATTAAATATATGTAGCATATAAAAACACTCCACTATGTAACTTGCTAGGGAGCCTTCAAGAAACCATAGATGAGATTTCTCAGGAAGGTAGGAATCGACTAAATGTCCCCACACTGGGGTGTAGAATGAAATCAAAATCTTTAAAGGCTCTGGATGTGGCACACAGTATTTGGAAATACATACTGACTGGATAGAGATTATACTGTGTATTTTCTCACAGAAACAACAAACCTAAGTAATTATGTTTCACTCATATGTTCCCCATGGAAAATGATAAGAAACTATGAAGAAAAAGTTGGAACATAGGTAAGACACAAGCAACTATACCATCTAGCTAAGCTTCATCCGCAGACAAAATGCCATAATAATAATAATAGAAATCACAATAAGAAAAAAAGGACTCACAAGATAGGTATCACAACATGAATAAACAACATAATTCATGAAAAATTCCAAAACCAGTTGACGCATAATTATTGATCCAATAAAACAAAACATTATTCACAAAATATGATCACAGTAAGGTAAGTCAGGCAAGGAAACAATGTGTGCCAAGAAATGTGATTAGCACTTAAATGGACATACATACATGCTCACCAAAGTTGTATGTTCTGCATACTTCAGGATGAACAAATTGTCGACCTTTATGGTTCTCCTTCAACCGCAACCAGTCATCCCAATAAGTGGATGTTTTGTCAAGGAGATGCAATAAGAGGCTCATTCACATAAGAATAACAATTCAGAGTAGAATATCACAACCAAAAAGGATATGCCTTTGGCCACTTCGGTGATAGCTCATCCCATGTTGATTTAGTCAGCATCCACCCAAGTCCAGGAAAGAAATCCGACCTGTAAAGTATATCTGCAGACAACATGAACTTCAAAGTCAAATAACCATGAAGATTCTTGTAAAAACTAAGGTCCAGTTTGGGAAGTGCCTATGTCACATGGACCATTTCCAAACTAGGACAAAATATTTTTACATGAAAAAGTAGAATTCTTCAAAAATTCATAAAATTTCACCATGAATGAGTGAGAAGTGGTTAGTACACCAATTATTTTCGTCATTAAATGCAATCTCCAAGGCACAAGAGGTTGCATTTGAACGCCACTTAAATCTAGAAACTTCTGATTTCAGAGTTGAATGATGGCCTTTTGGCTATACACCCTTAAGGGGATCAGTACCAAAGTTTGTAGCAGATTGCAGGAAAGTAAACTGGAAACAGGTTGTAACATCCAATACATATGTCATGTCTCATGTGCATCTGGAATGGTGAAACACATTATTACCTACTTTTCCATTGCTTAGTTGCCAAGGGCATGTCAAATCAGTTGTTTCCTGTATAGAGTGCACAATGGTTCTGTCCAACTTCTCATAAATATAAGGGGACAAATGAAAATAAGAAACCAGAGAGATTGCAATTAAGAATTTGTGCTCAATTTTCTGTTTATGCCATCTTTGGTTGGACCAGTATCTTGGGATTTTCAAGGGACAATTTAAATCCTTTAATGTGTGATTCACTTGCTTTGCTTGCTTAGTTTTACTTATCTTGCTCCTTATATGTGGCCTTTAAGTTTTATCTTGTGATCAGTCGAGAATGCTTATCCTCTCTTCCTTGCCAATCTTTTTATCGCCACTTTCCAATAAACTATATTATTTTCTACAAAGAAGAAAAATTAAATTTTACTCAAATTATTGCTTATAGGCATAGAACAACTTGGCACATGTTCGTGCATGCTTGTTTAACAAGGAGCAGGGAATGAGGGGAGCCTTTTTCTACATTTGTACTGCTACCATATGCTTCACATAAAGATAAGCATTAGAAAACACAATAGCTTAGAAAAATAACCTAAGTTGATATGTGACAACAGAAGTATGAATGAAAGCTGTAAATGAGAGCCCAAAAATGGCACCACAAGCAACATCTCTGCATAACATATACAAAAGTCCATTCTAAAGTCAACCAGGAAAGTACTCGAGTTCAATAATTATGATACTTTCTACCTTAAAAATGGCCATAAATGCAAAATGCAAATCTTTGCATGCCAATTGCAGTATTAGTTAGTCATTCCAAAACAAATGGCTGGATGTTCAACAGACTCCCGGACAAAAATAATCAAAAGAAGTTGAAAAGAACTTACATGGGTCATGCACAAATTGCTTCTGTCCATTGTCATTCCATGAGGAAACAGCCATAATAGACCTGCCACAGACCAATCCCCAGGTAAAAAAGAACAAACAGATTTTAAAATTTTGATTTAGAACTGTAAATAGGAAAAAGGTTCAGACTTGATCATGAAACATACTTATCAGTATCCATAAGAGCAGCTGCAGCCTCAAAGTAATCAAAAAAATCAGGAGCAATCTCCATATCATCTGGGCAAAAGGCACTCCTTTTTTATTAGCATAGAAAATTGTTCACAAATTAATGAAGTCTTAAATTTCACAAAACTAAAACCATAGATCAATAATGATTGCACCTTCAAGAATGATTACCCGACTGAAATTATTCTTGTAAAATAACTCATCCAGTGCCCACTTGTAATGACCTAGAAAAAGAAATAAATTTCAATAACAGTAATTCAGAGAAGCATCAGAAGAGGAGAAGAAGAAGAAGTTAGGAACGCTTACGAGCAATCTTGTAGTATGCAATCAGTTCTCCTGGCCTTTCAGTCTGCACAGGGTTATAATCCAAGTGCTGGCAGGAATGGAGGACAGCATTTGAAAAAGTCAAGACCGGAATTAAACCACTCAATGGACAATGTAAACTTAAGAGAAAGGTCCTCAGAGAATTGATTCCAAAACCATTATCTAAACTTCTAAAAGAATCTTAGATACAAACATTTACACTAGTATACTGCTTGAACCATCGCAGATGCATTCAAGCAACTATTGCAAGAACTGAGATATACTTCTTTTAAGCAAATTAAATTGGGACCACCACTGAAGGTGAATCAGGGCGAATCCAACGCAAAACTCACAAATCTATCTCAGATTTGAACCTTGCCCTGTCGAAACACCGCCGCCGTCACTTTAGTGGCGACAGCAACCAACGGGCGTTGCCTTGCTGACATCCTTGTCGGCCACATGTGACTGGAGGAATCAGAGAGCATTCGCCGTCAACTCTCATCGAGTGATTTTGTTAAAGCCGATCGTCCTCAATCGCGGATCGTGTCGCATCTTCACTGAATCAACCCACAGCTACAACTCAAATCTTCCATCGCCAAAGCAATAAACTCCTCTCCATCATCGTCGACGACCCTTCTGTCATCATCGTAGACAGAGACGACAACTGTAAAGGGAGGAAGACGAAATGGTGCGGAAGACGACGGAAGACAATTGTGCATGTCTTAAGGATTTCAGTTGATCGGAATCCAGATCCATAATCAGCATCAGCCGATCTTCCTTCCCCAGCGAATTTTGCGGTTATGGCGAAGTGAACAGCTGTTGTGGGGTGGCGCCTGGAGCTGAAGCAAGTTTAGGGTTTCTGAAACCCAACCAAAAAAAAAAAAAAGAGGTGGACTACTGTTCATAGTTGCCTAACTTGGCCACTGTTCACATTAGGGTAAAACCCAAAAAAAAAAAAAAACATCTTCGCTTGCTTTGTTCGATCTAGTGATGGTTGACAGCATGAATGATGGGGGCCAACCACCGCCACCAAAGATGGCTATGAGTTATGAAGCTGCAATGGGAGTTAGCCCAGGGAACAAAGGGTCAGCAAATGGTGTGTCGCTTACCCATGAAGAGGTTATAGCCGAGAAAGGTGAGGTTACTATCCCTAAATCTATATTTAATGAAGGATTTAAGGAGTATGAGTTCTGCATTGTTGGAAATCTTACTCGAAGGATATTACCTTTTAAAGAGGTAAATCGAATTGCTGGACTGCTGTGGAATAACATGGGTCTTTTGGATGTAGTCATGATGGGTCCCGATCAATTCCTTCTGAAATTTAATTCGGATAAATATTTCCAGGAGATTCTTGACAGAAGCCCATGGCATATTTTTGGGATTCTATTTGTTCTGCGAAGATTTCATATCGGGATTTCTTATGATTATGAACCTAGAAAACTTGCAATATGGATTAAGTTACATAATGTACCAGTGGATCTTTATAATAAGCTTGGTTTGAGCTATATTGCTTCTGCATTTGGGAAATCACTTGTTATGGATAATATCACAGCTTCTTTCACACAGTTTGGGTATGCTCGAGTCTTTCTTGAGATAGAGGCAGGGTCCACTCCAGCACGAGAGATAGTATTTAAATATCCAGATGGGAGTGTGTTTGTGGTCAAGGCAGAATATACATCCTGCCTACTTGTGAGTCTTGTATGGTTTTTGGTCACCAGCCTGCTAAGTGCCCAAAGAACTCCCATGCATCGGGCAGCCATCTAAGTCAATAGTGAAGCCAATTAAGGATCAGGGTTTCCAGCCTGTCAAGGGTAGGAAATCGAGAAGAAGGGGTACTCACCATCAGGGGCCAACAGAAACTGAGGGGTCAGAAGAGACTCCTGTGGATGATAAGGCTCATGGCGAGACAGGAACAAAGGTGTCAAAAGCAACTCTTGCGGATATAGAAGCTCAGACTTCCAAAGCATCCCCGGTGGAGGGGGGTGGTGATAGCCATGCTCTGGTTATTCGGGAGACTGGTTTCGTCTCTATAGATGGTTCTCTAGCCTGGGATGATATCCGTGGGTTGGTTTGTTATGAGGTGACTCCTGCACCTAGCATTGGTTCCCTCGACCTTCGGGAGTGTGTTACGCATACCAAGCTTGCTGAGTCGGAAAGTATATCGAACAATAGACAGAATTGAGTCAGGTACCATGATGGGATCAACATATGCCGCCCCTCCTCCTCCCTTCTTATGTCATTCTAAGCGCCGGAAGAATAAGAAGAGGTCTATAGGCTGTTGATGGGGTCATTGGGAGGCATGAGTCTAGGTTTTAGTTATTCTGATATTTTGTATAGGTCACTCTTAGTGGCCTGATATTCTATTCAGGTATCTCAAGGTATTTCCTGATACCTGTGTAGTCTTTATCCTTTTTTTGATATATATTTTCTTTTATATCCAAAAAACAAAAACTATTGCAAGAACTGCATAGGACTCTACAGAAAAAGACCCTCTACCAAGATAATGCAGATGGAAAGGTTGTAAGCTAAGAGGAGAACCTGCATGTATGTCAGTTTATTGTAACTGAGAGCCTTACTTTTAACATTTGGATCAGATCCATCCTAAAAAGGAAGTAAGAAAATTAGCTTTTTCTTTATTCACCCAAGCCTGCAATGAGACAGAAATCCTGAGAACAAACATACCTGAGATACAAAAAGTGGAAATTTGGAAGCAACAGAGCTATGGTATCTGAACAAGTAAAATTCCATAAGAATTTTATGCTTAAGATATGTAAAATGTCAATTTGAAAAAATATGAAAGCATTATATGCAGTGTGAGCCTTATAAAAATACTTTAAGATAGATTTGATAGTCCTGTGCAAGTAGTCAGCCCGATTACATGCCATGACCACCACAGCAGCCACTGGTGCCTAAGAAACTCACAAACAAGTTATAAGTAAATAAATAAAATAAAATAAAAAATTGGAAGAGACAAGCTTCATAACTAGAAATAAATTGCTACAATCTTAGAAAAAGAGAAGCAATCTAACCTTTGTTACCCTCATCAGTCTTTGTAACTCCTTCCCTGCAAGACAACACATGATTATTTAGAAGATATAGATGCAAACTAAAATGCATACAAAGATGCATTAAAATAGAAAATAGGGGAGTCGAAAACCAGAAAAATTACAAAATAGAAAGGTGACAAAAACCAGCAAACAGTTTTTGGATGCACTTTTGAAAAGTGTCTATTGACTTTTTGTGTATATTTTCAACTTTCCAACTAAAAGAGTTTTGAACTAATAGCAACCGTAAATATGAAAATCTTAATTGGTATTAAGATCTTACATTTCATGTAAAACTTTTTTGCTTTAGTTGGTAATTCCTATCTTTGAATTAGACAAAATAGGTCATAAGCCCTTTTGAGAAGTGGAAACAAGCGGCCCCTCAAAGTTTAATTTTGCCTTTTTTATTTTTCCTTCATATAAAAAAGTAACATTAAAAGTAAGTTAACAAAAAAATGAATGAATAAAACTAGTTATTTCTGTCCATTTCATTATCCCCTAGTGCACCGATTACATCTTAGTTTCCATTCTATGTCAACATAGCGCAGCCTAAAAAAACTTACATGGTTCAAAGTTCAAAATTAGAGAGGACAAACGTAGTTTATTATCATGAGCAAGCATGTTCACAGTTATGATTAAAAGGAAATTATTTAAATAGTCTCCAACAATCAACAGTGACAGTTTTTCTGGTTCAAGATATTTTACAACTTCACTTACAGATTTCTTCCTAACTGAACAATTAAAATAAATGCCATGAATGTAAGAAAAGGAGGTGCTTCTGAAACAAAGAAGAGAAAGGAATTTAAGCAACATACTTCCAAGATCATGAACAAGAGACTGAAATTGTCTGCACTCCAATTCACGTTGTTTTTTTTCTTCTGGCATCATGGCATAACCTCAGGTAAGAAGGCCAACTATACATGGATAATGACTTACAAGCTAAACAAAAAATTAGTGACCACATTTACTGCGTATTTTGAAATGGACTTGATTGATATAATTTGCATGCTCTTCATCCAAGAGAAAGGCAAGATTGACAGATGCAATCCACTAGAAGAACTTGAACAGAACGCACAAACTTCGGAAGAGAAAAAGCGCTGTTCAGGATTTAAGCGTATTTAAAATAATTTATGCGGCAATATAATCTCTGAAACTATGCCTTCACAAATAGACAAGAAAATTATATGCTTAAACGAATTGATATAAAGGACAGTTCTTCAGCCCTGTAATTTTTTTGGGTATATATGTAAAGGAACATAAAATTAGATGCCGGGAAATCACTGGAGGCAAAAATACAGTTCATTTTTCAAAATAGAATGTTAACATTATGAACTGAAAATCCTTATAAAACAAAGAGAAAATCAAATTCAGCAAGTTGTGTTGTAAGACAAAATCTAACTCAGTAAATTAGCAATATAACCAGGAAGCAACGGCAGGTCACTCTGATAGAAAACTGAAAATATTGTTAAAAAGGAAAACATATAGAAATGCATAACCATTTTTTACCTTCTAAAGCCATAATTTGACCCTGTTGTGCACTTATTTGATCAATCAACATTCGCATTTGGCTTGTGCAGTGGCTTTCTGCTTCCACCTGTTAATATGCAATACATTTATGAACTAGACACATATGTTTCCTCAAGCAGAATTTTCAGTTAATTAATGACCTATGCCCTGAATGAAAGAAAAACAAAGAAACATATTCAAACTAAGAAACTTATTTTAGCTCAGGATGTTGACCAGAAAGACAAAGAAAAGATGCACCATGTACACCCTTGAGAAGCATAAGGGCAAGAATGCTGCTCTAGCTGAACCCAGAAATGGAAAAGGGAGGGGGTCCCAGAGATATTTATAGGCTCATTTGGCATCAAGTTAAGAAAAGAAACTTCACCAGCTTGAGTGACTTTCTTTCAGAAATTTCCACTAATTTGAAAGAAACTCAATAAGCCATTTCCAATTCAAAAAGTCTGCATTGTCAACCTCTGAACCCCTTCAAAAGAATTTACCTGCTAATAGGGTCAAGGTCATCATATTAATCAGATGCGTCAAATTGAAATTATTCCAAGAAAACAACCACCTTTAGTGTTTTCCTATGTTCTTTATTATTATGATCCCCTATGAAAAGAGGGAACAATGAAGATGCAACCATGATAGAACAGCTTTTAGTCAATTTCAAAAATTATAAACCTAAATGTTGTTTGCCCCGATATAAGTCTCAAAGAGATGGTTATGCTATTACTCGTTTGTCTAATAAAAGGAAAATAAAAAAGGACAATTTCATACAAAAACTCCTACTCCAATTCATATTAAACCAAACTTGCGCAAGAGATGTTCCTTCGGGGTGGAGTGCAACAAACTAGCTACAAAAATAATTACCTTGCTTACCCAACAAACAGGCTACGGAAAGTAGACATGGATATGGGGGAAGAACAAAGTTGTAACCTTAATCGTTTAATTTCCATGCGCATTCCGAAAAGTATCGGTACAAGATAGGAAAAATACGAGAAAATACATACCGCAGAAGCAAGGCGATCGGCATACTCAGATTGCGTGGCGAAAAGCCTCATCTAATAAGTAACAAGGCAAATTAGAAGCTAAATTTGTAAAATGAATCGAAACTACGAGATTCGAATTAGGGTTTTGAAAGAGCGGTCTTTATTTTTACCTGGATGTAGATGAAAGCAGCAGCCGTGAGAAGTAGAAGAAACCTCGTATCCCACAAAAACTTCACCATTGTTTTCTGAAAAATCAAAAGCTTCAAAGTCTTTTGAATTGGAATCCGAATCAAAGGAATTTTGCGGATCGAGAGATGAATAAGAAATTAGGATTTACTTGACGGGAAAGTCAAGTCAACAAATGTAGAAGGGACGCTATCGCGGAGGTTGCCGGTACCGGCTGTGAGAGGAGGTCAAGCCGGTCGGGGAATGGGAATCGGTTTCCTGATTTCTGAGGAAGCTTAGAGAAACATTACAACCAGAGTTCTTTACATCTCCGCCGTTCCAAACGGGGGCGTTTTCGATGACTCCATTGAGAGAGACAAAACGGAGTCTTCTTGGATTTGTCAATTTGAATGCCACTGGATCTTGAAATGATTGGATCGTATCAAAATTTGATGAAAATAATATAATATAATTATTATTATTATTAGTATTATGATTACCCTATAAATAAATAACGAGTTGGGTTTACCATTCAAGCACTGTTCATCTGCTTTTTGTTGACTGACCAAAGTGTCCCCGGGTCCCCAATTTCTATTACCATATTACCCTTTATTGGGTTACTGTTCATGCACTGTTGATACGCTTTGCTCCGGTGCCCCTAGCTGGTTGCCTCGTATTTTTGGACCCGCCATCATTTTTTTTTTATTTGTATCTTTTCTTTTTTTGAGTTCAGTTTTCTATTGTTTATGTACTTTGCTCCGATACCCTTACGATTGTCTTATATTTTTGGAACCCGTCATCTTTTTTATTTTTATTTACATCCTTTCTTTTTTTTCCTAAACTTCATTTTTTTTTCCTATTTTTTTTTTTTTTCACATCCTCTGTTATTTATATACTCTTCTCGAAAGTTTTTATTTGATCATTTCATATTTTTGAGATCTCACCATGTTTTTCTTTTCATTTGTGTCTTTTTCTCTTGTTTGGATGTAGTTTCTTCTTTTTTTTTTTCGTTCGCATACTTTTTTTCGTAAAATATTTTTATTTGATCATCCTATATTTTTTAAACCCCATTATATTTTTTTTCTATTCAAGTTCGTTGCACTTTTTTTGAAACCTTGTTATATATATAATTTTCCGTTTAAATCCTTTGCACTTTTTTTTAAACCCATAGAAGTTCGTTGTGTTTTTTTTTCCCAAGTCTTGCACTTTTTGAACCATTTTTTCTCACTTTGATCTTTTGTCTTTTGTGAATCATGCTTTGTTTTTTTTTTATTCAGATCCTTGAATTTTTTTTAACCCATGACGATACTTTTGTTTTTTTTTTTTCATTCAAATCTTTGTACTTTTTTTGACCATTTTTTTTCCATTTGAATTCTTATTGTTTTTGGAATCACATTTTTTTTTCATTCAAATTCTTGCACTTTTTTCCCCTTTTTTCTTAGATCTTTTGTTCTTTTAGACCACACTTTGTTTTTTTTTTTTTTTGGTTCAGATTCTTTCACCTTTTCTTTTTACCCATTTTATTCTTGGATTTTTTGTCTTTTTGGGATATAAGTTTTTTTTCTTTTGTTTTTTTAACCCCACGGATAGTCGTCCCTTTATTTTTAGACCATAGCTTTCTATTTTTTTCATTCAGATCTTTGTTTTTTTTTTTTATTTTTTAAACCAATTTTTTTCTCATAAATCTTTCGTCTTTTTTAAATATAAATTTTTCCCTTTTTGTTGATTTTACCTTACGGATGATCGTCCCTTTATTTTAAACCATAATTTTTTTTGTTTAAGTTTTTGCTCTTTTTATTTTTAACCCATATTTTTTCCTCTTAAATCATTTTTCTTTTGTAGATATATGTTTTTCCTCTTTTCTTTGTCTCACTTGTCCATTCAAGTTCTTAATTTTTTTTTAATCCATTTTTTTTAACTTTAGTCATTTGTTTTTTTTTAATATAAGTTTTTTTTTTATTTTTTTCCTGGCAGATTGCCGTCAATTTATTTTTAAATCACATGTTTTTTTTCTATTTAGATCCTTGCTCATTTTATTTTTTAACCATTTTTTCTTCTTTATTCCTTTGGTTTTTTTTTTAACATAGGTTTTTTCACTTTTTTGTTTCACAAATGATCATCTCTTTATTTTTATTAACTTTTTAATCCACTTATTTCCCATTTTTTATTTCATTCGTTGATTTTTTTTTTATAAATTTAGCAATTAGACTTTTTTTTTTTAATTTTGTCAATATATATCATATTTTTCGTTGATTTGAATAATAATTTAGTTTAAATATCGAGATAATTATAAATTTAATAAATGTTTATATAGTAAAAAAATACAATTCATATTTTATGGACAATCCGAGTTTGCAAAACTAGTATAATATAATTAGACAGTTCGTGTTAACAAAAATTGAATAAAATTACTTTCTAAAATTATATTTTTTTTCTATCTTCTTAATTTTTTTATAGACTTATAATTACGATATTTCTCTAAAAACTAATATTTTATAACATAACAAAATATTTTATATTGACATGCATGGCAAAGGTGATAGTATGTTGATTATTGGCTCATCTTTTTATTAATTTCTCAAAATATCACATGATTTGATTAATAAAAAAGTCAGAATTATAAATTTTTTAAAAAATTTTTATCTGAAAAGGTAAATTTGAAAATTTTCATCAAACAATTCATGTACTAAATGATAAATGTGGGGTTCATATTCATGAACCAACCAAACACAATTCCATCTCTTAAGCCGAATCATTCAACGTTCCCTACCCTACCATACTAGGTAGAAGGAAAATGCATTAAAATGTACATTTATACATGTCTACCATGTATACATACATTCTAAGTTCGACATTTACCCTTTCATGGGTGTTTGCTTCTCCGAAAAGGTGGGCAAAAAGAATATGACTATTCCTATTTAAGGTCAAATAAGCATGCCTTTGCATCCAAATTCCAACTGGCGACCCCCCACACGGTCTAAATCTATTCCATTTCCTCCCAACTGCCGACAAACCTCAAGAAACTCAAAAACCCCTCTCTATCGCTCTCATGGGTTTCGTCGAAGAAGCAAGTTCTTCAACCCAAAGGCTGAACCCACCACCAAAACCAACAGAAGAGTCACCATTGTTGTCAAATTCAAAACTTTCGTCTAACTCAAAAACATTCGCCAATGTCCTCATCGCAATTGTGGGTGCTGGAGTTCTCGGCCTTCCTTACACTTTCAAGCGCACCGGTTGGGTTATGGGGCTCCTAATGCTCTGGGCAATCTCCGCCTTAACCTATCACTGTATGATGCTTCTAGTCTACACTCGTAGAAAGCTCGAAAGTGTATTGGGGTTTGTAGAGATTGGATCCTTCGGTGATCTGGGTGCCATTGTTTGCGGCCCAATTGGTAGAATTGCTGTTGATTTCATGATTGTGTTTGCCCAATCCGGGTTCTGTGTTGGGTATCTCATTTTCACCGCCAACACTTTGGTAAATCTCTTGAATTCTCCTGTTTCAGGTAATTTTTCCTGACCTAATTTTGAGGATTTAATCCTAAGACGAACACCATTTTACATTTTTTTTCATATTAAGGTTTTGTTACAAGCACTTATTAGGAATCATATGTTTTATTAGATAACTTTTAATAATGTGTCAACAATCAAAGATTATTAATATATGCCCCTAAACATTCTATAAATAAGTAATGCAGAAGTTAAAATATATACATACGTATATTTTTGGATTAAAAAAATCTAATAAAGTTTCTTAACAAGTGTTCAGTGCAGCTATTTACGTTTATCTTCATATAATGACACATTACACTTATTTATAGAAAAATCACTATAAGGATGCGCGGTATACTCTTGTTCCAGATGCCCGTAGTTGCATACTTATATTTTAATGAAATATTGTACTCTTGGCATATACTTGGAAAAGACCAATGGATGGTTTGTGTGTCAAAAGTAAAGGTAGAAAAATTTTTAACCTTGTTCTAAGATTTTCCCAATCAAGGATTACTTTATACTTATTTATTGAAAACTCGTATACATATAACATATATTTATTAAAAAAAAAAAAAACTATGCCTGTAAAAATCTTTTTTTCATAATCGCTAGATGCTTTGATTATTGCCCACAATAGTGGAGGGGCAAAAGGTTGTCCGACTGCCCCTTAATTGCATACTTCAAATTGAGTAGATTCAGCACTTATTTGTTTCAACCTATGGGTAATCTCTTAAATTTATCTGTTACAGGTGATGATTTGGTTGGTCTACTCTGGGGATTTAAGCCTAGAACTATGTATATTTGGGGTTGTCTGCCTTTTCAAATAGGGTTAAATTCAATTCGTACGTTGACCCATATGGCCCCATTGAGTATATTTGCTGATATTGTTGATGTTGGAGCAATGGGTGTTGTGGTGGTTAAAGATGTGATTATTATTGCTGAACAAAGACCAGTTGCAAAAGCTTTTGGGGATCTCTCCGCGCTCCTCTACTGTGTGGGTGTTGCCATCTATTGTTTTGAAGGTGTCGGTATGGTCTTACCATTGGAATCAGAGACTAAAGACAAGAAAAAATATGGAAAGGTCGTATTTTTGACAATGCTTTCAATAGCATTTACTTACGGAGCATTTGGGGTTCTATGTTACTTTGCTTTTGGTGAACGCACAAAGGAGATAGTCACAGCTAATTTTGGGCCGGGTGTGATTAACACTTTGGTTCAATTGGGTCTGTGCATAAATCTGTTTATGACTTTCCCTTTGATGATGAACCCAGTTTATGAGATTGTTGAGAGGTACTTTACTGGTGGGAGATTCTGTTTGTGGCTGAGATGGCTGATGGTTTTGTTGGTGTGTTTGGTGGCTATTTCTGTCCCCAATTTCACCGATTTCTTGTCTTTGGTTGGAAGTAGCATATGCTGTTTACTGGGGTTTGTGTTGCCTTCATTGTTTCATTTGCTGGTTTTTAAAGAAGAGGTTGGTTGGAAAGGAGTGTCCTCCGACATTGTAATTATGATTCTGGGCATTGTTTTTGCAATTTCAGGAACTTGGTATTCTCTTACGGAAATGTTCTCTGACAAGGTATGAAATGGAGTCTTTTTGTGGAATGGATCTTTCATAGTAATGTTCAAGTGTATGATTTGTGTTTCTGGGAGGACCAGTTCCTTGAGGGAAATTGTACATGACCCTCGTAGAAGAACTGGTAATTCTGGCTGCTCTTGGAGAATTCGTTGGTTTGGCCTTTGGGAAGATATTAGTGAACAAGGGTCATCGAGACTTGTCATTCAAAAATCATTAATAAAATCACTCTGATCGAGACTACTCTCTCTCTCTCTCTCTCTCATTTATTGCATGACTAAATTAATTCGAACAGAAAAAAGAAAAATGGGAAGGGTATTGAAACCCTGGCCTGGTTATTGTATTGGTAGAGAGAAGCTTTTCATTTTTCAATCTAAATAGAGTAGACAGGTCCCTTTACGAACACACATTATCACCGTATCTCTTCTTGAGTTCAATGAGGGGAAGCCTTATTGCTACTGAAGCATACAGGAAATGCACCAGGAGCAGGAATCGTCATTATCGGCATGATTAAAATCTGGGGTTTCTTGTATATAATATATAGTTATCTTAACTGTTATATTACAGTGAAACGCAAATTTTTGTTGCTGAAGGATTAGAGGTTGATTTTCTGGCAGAATGGTTATGGAAATGGGGTAGGCAATAGGGCATTACTGAAAACAATAAAATGCTCCCAAGATGCATACAAAATGGGGAAGAAATTCTATGAAACGAATAGGTAGAAACAGCATGCGAAATCAGATTGAGATCATCAGATGTAGACGCAGCAACAAATGGCCTGATGGTTAGCCTACGGGCTCTCAATAGTTATTTCATGGCCCCAGTTAATGGCCCCCCTACTTAGCTTGAGCTGCTCTTCACAAGATGTACGTCAAAGTGAATGCGACACTGTCTGGGCATATCTCCCTTAACATTCAAAATTTGTCATGTTCAGGTTGGAGATCACTTAAGAAGGGTAGGGTACCTCTCTAACATCTCCTCAAAAGCCATGATATGAATTACTATAAAAACTAGAAAACTTGACCCATAAATTATGGAAACACATGAATTCTAGCCCACAAAATGAGGGAATGAGAAACGGGGAGGTTATAATATAAAGCCAATGGTTCAAGTGCGAGCATACCTCACATCATCTAAGCTGTAACACTGGAAATTCCAGTCTGATGCCACAATTTTATTTTTCCTGAAAACCATGTTTCAAATTTTAGTACCATGCCAGAAAATTTGGAAAAAGTCACGGGAGCGGACTCAATGCTAGTTGTCTGGCTAGCTAGCAGTCCCCTTCAATCTACCAAGCATTGGTTTTCTAAATAATTGCATTAACTGCAATTTACGCAGCATACCTCCATGAAAAATATGGAATTGATGTTTGTTGGCAATGCATGTAATGATACATAGCCCAAATCATTAGCACCGCAGCCCATTAATAAGCTTTCTTTGTACTGGTTGATCGTCTCTCTTTCTATCTCTCTCAATGGTCGACTGCTTGGTGTTTCAACTAGATGGTCCCAAAGCCTTCTCGATACTTGGTGGCCAATATGTAATCTGCTAACAAAATATGCACTCTCCCTAAATCACGGGGAGAATATCACGTAATTAGAAATAAGACCTACAATCGTGATCGATAAGGAAATGAATTTTCATGACGATCAATACTTTTCAAACCAGATAGATTTAGTAATTTTTGAAAATCTCACAACATGATTCTCCAGAATCTCGAAACACTTTCATAAGAAAACTAAGGTTTTATCATCCCGTTTAAACATAACTCTTACAAGAAGAAGCTATATAAGCTCTAATGTGCCCACTGCCCATTCTAGACCTACACTCTATACACAAGTCATACAAAACTATTTTTCTCTAGATTTCAGTCTGTTTTCCTCCTCTTCCAAAACCACTCTTTAACTTGAGCGTTGGAATTTTCCCCCCTGGAGCACCCTCCGGTGGTCTTTTGTAGGTCCCATTGATTCAAATCATAGGTCGACCAAGTCCATTGTTTGAATTAGCAAAGTCATCATCTGTGGAGTCTAATCCACCTCCAACAAATTGATGCTATCCGTGGAAATAAAGTGATTTAATAACCAAATCGGCTCTTATTACTATTTTTCTTTCTCCGTCATGGCCTCAGTCCAAAGGAAGAGACCAACAATCGGTTTTGACAATGATGATTTGATAAGAATCAATACCAATTGAAACGACTCACTAGTTATCACAGTAAGAATTGGCTCTCACCTTATCAAGAGAACCTTTATAAATCAAGGAGCATATCGTAACATTCTCTTATGGGATGCCTTCTAATGGATGAGTTTCGTCCCAACTCACCTTCAATCTTCTGATCAACCTATTAGAGGGCTCAATGGTGAATGTGTACATCTATAAGGCACTATCTTGCTCGTCGTGTCACTAGGAAAGCCTCCTCACCATGCTGCCACTAGAACTACTTTTCATATGGTTAAACTTCAATCTCCTTACAACGCCATTTTAGGTCGTCCTAGCCTAGACGGCCTCGAAACACTGCCGAGTGTCAAACACATAAAGGTAAAATTCAAAACACTATTGGGGATCACAACTCTCCACAGCGACCCTGATCCGAAAACCACCCCCACAGCAGGAGAGAATGAAGAATTCTTCTCGGTGGACGCTATAGAACTCGGGGACAACACTGAACAATAGTTTAAACCTCAACTCGGAGAGGAAATAATCGAAATATCCATCACTGACATGCCCGGCCAAACCATCCTGATTAGTGCCCACCTACCGACGTCTCTAAAGGAGGCAATCGTGGATTGCCTATGACGCCATTCCGAAGTCTTCACATGGTCCCCCGAATACATGCCGGGTATTCACTCTTCACTTATAGCTCACTGATTGACCGTAGATGTCAACCGCAAGCCTGTCAAGCAAAAGAAAAAAGTATTCGTACTAGAATATCAACGTGCGATGCATGAAGAAAATTAAAAACTCTTAACAACAAGATTCATTCGAAAGGGGAATATCCCGAATGCTTAGCCAACGTAGTTATGGTGAAAAATCGCAATGGCAAGTGGAGAATATATGTAAACTTCATTGACCTCAATAAGACTTGCCCCAATGATAGCTATCTGCTCCCTAAGATCGACAAGTTAGTCAACAATTCATCCAACCACCAATTTTTGAGTTTTATGGATATATACTCTGACTACAACTAAATATGGATGGCCCCCGAGGATGAGAAAAAAACCAACTTCATCATGTGGTTCAGCACTTACCACTATAAGGTCATGTCGTTTGGTCTCAAGAATGATGGGATAACTTTTTAACACCTGGTCAACAAGGTCTTCAATAAACAATTTGGCAAAAACGTGAAAGAATATATCAACAACATGCTCATCAAAAGCACTGACGCTAATGGTCACGTTGCAAACCTATAAGAGACATTCCAAATGTTAGAACAACATGAGAATGAATCCTCCAAAGTGCATATTCAGAATCATGTCTGGAAAATTCTTGGGTTTCCTAATTGCCAACTGAGAAATTGAGGCGAATCTGAAGAAAATTCAAGCCAAAATCAATATGGCACAACCAAGAATGGTGAAGGACGTGCAACACCTCACAAGTAAAATCGTGACCCTCAACTGATTCATGTCGAAAGTGGGGGAAAAGTATAAACTCTTCTACAATACCCTTAAGAAATCTCAAAGGTTTGCATGGATGTTTGAGTTTCCAGACCGCGTTTGGAAGGCTCAAAGAATACCTTATGTAGCCCTCACTTCTCTCCCGACTGGTCCCTAGTGAGAAACTCTATCTCTACCTTTCTGTTTTTGACCAAGCGCTCTGTTCTGTCCTTGTGAGACAGGAATCTGTCATATAGAAGCCGGTGTACTATGTTAGTTAAATACTTCATGAGTCCGAGATCAACCACCATCCCATCGAGAAAATAGTCTTCGCCTTGGTTATCACTGCCAAACACCTCCGACCCTACTTCCAAGCACACACCATCGTGGTGCTGACTAACTAGCCCCTAAAACAGATCTTATTGAAGAGGGACACTTTGGACTGACTCATCAGGTGAGACTATTGAACTAGGTTAATTCGATATCGAATACCAATTGAGACTAGCTATCAAGGGCCTGGCCCTCGCGGACTACATTCTTGAGTGCACACTCCCAACGTCTACTAAACAAATCCCTACCGATGATCAAGAGGAACAAGTATAGCCCGAATGGACTCTCTATGTGGACGAGTCGTCTAATTCTTCAGGAAATGGAACTAGACTCATCTTAGTGGGGCTGGATAATTTCAAAGCATAATAAGCCCTTCGTTTTGATTTCCAGGCGACTAACAACCAAGCCAAATAAGAAGTTCTTCTAATTAGATTGCGGATCGCAACATCATTAGGGACCCAAAACATATGAGTCTTTACCGATAGTCAACTAGTCGTCAAAAAAATCAAGGGGGTACACAAAACCAAAGAATCAACAATAGCTAAGTATCTATCCAAGATACACCAAACCATGGATAAGTTTAACAAGGTAGACATACAGCAGATCCCTCGATCCAAGAATACACGAGTCGATACACTCTCAAATTTAGCCAACTTTGACTCAGTCACGACTAGTCGCACCATTTACAAAGAGAATCTACCGTACCCTAGCATCGAAGAGCCAGAACGAATCTTGTTGGCAAACAACTCACCAAGTTGGAAAGACCCTATTGAAGCCTATCTAAGTATGAGCAACTACCGAGCTCACTCTCTAAGGCCACCAAGTTGAGGCGCAAGGTCGCCCATTATGCCATCATTAACGATGATCTCTATAAGAAGTCCTGCACCCATCTGTATCTGAAGTATCTAACGCCTGAGGAATGAAACTACATGCATAGAAAAATTCATGAAGGGATATGAGACAATCACCTAGACGCCTAAAACCCGACAAACAAAACTCTACGACAAGGGTACTATTGGCCTACTATGAAGGCTGAAGCAGATGACTACGTCAAAAGGTGCGACACGTGCCAGCACTTTTCATCAGTTCGACGCCAATCTTTCACCGAACTCAGCCCGATAGCCAACTTATGGCCATTTACTCATTGGAGAATGGACATCCTAGTACCGTTCCCTTCAGTTACTGGACAATAAAAATTTCTAGTTGTGGCCACCGACTACTTCACCAAGTAGGTGGAAGTTGAGCCATTGGCTCAGATCATTACCAGCAGAATGCAACATTTTATGTGAACATCCATTATCACTAGGTTTGGCATAACCCACGTCTTGATAATAGACACATGGCAAGCAATTTGACAACTAAAGCTTCCGAGATATCTACAATAAGTCAGAGATTCGGCACCGCTTCACTTTTGTTGTCTATCTACAAACCAATGGGCTTGTTGAGGTAACCAATTGGATGATCCTACAAGGGCTGAAGGTTGCGCTAGACGAAGTCAAAGATCCTTAGGTAGAAAAGCTCTATAGCATCCTCTGGGTTTATCAAATGATGCCCTAAAAGGCAACAGGGAAGACATCGTTTAGTTTCACATATGATAATGAAGCAATCATAACGGTCGAAATTAGGATTCACTCATTGAAGGTGGACCAATATGCAGAAGGGCAAAACGAATCCGCGTTATGCGAATGTCTATACTTAGTCCCCAAATTAAGGGAAACTGTATCTATTCGAATGACCGCCTATCAACAGCAGACAGCAAGGTATTACAACCGACGGATTAGGACCAGAACGTTCAAGTCAAACAACTTGCTGCTAAGAAAAGTGGAAGCCACTGATCAACCCTAGCCAGGGGCAAACTTACGTCCAATTGGGAGGGCCCTTACAGGAACGCTCAGAAGTTCGCACATGTATCGCCTCGATCATCTAGATGGCTTAACCATACCTAAGACCTAGAATTTTGAAAACTTGCACATCTATTATTAATGAGGAACAACGCTCTCTCACGGAAACACACCTTGCTCTACATAGATGATTAGGAGTCTATCTCTCTGAACTGACAAATATCATCCAATCCTCTCGAACAGAGTTATTGATGGGGATCTATTTTCTCGAATGGGCAAATATCGTCCAATCCCCCCTGAACGGAGTCATCGATAAGGATCTATCTTCCCGAATGTACAAATATCACCCAGTCCTCTTGAACGAAGTTATCAATAGGGATCTATCTTCCCGAATGGGCAAATATCGCCCAATTCTCCCAAACAGAATCATCGTTAAAGATCTATCTATCAGAATTGGCTAATATCACCCAGTCTTCCTGAACAGAGTTTATTGCTAGGGATATATCTCTCCGAATAGACAAATATTGCCTAGACTATAGAATGAACAAATTCTCTTAAACATAATCTATCGTTAAAGATTTATCTCCTCGAACAGGTAAGTGTTGCCCAGTCCTTCTGGGCGTATCTTTCGAACAAGCAAGCATAGCTTATTCTCTTAGGCAAGCATGCGATTGACACTCACTCTCTCAGTAATAAGGCAGATAACAAGCACAAGGGCAGTTGTACTCTGTGCCTGGCGACTAAGTAAGCCTACCGACCATGAGGCCTCCTATCGCTTAGATCCTATCAATTAACCCCATTAGTAGTTCGACGCTTGTCATACACATAAGCAAGCTGATAGTAAGTAAGATGATTACCCAAAGAACCAACCAACAAGTTTGTAATGAAAACTATTCTTTTATTTCAATATGACTAATACATATCAAAGTTCACAGTTGATTACAATACAAGATTTACAAGTTCCAAAGTCGGACCAAGTTACATTGCAAGAATGACATAAGGCATCTATAATAAAAAACTCCAAGACAAGAAGACAGCAGAAGGCTCTGCAGTTCGTTAAACTACTCTTGAGCAGTGAGCCAGGGGGAACAAAAGTATCAAACCCTCTCCAGCAGAAGCTGGAAAGGACTTGAGAGGGAGTCAAAGAAGGTATGAAAGAGATAGTGAGAATGCATTAAGTCTCTGGTTGTCTCCTACCCATTCTAACCGCTCAACCGAAGGAAATACTAAGAAAATACCTTAGCTAACTGTTACACCCGGGGGTCGGACGATGACTCTAGCCCTGAGAAGGAGGTCTACTCTAAGAAGTACCTCATCCTTCTCAAGGTCAAGAACCCTGATGAGAACCTTGCCGGGATCCACCCCCACGTCCGGACACCAGATGACATGATGGAACCTTACATCAGCAGCCCCATCTTTGATGGACCTCATATCGATAAAAGTCTCATAAACTATAGGGTTTTGTGGCTCAAAACCTATATTCAAGACGTCTCTCAGAATTATACTCTCAGTAGTGAAAACTCACCAAATCACTTATGAAAGTACACAATATCTTTTTTGAACGATGCAGAGTCATACGATCACTATTTATAACCATGGAGACGTGATCTCCATAATCTCAGGCAGGTAAAATGATATAATAAGAAACGCGTGCATTGAATGGGGAGTTTCAAACCCCTCAACTTCCCACGAAACATTTATTCTGAGATCATTTACCCAAAAGTTTCAAACCCCTTAACTTCTCACGAAGTATTTATTCTGGGATCATTTGCCCAAAGGTTGAATACATTTACGCTTTCACGACCTTCCAAGTAATGACCCTTGGCTTACTCTTTATGCTTTTCCTTCGAAATGACATAAAGAGTATGGGGCAAGTGATGATACATGGGCCAAATCATGCTGAGTCTAAAGATAGCCAAGATAGCAATCCCTCAATAAGCTCTCTTGGTACTCACTCTCTCTCTCTCTCGACGGCCGACTGCTCGATGCTTCAATTGGATGGTCCCAAGACCTCCTCGATGCTCAATGATAGATATGCAATCTGCTACCATAATATCCACTCTCCCTAAATCATAGGGAGAATCTCACGCAATTAGAAAGAAAACCTATAATCGTGATTGATAAGGAAAGTAATCTCCATTATGATCCGAACTTTTCAAACCGGATAGATTTTGCAATCTTTAAGAATCTCATGACATGATTTCCTGAAATCTTGGGACACTCTCATAAATAAATTAAGATTTTATCACCCCGCTTACACATGACTCTCGCAAGAGGAAGCTACATAAGCTCTAATGCGCCTATCGTCCAAGTTAGTTCTCTAGACCTATACTCTGCACACAAGTCATACAAAGCTATTTTCCTCTGGATTTCAGTTTGTTTTCCTCCTCTTTCAAAACTGCTCTCTAACTTGAATATCGAAATCTCCCCTACTGGAATATTTTTCAACGGTCTTTTGTAGATCCCATTGATTCGGATCATTGGGCGACCAAGTCCATTGTTCTAATTAGCAAAGCCATCATTTGTAGAGCTTAACTCACATCCAACGACATGGCTAAGGCAAGCAAGCGACTTGCCTCCTAAAATTTAAGAAAATATTACATATACAATTTTATAATTTTAATTTTAAATATCATTTTTTTAAAAATTATAATTTCTACTTTAAATCTTTGTTAGGTTTTACCTCCGTACATAAATTTCTGATTTTAGACTCTGTAATTACTTAAAAAAAAAAATGGCTTAGTTTTAGTTGTTCTTCAATCACCATAGTAGAAAAATGGTCTTTGGACCCAATTAATCAAAACCCATATGAAGTTTCTTATAATAAGGGTTCAGTGTTTTCGGTACAAGATTGGACTGAGCCGAACTAAATCAATTTGCAATGCTTAAGACTGGGATGGCTTGTAGATTGGATTAACCTTGGCCTCAAAGTTGCACCAAGCTGGATGGTCTTGACTAAAATTAACTAAAATTTTAATATAATAACAATTTTTTTATTTTTATGAAAAAATTAAATTTTACTCATTAAATTTTAAAAGTTTTACCAAAAATTTTTATTTTCATTAAAATATGTTACAAATATAATAAATAAATAAAGTGAATAAATAACTTGTATAGATTTGAGATACTTGGGCTTGATGGGGTTGGGTGGACCAAGTTTAGCCCGTAGGGTTTTAAAAGCATACCACCCACCAAAGATATTCAAGCCGACATTCATCACCGACATGCACCTTTTCTCCGATGCTTTCAATAGGCAGCAGACAAAGATTTCGGATGGTTTACTAATAAAAATATAAAATTATATTTTTTATAAAAAAAATTTAAAATTATCATTTAACAACAAACTTAAACAGGACCTCCAAAATATTGAATGAGATATTTTGTCTTGACATTATGATGAAGTGTTACAACTTTTGTTGATGGAGACCAAACCGGACAGCTCACGTACTCCTCAATTTCGTCTCTTTCATTTGGTCCTTTTTGGCATGGCAACCCCATTTGATTGGGGGTCCAAAAAACCAAAAGGACACTTATTATATGCGTGATACACCATATCCCTACCTACCATTAATAATTATTGAGCTTCACACTCATTCATATAGAGTTTTTTTTTTTTTTTGGCTAAAATTAAAATAATAAACTTAATTATAAATAATATTTCTAATTTAAAGTAAACATTTTAATACATTTTTTTAAAAAAATTATACCTTTAAAAATAATAATATTAATTGTTCTCCTTTTTTAAAAAAATAAAAATGATAATAAAAATAATACGGGCAGAGGCAAAGCCAGCCCACTAAACTGAGTGAGGAGATGTCGATGGTCAAAAAGGGTGGGAGAGTGGAGAGGCAGATGATGACCAAAGATTGAAAAACAAGTAAACAGAACAAGGAATTATTAATGAACGGTCGGAGTTGACAGCGCGATGCAACTCAGCAGAAAGCTGACAACGTAATGCATGAAATGTCAAACATATCTTTGTAATATAAATCACTGGGTTATTTGCTTAATATTGTATTTATAATTAAAAATAATATTGATATTATAATTTTTATTCAATTATAGAAATGTTGAAAATAATTTTTAAAAAGATGCTTTTTAAAGTTAATTTTCTGAAATTTACTTTCAAAAAGTAATTTGTAAGAAATCAACTTCAGTCTTTATATTTGGAATTCAAATCTAAATTAAATAAATTTTAGAAAATCTATTTCAGAAAACATATTTTTGAAACTTGGGTTTGATATTTCTATTATGAAAATAAAAATCATAATATCAATATATTTTTAATTCTAAAAATAAGATTAAGAGAAATAAGCCACGAATCAATTTCCTATTTAAATAAAATAATTGGATTTGGGAGTTCTTCAAGGAGAAGGCGCAATCTCTAAAAAGTAATACCACTCAAATTTTGAAAATAATTGATATATATATATATATATATATATATATATGTATATTTATCTATTTCTTTGGCTACCCATCAAACACATAAATAAGTGTTTCAATATTCATTCAAATATAATTAATTATAAATTGACAAGTCAACAAATATATTAATTGTTGGAAGGATGAGTTGCGGTCTCATTAATTGAACATGGATGGCATCTGGAAGCATAAATCAAATTCAAATTTATATATATATATATATATATATATAGTATTTGAATGTGGTATGCTTTTTGACTGTAAAGTTAAAAATGGGGAAAGATGCCACATTGCCCTTGTGTACCCCTGTGAATGTATGTGGCCCCAGCTGCCCACCCACATGCAGGGTGGTAGAAGTATTATTGATTTTGCCCTTTTTTCTAGTATAGTTGTGAGAATTATTTATAATCTTGCTTTTTGAATCAACCGTAGCAAAAGAAGGGGCGGGAACCATGAGAGAATTGGCATGATTAACTCAGCAATATAGAATTGACAGATGAAACTTGAGGACAGGTAATTATTTTTTTAAAAAAAAACTCTGATTGAATCCCTCTGATATTCAACATTTTTATTTGATTATTCCGAATTGATTTTTTTAAAAAGGCCTTTCAGTATTGTTCTTTTTTATTACAAAAAAGAGTTAAATCTAAACATTTTTTTTAAGGTACGGTGTGTTATTCCCGTTATGCGGATCAAACATTCATACTTGAGGGCAGGTATGATGTGTCATCATTTGGACACGTAGAATCAGTGGCAGAGGGTAAATGTGGGGTAAGTATGGGCCAAGGACAAGTGAGTAACGCAAACGAAAATGATGTGAATATGCCCTCAATAATTTAGCCCCCATTGTTGATGGAAAGGCAAAGGGGGAAGCATTCAGCTTAGCATACATTTGAGTAGAAACACATCCATCTAAATTTACCATCTCATTTTCCTTTCCCATTTTGGGTATATTATCAAAATATAATTTTACTTAATTTGTAAGGTATTTCTAATTAGTTTAAAATTATTCTAATTCAAAGATTTTTTTTTTTCTTTTATACTTAAAATTTGATTCTCCGACTCATTTGCGGGCGAGGCGTTCAAAACAACTTACAAAACAATACAGTAGAAGAGAGAGAACGACTGGTGTAGATCGCAGACAGAGCCCCTAAAAGAAAAAAAAAAAGGGGGGGGACCCACTGCAAACCCATTGCAGCTAGCTGTCACCAGCCCATTTCCCTTCCAATGTCCTCACTCTCTCTTCCCCCCGCCCTTCTTTATAAACCCCTCTTCTGCGTCTCCGCTCAATCACTACCCAACCGTACAACATTTCTTCTTGCCTTCTCCATTCCAAGAAAAAAATACAAAGAAAAAATGTCACAAATTCCACAACCCAATCCCATTCTTCTCGTCTTCTTCATAGCAATCTTCACTTTCACAATCACATCATCTTCTTCATCCCCAACATATCAAACCTTAGATTTACCCCCACCCCAGTACTTCAACCCAAAACTCCCACCCAAAACTCTCTCCTCCAACAAAAAATATGAAGGATCCTCAGACCTAGTCCACGTCAAATACCACATGGGACCTGTCCTCTCCTCCCCAATCAACATCTACGTTATCTGGTACGGAAAATGGGCCGCGCCCCAGAAACTCCTCATCAAGGACTTCCTCCTCTCCATCTCCGCCTCCCACCGTGCCGCCCCTTTCCCCTCCGTCGCTGACTGGTGGCGCACTGTCTCTCTCTACACCGACCAAACTGGTTCCAACATTTCCCGCACCGTCCTCATCTCCGGGGAATACACCGACACGTCATACTCCCATGGATTCCACCTCACCCGCCTCACCATCCAGCAAGTCATCGCCTCCGCCGTCAAGTCCGCCCCTTTTCCCGTCAACCATAAAAATGGAATCTACCTCATACTAACCTCCCAAGACGTCACCGTACAGGACTTCTGCCGCGCTGTCTGCGGTTTCCACTATTTCACCTTCCCTTCCCTCGTGGGCTACACTCTTCCCTATGCCTGGGTTGGAAACTCCGGCAAACAGTGTCCGGAGGTCTGCGCATACCCATTTGCGGTTCCGGGTTACATGGCGGGAAGTGGGCTGTCGGCGCTTTCGCCTCCGAACGCCGACGTGGGTGTTGACGGGATGATAAGTGTGATTGGGCACGAACTGGCGGAGCTGGCTTCGAATCCGCTAGTGAATGCGTGGTACGCCGGCGAGGATCCGACGGCGCCCACGGAGATCGGCGACTTGTGTGAAGGATTGTATGGGACAGGAGGCGGAGGTGGGTACATTGGACAGATAATGAGGGATGGAGAAGGGAGGAGTTATAATTTGAATGGGAGGAGGAAGAGGAAGTTTCTGGTGCAGTGGATTTGGAGTGACTTGATCAAAGCCTGCGCTGGCCCTAATGCTCTTGATTAAAAATAAAAATTTTGTTTATATTTTTATTTTTTTTTTTAATTTTCTTGAATTGTTTAGGTGTAAAGAATGAGTAGAATAGGTAATAATATTTTAGTTTTTGAATTAATATATAATATGATATTATATGATTCTTCATATATTTTTAGTATTATTACAGGGTTGGTTCTAACTTCTCTTATGCTTTTGATTACTAAGATTAGAATAGGGATGATGAGGATTTATGTTGACAGATTTTTTGAGGTTTTGTAACCCTAGCAGCCAAGCTCAAAGGGAGGGAACAGTTGCCTTTGAAATTAAATATATATATATATATATATATATATATTCAAAAGTTATAATTTTGAAAATTATTTCTCTTAAAACTTGTAAATTCGTTTATAGAATTATTATTTTGAATACTTGTTATATTTTATTAATTTTATATAAATTGCGGATTATATCTTTAGCTAGACAACATTTTGGTAATTATTATTTTTTTCTTGAGAGAATAAAACCCAGCTCAATCATTTATGTAAGAAGAAAAGCCCAAGCGTTAGGCTTGTGATTAGATTGCTAAATGTGTGGAAAAGGGTATTAATCAAGTAAGGTTTACCTTTTGGATATGGATTTTGGGTCAACGTATTTTCAACTGCATGATAGTGAAATGCCCTTGTTTGGAGGGAAGGACCTTAATGTTTAGCAAGAAGACAAGTAATCCTATTTAATCAACCCAATAGTTGAGATTTAGGTCACATCTCATATTAATTATATCTTCAAATCCGGTTATAACACCTGAAAAATGTTGCATTGAAGTAGCTTTTAGCGATCAAACTCAGTTAATTTCATGAAAAATAAAATAAAATATTCTTAGCCAAAAAAATAAATAAAATATCTAGCAGGAGTTTTTATTCGGGCGGGTTAATGGTTTTTCAAGTTATTTAATTCGGATTATTCAGGTTTTGGGAGGTGTTCAATCCCATCGAAAATCGAACTGAATAAAATGTAATCTATCCGAATTAAATTCGGGTTATTCAGTTTGAGTTATTCGGATTTTATTTACCCGAATAACTATATAACATGAAAAATTCTTTTAATGATTTGGGTTAAACTGTTTGGATTTTAATCGGATTGAATATAAAATGTTATGTGAGAATATGTTATTCGGGTTTCGAGTGGATCCCGAATAAAAATATTTATTTTTTTACCCGAATCATTCGGCCGATTCGATTTTTATTTATCCAAATTGAATAATCTAAATTTAATTTAGATCGTACAGGTGAATAAATTTATCTGAATAGTGAACACCAGTTTGATCGGGTACAAGTGTTGAAAGAGTTTAAAAGGGTCGAAGGGAAGGAAAGTTGGTCTGAATGATGATGGGGTAGGACTAAAGCGGAGATTAGGGACATAGACAAACAGGGCTTTTGTCCATGTAAGGAAGAGGGTTACGAGACTTTCGGAGAGGGTGGGTGGGTACTGCTGTGGGATGCCATTGCCAAATGCTACCCATCAGCTCTTTTTTTTTTTTGTTTTTATGCCATTGCCAAATGCTACCCATGAGCTCTAATTGAAGATTTGTGATTTCCAGCTAATATAGGGTCCCACAAAGAGCCTCCCTACAACACACTCGAATTCTCACTCTACGAAATAATAATGAGCATATGCAATGCAATGGGGGTAGTAATGGTAATTTGAACTGATATCAATGTCTTGCTGCCGTGCCCCAATCGAGTAAGGGTATGGGCCATGGACCCTCGATGTGGGAGTTGGGCTGGGTGGCTCCACTCTCGCACTAGCAAAATGGGCTCTCTCTTCTTGGGGGGGCGGGGGTGGGTTTGGTTTGGTGGGCTTGGTTGCAGGTAATGCCTGTTTTTAGACAAAAAACCCCACACACCTGTCAACTTGTAATTGAGTGGAGGTATCTTCTTCTGTAATAGTAGCAATTTTGAATTCCACGGTTGACATGATCACACATGTTTTGTGGGCTTATCCGATATTTGAAAAGTCGGTGGATTCTTGTACTCAATATTCGTCTCCCGTAAAATGAGTATCCCGAATGCACAGGTTAATTCTGCTGCACTTACCAGGGCTTCCACTTACCAGGGCCTCTCTCTCTCTCTCTCTCTCTCTCTCTCTCTCAACAATATTATGAAATAGTTTTGAGTGTGATAAAATCATTCATGAATATGTTGCATCTATGGACACGGGCTTAGTAGGTAAAGTTATTTAATATAAAAAATAAATTAAAAATCTTTAAAATGTTGATCGTGAAAATATTTATAATGTCTACGCTGCTGCCGCAGGTATATTTTGTCCTAAAATATAAACTTTTGGCTTTGCCTATGTACGTCTATGGAGCTTTGATGAATTGTGCTGAGTTGGCACAAGACAGAAAAATATCAACCGTCGTTAGATGAGATACTTGGGATATTTGTAGACAACAATGGCCAGGCGGCGACACTATTTTATATAATCGATATCGAATTTCAACAATTTGGCCCACCCACTGGAATGCACCCACAACATAATTCCACACCCGCTATACGCCAATTTGCATATTAATTAATCAAACCCCCAACCTTTACTAATTTTGAGCTAGGAACACTCTCAAAGCTCGCTCTCTCTCTCGACAACAACAACTAGACAAGAGGCTGGAAGTGTACGTGGACTTAAGTGACTAGACATGCATGCAAAAGTCGTGCCAATTATGAATGAAGAGCCACGTGTACTACCAGGTGTCACATGAGTTGGTGAACATGCATGTATTCGAGCTGATATTGTATTAAGAAAGTGCAAAGGGTTAATGAGCCCACGGCAGCAAAATAATCAAATGATGGACGTAAGAGGAAGTGGCTGCAACGATCGCTGCGGCTGTGCCGTACCCTGTCCCGGCGGCCTCGCAAGCCGGTATATCCTACAATACAAACTGTCCTTATCTTTGTCTGCTAAACTGGTTATTCATCAATCACCAATTATTATATCATCTATTATCATTTCTTCTTGTAAAAATGATTATTATTAGATAACGATTCAAAAATTATTCATGAAAATAGTAGAAATTCCATCTATTTCTCTATTTAGAAAGTTGCTAATTTGTGAAAACTCTCTTCTTTCAGATGTCGTGGGACAGCAAGAGGTGAGACCACAGCGGATCACAACAAGTGCACGTGTGGAGAGCACTGCGGTTGCAACCCTTGTAACTGCGGAAAAGTTGCAACAGCTGGGGTCGGTAATGCTTTCTGCAGGTGCGGAGATGGCTGCACTTGTGTGGCCTGTGCCACTTGAAGGGCATTATATCCATAAGATTTTTTTTTTTTGGGGGGGGGGGGGGGGAAGGGGTCGGTTGTTTATTCGAAGCACAGGGAAGGGAGGGTGTACGGACCTCGATGGGATTAGATTAGTGCCCAGTATTTTGTGTCATAAATAAAGCACTAATGAGTTAGTTATGCTTACTACTTTGTATCAAAATTGTGTTTCAAAGTTTAAAGCCTGCTATGATCCAATCGCGTTTAAAGTACTTGAGATGGTATTGTGTTCCAGAACGATTTCTGAACAATTTCAGAATAAAGTGCAATATGTATTTGGGCAAAAAACTATTCAAGATCTCTCATTTAGAATTGAGCTGTAAAACAAACTAGGTGACGTCTTAGATGTTATGTCACATTAGAACTGATAAGCTAGTGTCACGGGGTAATTTTTTCCATCTCAAATACCTTTTGTAATGCAATCAAGCCCCGACCTGGTTCAGCACTCAAATGGATTTCATCTTAATTTTAGACCTGACTAGGTATGAAATTGAGAAGTAATCAAACACAAGTCTTTATAGGAATAAACTTCTCAAGCTACGAGGATTTTAGATAGAGGGGGACAAGCCATTCCAACAGCTAGCCTCAACTGTTAATTATGACGTTTGCAGATCACACCTTGTACCATTCACTGGAGGACCTTGCGAGTGGTGGGTGCAAAACTACGAAATGTGTTTATACATCTTGAAGTTGGAAAGAAATCTGTTACCCAAAAAGCGGAAAGCATGATGCAGATTTTCAAGCACTCTGCCTACATTGTTGTCTCTAATTGGAAACTTACAGTTTCCTCGTTCCAGGTCTCCTCCTCTAGATACCTCTGGTAAAAAGCCACTTTACCATCAGTTCTTGCAGATACCGCGGAGATGCTTGTAGTGCCATATCTTACCTGTACAAAACATGAAGATGGAGACATGTTTGTGAATTCCAAGTGCAGGAACATGGGAGCATATAGTCGAGTTTGATTTGGGTGTACTTGAGTGTCCTCTCTACTCTCCTTGCCATTCCCCTGATATATTCAATTAACATTTTTATTCTTTGTTACAATATTTTGAATAAAGATGAGGAGTAAGACTAAAGGGTTCAATAAAATGTTTGTTTTGTTTTAACTCGCAATCAATTGTTTGTCTAAATCCATTAATTAAAACAGGCTCATGACTTGGTGAATACGATTTGACATTTACTACACATAGAATTAAGTTCATTACATCTATATTTTGTTAGGTCTATTTAGTATTATTCCAAAAAGAATACAAGACATACAAACAACCCACACTTACCCCTTCACGTTCCATGGAAACAAATATGGAGCTCGCAAGGTATTCCCATTCAACAGGGTATATGTGAGGTAGCATACTCTCATCCTCGTCTTTAACACTGTTTATCATCAACTTGTCAACCATTTCTATTATTGGAAATTCGCCTTCACCATACATGTCCAACTCCTCCTTAAAACTCTGGCTTAAACGTAGAGCCTACACAATGTGTTACCAAATTAGCAAATGAATAAAGGAAATTGTGACCTTATGTTTTCTCAAGGAGGGCCTTATGTTTAGCAAGGGAGATGCTAGTCATGAGAGATTGGAACATAATATAAGTTCATGGTTGAGTCATCAAATACTTTTGATATTGAACAGTAATGGACCAACATTTAAACTATCAAACTAGTCATGATAGATATATACTATTTTTCAAGGGGAATACAACTTTATACATACAAGAAAATGCATTCGAGTAAAAGTCCACAAAGTTCGTAGTAGTTAAAATCTATGTAGAAGTAGTCAGATGACTTCGTTCATGACTGACGTGTTAGCATACAAATTGTTCAATAAATGTAAAACATCCTCATGTCTCAAACATTTTTGTTGGAGAAATAGTGTTGTTGGTATAATTTCATTAACCCTTGGGGTGTGCTTGGCACACCATCTTCTACTCCCCTGTCCTCTTTTAATGCCTATAAAAACAATAAAAACAATAAAAACGAGATTTTTTATTTTATTTTATTATAAAATTTTCAAATACAGTTTTCAAGAAGTAGTAAAACACTTTTCAAAATGACATAATTTTTTTATGTAAAAAGATTCAAGGGGTCACTGTAATAAGAACAAGCCAATCTAAGGAGGAAGTGGTTATGTCACAAAACTCATCATGTCAAATTGTCAATGATATAAGCATTCTGGTCACTGCAACTTAACATGGCACCAATTTCTTTGCTATTGCTAACAATTAGCTACAAATGTATGACTTCATTTTATCGAGATATCATGCTAATGCTATGTTTCTATCCTTTGTACCAGTGTTCCGAAGTAAATTTACCTTGGGCCAAGGAGAGTCCAGTCTTGCATTTGACAAAACATGAATGCCTGGTCGAACCTCCTCCACAGTAACATTCTTTTCCTTTGGTCTGTTGGTGACATAAAAGATTGTTTTTGAAGAAAGATCAACCAACACGAGGTTGAACCCATTATACTGATTGGCCTCAGCAGCTACTTCCTGTGCAAACTCCATAGGACTCTTCCTGCTCTGAGACCATGAAATGAAGCTTCAATTAGATAATTTGCTCATCATTCAACAGGTGATCATATATCAAAATCAATCAAGCAAATGATCACCAATTTACTTAAAAAGGAGACCTCTTTGGACTCTCATGTCCCCCATCAAGCACCAATAAACAACCAAACTTGGACGAAAACAGATGTTCAGGACCTCAAATTAAGTAAGCTAAAAGTTTTATTAGTTGTAAAATCAGTTACCAATTACCAGATACGAGGAATCAACTATATCCATAATGAAAGCACTATGAACACTTAGATAGTAAAACATACCATTCACCCGTAGAAGAAATGAAAAAAAGGGAGAATTTTTCAAGAATCAAATTACTACACAATCTTCACGCGAAGAAAGCATCAAGTACTCTTATGACTATACATTAGCCATATGTTATACATGACCTGAGATGGATGATATTATGTTGTACCTTAAATTCTGTAACTACCCAATTTTTATGGAGAGAGAGTAGAGGAAGAGGTACTGGGCTAAAACTGACCCAGTGTGGTTTAAATGTGGATGTTATGTAATACATGCAGACATGATGTTATGGTGGTATTACATGTAGAGTTCTGGGGTCAAATGGCCCTTTACCTTCTTGGTGCGTGTCGGGGCTTTAGGTATGAGAACTATTCTTTTCCATATTTGCACCAATCTCAGCGATATGGTGAATTTGGATTCTTTTTCCCTTGTGGACATACGCTTCAATTGCTTGTATTCTTCTCTATTTACAATATCTTCTACAACTCAACTATGACTCGTTAGACTTCTCGAAAGAAAAATTTACAGTATTATTGATGTTAAAAGTCCCAGATGACTCTGGGGAACCCTCCACCCCAGCACTAACTTCTATCCTAATATGTTACTAGAGCCGCCTTAAAACCCAACTTCAGTATGTCAAGCTCACCTTTAATTTGTAGAGGGGTGATGTTAAATCCCACATCAAACATAACGTTTGAATTGTGGGTTTTCTAGAATGAATCAAAATTTTCTGAGAGGCCAAAAAACAAATAGGTGGCAATTGAAGAGGGGAAAAGGGAAAAGGTACCTGGAGAAAACGAACGGGCAAGTCACCTCTGGTCTTAGGATGAGGAAGACGATCAAGTTCCCGGACATTGGTGAGAAAAGCCAATCTTCCATCCTTAGTGCAACCCAACCAAGTCGCACCAGCTAGCACATCTCTCCCTCCAACAATCTCACGATCTTCCCACCAATGAAGTCCCTTCGATGGTCTTTCACATCAATTGTTACCAATTCAACTGAACCCCAGATCAAATTTTGAAGTATAGAAAGAATAGGAACTCTTACCGGTTGTGGAATTCGTCTCTGTTGAGGAGTAGAAGAAATGGGTACAGCGGATGAGCTTTCCACAAAAACACAGCTATGCACATCTCTCTCTCTCTCTCTCTCTCTCTCTGTCTTTGTGTGAAGCTAAAGTCTTTTATAAGCATCCATCAAGCTTTCAGCAACCACGTCTTTTGAACTGGCGTCTCCATTTTTTGCACCAGAACAGGATAAAGTTGTTGTTCCATTCCGTGCCTTTATGATTAAATAATCCAAAATCCGATTTTCGGGTGTCGTGCCCAAGTCAAAAAAAAAAAAAAAAGAGACTAAATAATGCAATAATCTATCTATTTTGGAAGTCACCCCATCAGCATCTTCTCTTTGTTGGTTGGGCAAGTATAGGACTTGGGCATACCCAGGCTCTGCATGGTGCAGCCTTCCTGTCTTCGGGCCGTCGGCCCTTTTTTCAGGCCTTAGGCCCCTTTCCGCAGAAACAAGAAAAGAGAGAAAATTACAGTTAATGTATTCAAGTCACATGATACTGAAGGGCCTAAAAATCTTACCTCAACATTTACATAAATTCAAATCAATGCAAGTAAACAAATCATATAGTCAATAGAAGTCAAATACAAAAAATTACACTTGCAAACGAAAATCACTAACCCATAGCTAGGTAGAAGAGTGATCCGCTTTACAAGAACAAGGCTATAACTTAATTGGCATGGATTTACTTGTAAAAATATCGAGTTGGAACTTCCATACGTATCAAAAAAAAAAAGTAACAAGTTTGACTTTGGTCCTATGTAACCTTTCTCAAAATTAAAATGATGTGAAGAGCATTAGGGTTTGGTGTGTCGCGGTTTCCTAGTCCCCCACCCCAACCTCTTTCGGTGTGAGATTATTAGTATTTGCTACTCGAAGGAGTGCACCAACATGGATGAGTCAATGTTATAATACATTTTCCATTTTGTTTACATGGTATTACTCTTCATAACGTGGCATGAATGAGTTGGTGCGATGAATCGGCACCAATATCAACGAATTGATTAACGAGTTTGACGTATTTTTCATTTTGGAGACACGGGGGGGTTATTTCTCACTATCAAAATAATACAATGGGTATCAAAATGAGTGCCATGAACCCAACCATAATATTAATTTTGGTTTTATAAATGACTCAATGCCATAAATTGGCGCCAATGTCAATAGATTGGAATGCCTGATTCATATATATATATATATATATTATTTTATTTGGGAAATGCTAGAGTTATTTCTCGCTATCAAAATCATGCAATGAATATCAATATCACACGTTGCACTTTTTGAGTCAACCATGCACCAAACCATAATTTTTTATTTCACGACTAATTCACTGTGATAAAAATGGACACCGATATCAATCAATTGGTTTCAAAAATACCTAAATCAATGCATTTTCGGTTTAGGCTACACTAGGGTTATCCCTCGCGATGCGATGAATATTAAAATTACACGCTTACTTATGAGTTGGGGTAACAGTAGCACTCATAAATTAATAACAATATCAAATTTAATTTTATGAATAACTCAGTACAATGAATTGGGACCAATATGAATGAATTGGTTTCACAATTGATTTTTGGTATATTAGCATTATTCATCAATGACAATGCATTTTCTAAGTGAGGATGATAACATAAGTTACGGTGGAAACGCTGCCGTTTAACGCTCAGCGCGTATATATCTCCCACGCCAACGTCGTGCGTCGTTCACGTGCGATGCCTTCTCGCCTAAAACTCTTAATAAAAATTAAAAAAAAAAAAAAAGAAAAAAGAAAATATTAACCTCTCTGTTCCGAACACGGAGAGAGAGAGAGAGAGAGAGAGATGGGCAGGATAGTGGAGAAGAAGAAGAAGAAGAAAGGTCGGCCTTCTCTTCTAGATCTCCAAAAGCGAACTCTCAAAGAGCAACAGCAACAACAAGAGCTCTTGCAGAAGCAGAAGCAAAAACAACAGCTCCAAAAACCAAACCCTAACCCTAATTCCAATTCCAATCCTCTCCGTCGATCCACTCGCCGGAACCCTAACCCTGACGAAATCAACGAGAACGCCACCACCGACGGCGACGACGAATTGAGCTGCGCCAGCGGGAAGAGGAGAGAGAAGAAGCTGAAGCTCGTCCTCAAATTGCCGCAAAATCAGCAACACACCTCTGGTTCTGCCAATTCTGGTTCTCTAGATACGAATATTGATGACGAAGATGGTTCGACTAATCCTAAGAAGCGCAAAATCAATGCGATCGGCGACGGATCTAGTCGGGCAGAGACTGAAAAGGTGATAAATTTATGGCAATTTTTTCTCTCTCTTCTGAATTTCCAAATTTGGCGCAAAAAAGGGGTCTCAATGGAAAAGAAAAATAACCTTGAATTTCGATATTTCAAGTCTCTGTTTTTCTAGAATCGAAGTGGATATTTGTTGACTTGGTATTGACCTTTTTAAGGATATTTTTATCTAGTTTTGAGAAGAGTAAGGTAAGGTAGCCATTTTTTCCCATATTTATTTTGGACCGCTGGCATTTTATCTGTCTTTTATTTGATCAATCATTAACGGTCAATCCTAAAATAAAGTATTTCTTTGTACTTTCCTCAATTGTTTCAAATAATTTCCTTTTCCCTCACTTTCAATAAAGCTTTTTTGGCTTTGTGGGTCTTCAAACATTCACCTGGTCATTTTTTCGAAACTGGGTTTCAGGAAGAAAAGCCTATACTCTCATCAAACTCCGCAATTGGTGTCCAAGGTTTGTTTTACAGACAAAACCCAAAAACCCATTTGTTCAAAGCTGGTGTTTTGTTCAAGGATTTGTGATTTATGTACGTGTATTATGTGCAGGGACTCGGTTGGATTTGGGACCCTCAACGCCTTTACCAGATAAAAAGCTATTGCTGTTCATCTTGGACAGGCTTCAAAAGTGGGTCTTTTATAGTTACTAATTTTCTGTTCCTTTTTGAGCTTTTCTGTTTTCAATTTACCGAGGGTGGGTTTTGGTTTTTATTTCTCAGGAAGGACACTTATGGTGTGTTTTCTGAGCCGGTGGACCCAAAAGAGGTAATATTCTCAAGTGTTAATGTGTTTATAGTGCTTCATTTACCAATTTCTCTATCTTAGTTGAAGTTCACTGTATGCAGCTTCCCGACTATCATGAAGTTATCGCACATCCAATGGATTTTGGAACAGTAAGGAAGAAACTTGGTGATGGAGCCTATGCTAACTTGGAGCAATTTGAGGTTGGTTCAACATACACACATTTGCACTGAGCCTGGATCCTTTCAAATTGGTTGTGGTTGGTATGAGCTTTGGGCTAAAGTTACACTTGCCGTCTATAAGTAATTTCTTTATTAACATGTTGATCTTGGTAACAAATTAGGGTGTAACTCCTTAAGATGACCGAATATAATGTCATGTTGATAAACCAGGGAAGGTATTTTCTTACTGAGGTGATTGTGAAAACCCTAGTTGGTTTTGGGAAAGACACTTTGTATTAGGTGATTGACAAAAGGGGCAAACAGCATGATTTTTGTTGAGAAGAATATGACCCTGTAAAGATTTTAATATGGAAAAATGAAGTAACAGTTGACTCCCCATTCTAGTAGTTTTGATCAAGTTGGATGGAAGTAAAACAAACTATTGCTGCCCATATGCCTCCCTGTGTCCTGTCTGTTACTTCTTTTGTCTTCTTTCTCTTTCTTGTCTTAGGTTTGGTCATCTTGCAAGCCACTCATCCAATTATTTTACAGGAAAAGGCCTTGGTTCTCGAATATCTACTGAACTAAACACCCCTCCCCCGCAGGAGGAACAAAAAAAAAAAAAAAAGCAAAACATACACTCACAAAAAGTTACAGCAGCTTCCACCAGTGGCCTCTTATAAATTTTAGCAATTTGGGAAGGTTAAAGGATGAATTCTCTATCTGACATCACCTTCACCTTCTACTAGCTAAATATGCCAGGCACTCTTTTGCTTCATAGAGCAAAAGCACTAGGCAAGTAATTTCGTCCTCTATGATCTGAGGTGTAAGTCTTGTGTAAAGAGACACTTGTGTAGGACATGTGGTATACAACTTATGCTGAAGAGAAAGGCAAGAATATTCATGAAAAGGTCTCTTCCGCTTCAACTGTTAAGGTATAAGATTGCCTTTATTGCCTTGTTGTGGTGTCAAGTTATTGGATCTTGCAAGGAGGTTTCCTTCAGGATACGGACATGGCAAAACTATCCTATTATAACTAAGTACTCTTTCTTCTTTCTTGTAGCTTGGGTTGATATTCTATTCTCTTTCTTCTACAATACATTGTGTACAGATACGCACCCATAAATTTATATGCTTGCTTTTGCTTTTCATAATCTAGCATTGAAGGTTGTGGTTCTGTTGTTACTACCTGATCCATGTTGCATGGTGCTACAACTTTTATAGATCTATGAATCTCTAACAGGGGCAGGAGACATGACACAATTTTAACGGACATTCAGGGAAGGAAAAATTTAGATAATTTAGGGCACAACATAGAGAAACCTATATTAAGCAGCTACAAATTTTGTTGTTTTATGCATATATTTATTCTAAACATCTGTCTTATATCTTCGCTTTAGGAGTGAAATGGCCTTTTGATTTTTACAATTATTATTTTCTCTGTGTTGTTCTATGTTAGGGATTTCGTGTTCGGATCAATACATCCGTCTTGTGTTGTGTTTGCATAGAGTTGGAGAATCTTTTAGAAATTTTTAGTTGAAAAGCATACTAAAAAATATGAACCAACTGAGTCATGTCAAATGTGTATCTAGAGTGAGAGTTTTGTCTGGAAAGATGTTAGGCACAACTGCAATTCCTGGGAATGGGAGCTTCCATGCTATAAAATTGCAGTTCATAGAAGGCTTTAATGTCATGGTTGTTGAAACTTATGAGGCATTCAATTTCCTTTGAAATGTTAGGATATGGTATCTTTGGTTGCTTAATATTCTACTATTTCAACATTGTGGCATCCTTAGACTGACTGCATTATGCTTTTCAACTACTTAACAAAATGGTGCATTTGGAGGAGTGATGTTGAATTGCAAACATGAAATCCCCCGCCCCTTTTGACTGAAATTTGTAAAATATTTTGCAGCTCAAGTAATGACTTGATGTCACAGAAATTGAAGTTTAGTACATATTCTGGACGGTGTGATGCTTTGTGGTTGTGATCCAAATTTCTGCTGAAATCATTGGTCATTATCCATTTGAAAATCTCAAGTTTTGTTGTCTTCTTTAACTGGTTATGGGATGTCTATTTTGCATGAAATTGTAGGTTTAGCCCCCTCTAGAAACATGGTTTTACCCTGTTATTCAATCTAAAGGATGTTGTGGCTGATTACATGCTCAACCCTCTTTTAGCTGTGTGTATTCTTGGATATATTTCTCTGCTCCCAAAGTATTGGTCATACTATTGTCATTTCATTCACTTCCATAGTAATCAGGCTTGTGGAAACAGAGATTTTATTTTTGTAAGCATGTCTTGTGTTTAAGTGCCATAACTAAAAATATTGGTCTTTTTCTTGGGATAAAGGAAGTATTGCTTATATTGTTTTCATTTGTTTTTCAATTACATCATAAGCTTGTAGAAACTGATGGCTTTGCTATTTTTGCAGAAGGACGTTTTCTTAATATGTTCGAATGCAATGCAGTATAATGCACCAGACACTATTTATTTTAGACAGGTATTGTAAGGTCTCCAATCCTGCATGCAGTTTTATGACTGGTTCTGGCTGTGAAGCACATTTTGATTTTGTTGCTAGGCACGATCTATACAAGAGTTAGCAAAAAAGAACTTTGAAAACTTGAGGCAAGATAGTGATGATAATGAACCGGAACCAAGAGTTGTCAGGAGGGGTAGACCACCAACCAAAAGCTTAAAAAAATCACTTGGCAGGCCTTCCCTGGAGAGTGCAGGCTCAGATTTTCCAGATGCAGCTCTTGCTACTGGAGTAGAAAGCAGCATCTGGTCAAATTCTGATCTGAAAAGAGGCTCTCCTGTAGACAAATCTGGCCTCGTGGAATCATCTGGACAACTTCTCAGTGGTCGTAATAATGATGGTTACTTTGGTTTTCTCAATGATCATAAATCTGAGAAAAATGAGGAATTTCCAGGTTTGTTGCTTGAGAAATTGAGGCTTTTGACTTTGTTCTCCTAATAGCGTTCTGTTGTTGTCCAAATCACAGTTTTCTTATTGGCCTGAATCATGTCAACTTATTGCTTTTTCCTTCTAGGTCCTCTAATAAGGGGGAATTCAACAAAGTATGGTAAGAAACAATTTGTGTCGGATGACGACAAGCGAAGTACATACAAGCAATCCCATCTTTCAGCTGGGCGGGAGCCATCTGCGTTTACTCTTTTTATTGGAGAGAGGAAGCATATAATACCTGTATGTACCCATCTTTTGTTGCAATGTAGAAATTGTGGGGCCTTCACTAGATGTTTAAATAACAACAGCTGTTATACAGAGGAGGGGTGTTATCTAGACTTATCCACCAACCTTTAGGTGTCTTTGTCTGCCTTTCACATACAAAGCTTAAGCTTGTATTCTATTGTGTGCCAGGTGGGGCTTCACTCAGAGTACGGTTATGCAAGGAGTCTGGCTCGTTATGCTGCAAATCTTGGGCCTTTTATCTGGAAAATTGCTTCAAAAAGGATAGAAAGGTCCTTACCTGCTGGAGTTATGTTTGGTCCTGGTTGGGTTGGGGATAATGACACTGTACCTTCAAAGCTGCAGTTGTCCTCACAACTTTCTTGCCAGCCATCATCCCCTCAGCCTTGCCTACCTGAAACTTCATCTTCTGCTGCCACACCTTGCGTCACTCAATCAAATGGAGATAACTTATCTGGGAAGCCGCAAGAAAATAGTTTATCAGAGAAGCCTGAAGTTTCTGCTCAGTTAGCTACTGATGGCCCTCCAATCATGTCTACTCCAGCCTCTGGCACCAACAGTTCATCCCCTACTGCTAATAGATCTCCTGAACCAACTGCAGGAAATACAGACGTGGGAGGATTGAATTTTCAGGTGGGGTCTAATATATTAAACAGCAGTACAATCCCCGTTAGGCCCAGGCCACCATTCCAGATGCAGCAGAGCCCTGTGTTTCACCCTGGCCGGAATGGCTTGAATGGCTATTACGGAATCAATCTTCCAGCCCAGATGGGGAATTTCATTATAGGAGCTAAGGCAACCAGGTTGAACCTTCAGTCTTCTTCAGTGATTGACGCAATCTCTAGAACTAATAATAACTGTGTGCATCCAATCACCTCAAACAATAACTCAGAGGGTTCTAAAATCCCTGAAAATCCAAAGAGAACAGATTGTGACATTTCTCAACCAAATAATAGTAGCGAGGTACCAGCTGCCTCAAAAGCAAGATCCCTTTCACAGCCATCTTGGCAAGGATTGGTGCCCAAGCAAAGACCAGAGTCGGTCCCCCCAGACCTGAATGTTGGCTTCCAGTCACCGACTTCTCCTAGTCCTAGTTCAAGCCGGGTTGATACAACGCAGCCAGATTTAGCCTTGCAGCTGTGAGAATGATTCCAATCAATTCATTTTGCTTTTGTTTTAACTTAATTTGATGAAATTTGAGACCAACTTCTGGTGATTAGGTGAAGGGCGGTCTCTCTTTGATGCAGAGCTATTAGAGCCTCACCTACCTGTATTGTAATAGAGTAGGTTGTACAGATTAATGTGATCCTAATTTCTAGGTCCATAAGGGAAAAAAGTGTCTCCTGTAACATTGGAAACCAAAATTTAGCAAGGATTTGTTTCCAATCCATGTAAAATGCTTATCGATGTAATGTCTGTTGAATCTCAAGAAACAGCAATTGCATCAGAGGATAAGATACCTTATACTGTCTCCTTCCTGCCAGTCCGAAGGATTCAACCCTTCAATTGTTCTGAGCACTCCCAGCATGAGATCTGGCTGCTGATGGTACCAAAGAGGCTTATGGCTGTGGGGCCATGTTGTCCACTAGATGACAAAAAGTAATCAACTCCTTGCAGGTTGTGACCAATTATAAATTACCCATTACAATCATCTTTTCTCAATATTGATTCTGTAATTCCAACGTGAAGGCTCAAATTATTGTTTCTTTTTATTCTTCTTCAACTACCAATTCAATATGCTTTCAACTTTTTGTAAGGACTTCTAATCATGGTCCAACCTCTTTGGATCTCAAGTTTATCCTTTGCGTACATTCATGTGCTCGGACTTCATTAGTCCATAGATTGTTGAAATTTTGGGTGGGGACATCTAACCTCGATCACTAGACATATGCCCACCTTTTCCTTTTCCTGTCTGGTTTTGGCTTTATTTGGTAGAAGATTCATCCTCCCTTATTTTAGTACTTTCCTTTGTCATTGAGATAGATGTTCATAAGGTATTGAAGATTCTGGGAATTCAAATTTTGGAGTGACCATGTAAAGCAAAAAATGTGAATTGTTCATGGCACCTTCCCTTCAACTGGTTACTTTTTTCGACTTTGACATGGCAATTCCAAAGTACAAATTCACCGTCCACTATCCACAGCGGCAAAGCAAGCGGTGCAACGGCAACTGCACCGTTAAAATTTTATGAAAAAATATATACCAAATACTACTAAAATTATGTAAAATGCTGTTTAAAAAAAAAAAAACTATAATATTTGTCTCCCTTCAATTTTATTTTATTTTTTACTTGTTACATACTGGGCTTTGCCCACTAAAATAATTTTACATGCGCGGACTAAAAAACAAATGCCCAGTGCTACCAATTCATGCGATCAGTCATAAAATTACTAGGGAAATACAACAGTGATACAGCTGCACTCATTAATTCACTTATAGAAATCTCTTATCCTCTCTGTCCAAACTGTTCTTAGATACACCATCTTGGGCTCTTCCAGTTGACCCTCAGCAAAGTTGCAAAAAGTTATGTGAAGTAGGTTATGGTATGGACTGTTGGAGGGCACTAAAAGCTAAAGGCAGGAATAGGACTTTCCCCTCTTGCCTTATCCCACCGACTCGATCCAATTTTAGTGTTATGTTTCCTTATTGCGGAAATCAACCAACGAGGTGCCATAGCCAAGTCCTTCTGCCAATTTGTTATATAAATACATACAAACGTGTGTTTGTGTGTTTATATAATATAAAATATAAATCTGTTTGCTTTTGGTAGCTAAGTTCCATCCTCATGATGTCTGCTAGTCGGCATTGACATCAGGGGCTTAGAAAGGGCATGGTGGGAGTTCACTCCATTTGGGTTTGTGACCATAATTCTAAGGTTTTGACAATATATCCCTTATGGGTTATGATTATCTGGATTGATGGTAAAAAAAGAAAAATTTTCTGGTCTCCTGATCTATTGAGATCAAGTCTTTTTTGAGAAGACAAATATTTGTCTTTATAATTTATAATAAAGCATATATATTTAGTAAATTTATCAAAATTAACAATCTTACAAGGAAAAAATACATCCCACTTTAATTAACTCAACCACCCCATTCTCCAAAACTTCAAAAAGACCTCGACATTTCACCAACCCCTCACTACCATCCATTTATGAAAGGAAGACAATTTCTTAGGCTTTCCATTTGCTTCAATACAAGTCACTTAAATCTCCTAAATCTTACATGTTAAACCTTTTTCCCTTGAAAAGTACTAATAAAGAACAATTTCGAAATGTAGTATTCAATTTAAAAATTTTTCTCTTGTGTTATTTTTTTTTTTATTTTCTTTTACTAATTTCAAATCATATATACCGTCATTTTTTTGTCAAAAATATTGACATTTCTTGTGGTTTCTTTTCTTCTTTTTTTTTTAAAAAAAATTAGTTGTAAATCCAACAAAACAGTAGAAACCCCCTGTCCATAACCCCAAGAAATCACAAATTAATCCACCAAAGCCAGCTCTTCCTGAGTTTTCAAGCAGGAGAAATCTCAGACAAATACTTTGGAAATGCAAGCTCACAATAAACAACCAGGCTCTTGAAGTAGTATGTTTCTTGAATAAAAATTGATGGATTTCTTCATCATTCCTCAGTTTCCATACCCCCTGACCATACTCTTTTATGTAAGCTTCGAATTGGAATGTCAACCACCCACAGAAAGGCCATGAGAAGAAAGACAAAGCTGGATATGAGAGAAAGAAGTTGGTGATCCTTTTAACCTTCATGCATGGAAGCTCGACTGTCTCGAGCATGATCGCTTCTCTTACAAATGGAAGCAGTGGCTATGCCCCCACCCTCCTCCAAATGGTGCCAGGGAAATCTTTCTTGGGAAACCAACCACTAGGAAAAAAAAAATAGTTGTTGAACTTGAATATGCACGACAAATTGTGGAAGAGTTCAATAATCAAGAATGAAGAATGTCCCAATCCTCCTATCTGCTCATGAAAGAATAGCTATAACACAAAGTTACCAGGTGTGGAGAAAGACGTATGGGACTGTAACGTCTGTAAGCCCAAAGTGAGAAAAAAGTTTCTACTACTACTACTATTAAATATCCTTAAATTTAAATCATAATTATTATTAATATTATTTAATAATGACGTTCCTTTTGAAATTTGTTAAAATATTAAACTTTTAAGATTTATTTTATTATATTTAATTGATAAATTTAATGTAGCAGAAACAAAACAATATTAATATTATTTATTTTTTTTATCGAAATTTTATGCCTCCAAATTTAACGTACATGAGAGAGAATTTTTTTTTAAAAAAAAAAAAAAAGGAAAAGGAGAGAAAAAGAGAGAGAAAAAAAAAATGGAGGAAAAAAAGAAAAAGAAAGAGGGGGGGGGTGGAGAGAGAGAGAGAGAGAGGGAGAGAGAGAATGGAGAGCGACCTGCAACGATCATCAATAGTAATACTAATGGTTCACAGGCCCACACCTTACCAAAAAAAATTCAGGGAAGAAGAAACCAAACGCCATCACATTCTTCTTCTTCTTCTTCTGATTTTGGATCTCTCTCTTTCTAAGGAAAAAAAGTACTCTATCTCTCTCTGTCTCTCTCTCTCTCTCCAGTACTGTTCACTGAAGAGTGAGCTACTATTTCTAAATTGGGTATCTTTGTTTTGATTCGAAATCTCATTAATTTTGTCAACTTTTTAATCCAATCCTTTTCTTTTCTTTTCTTTTTTGTTTTTATCTAATTATTTAATTTCTACGGTTCAAGTCTTGGTTCATTGTCATCCCCAATTTCACATTTTTAATTTTTAGGGTTTTTTTTTTTTTCCTCTTTCTCTCACCCCTCTCTTCTGCGCCGTTACTATAACTGAAATTTATTTCCTGTTTCTTTCCTATTTCTATCACAATGGGTTGATTGTAATCCCATTTTCTTGGTTTTCGAGTTCTATGTAGAACACCCAATTGAAAGATTGTGGTGAATTTTTTGCTTTGGATCTTCAATTCAACAAAATGGGTATCTTTTCTTGCTTTGTTCCTCGCAAAAAGGATGTTCGTAAAATTGGAGACAGTAATCGAATCCGATCCGCTGCTCGCTATTCCCCTGATTCTTCTGGTACTCTCTCCCTCTCTCTCTCTCTCTCTATAGAATTTTGATTTTCCTTCTCTGGGTACGTTGAATTCCAAATGTTTGATATGAATTATCAGAGAAATTTGCAGCTAGTGGGCGTGGAAAAGCAAGTTCAAGCACTACTGGTGAGTGTAAGAGTATATGCTAAAGATGAAGTTAAAAAGAACAGATTTTTTTTGTGAAAGTTGTGAAAAAAATGTTAATTTTTTGCAGTTGCAGAACAGGGTAAGGATAATCATGGAAATGGGTCTAAGGGAACTCCTGCGAAAAGCTTTACATTCCGTGAGCTTGCACTTGCTACTAAGAATTTCAAGCCTATGAATATGATAGGAGAAGGGGGTTTTGGAAAGGTTTATAAAGGTCGGCTCGAATCAGGCGAGGCATGTTTTTTCTTCTTTTACTTTTTTTTTTTTTGGGTTAACGATTCATGATTAGAAGAAAAAAATTCAAGTGCTAAATCGGATTAAAAAGCTTCAACCTTTGTGCATATGTTGACCGCAACGAACATTTGGGGCTTGATTGCAACTTTTTGTTAATGTTTAAGACTTCATCGTGAAAAAATATAGGTTTAGGATTTAGTGATATGAAGTGATGGGTTGCGTACTAAGTTTGCAACTTTCTGTTGATGTTTTTTGGACAGAGTGTTGCAATCAAACTGCTTAATCATGGTGGGCTTCAGGGGAATCAGGAATTTATTGTGGAGGTTCTCATGTTAAGTCTCTTACACCATCCTAATCTCGTGAAATTAATTGGCTACTGTGCTGAAGGGGATCAAAGACTTTTGGTTTATGAGTACTTGCCTTTGGGAAGCTTGGAAGGCCATCTTTTTGGTAAGCCATTGATGATTCAGCAACAATGTACTGCAATTTAAGAAGCTTCTCTGTTTGATTCTCTGAGTTTCGATGACTGATTTTTTTCCTTAAATTTTGTTTGATGCACAAAAGAAGCTGAGAAAGTAGGCAAGGCATTGCTATGGTTTCTTTCATTTTATTCTGTGTCTTGTTACCTACTTTAAATTGTTTATCATGCATGATCACCCTACTTCAGGTGCTTGCGCATGTTGTCAAGACAATAAGTAATCCATTTTCCTATAGTAGGGAGTGATTTTATGGGTGAATGTACTTGTAGCCATGGAAGACAGACTTTAAAAGTGTGGAGGTAGTGAGATATGACTATTGTTAGCTTATATTTTTGGCTGTTTTGAGCTGCTTTGCAAGATGGGACAATGTATTCACTGTCAAAAAAGGTATTTGTAGCTTTGTGGATTTGAATTTACACATCTGGTCACTCTGGATATAAATAGAAGCTCATTGTTTCTTTCTTTCTTTTTTTTTTTTGGAATTTAGTTCCAGCTGATGTTTATTTTATTATTCTTCTAATAGCAAAAGCATGACTTCTGAGAATAATAGAAAAGGAGACAGAGAAGAGTATCCTATGAAAGAAAATTAATTCAACAAAGCTCCCAGTTTCTTTTAATATTATCTAGACTCTATCCTTTGAAAGCCCTGTCGATGAAACACCATAGTTGTGCCCTCAAGTTGGTCAATATGGCCACTGCCTACAAATTCTAGAATTTCTCTCCGGCCAAAAAGTTTCCATCAGTGTATTTCCACAAAATATTTGTATCCATATTCTTCCCATCCTTCCTTCTATGCTCAAAAGCACTATTCAGGCTCATGAATAAAGTATTTGGAGAATGAACTCTACCTTGCCTCTTTATCTGCATCTGCAATACCTTATTAGTATTGTTCCTGTTGAGGGCCAACTATATAAATGCCTTAATCAATGTAATTTTTTCCTTCCATATTCAGTTCATATCAGGCCTACATGAACATGTAAATTTTACACTAGAATCACAATTTCCAGTATCTTAGAACACTTGTTTGAATAAGTACTTGGATAATATTGTTCTTTTTTTTTTCCCTTTCCTGATATTGTTATTAGCTACTAGTTTTAGTGCTCACACTTGGTGTGTGACTAGAGCATCAAAGTCAACTTGGGATGTTTTTTCTCCCATTTTGGCTTCCCATTTTATATTTGTAATCTCATTCAACATTTCTTATTTAATCAAAAAAATTTAAACCTTATATGATAAACTTAAATCATAGGATAGAAAGTAAAAACCATCCCTGATTTGATGCTGGTACGTTCATATTGATATTCTTCTACCTCTCTATAATGTAGTCAAAATTACCACCTAGCCTAATCACTGTAGGCATTAACTTTCTCTGAGCCGTTAATTCTTGTGATGTCCCCCATTTCATCGGCCATTAATTCCAAAATTTGCAACTTTTTTATTTTCATTGTCTATTTCATTTATTTCTCATTGATCAACCAAGTCAAATCATAAATATCATGTAATAAAATGCTAACAGTTATTGACTGAAAGTATATTACCTTTGTCCTCCCACAACCATAGAAGCCACCTCCTAATTTGAAGTGGTGTGAACTTCTCATATATGATGCAATTGAGATTTGCTTCTAACAGTTGCTGTAAATGCTTTAAGGTTTGAGGTTGTAAGCTAAAGATGAAATAAATTTTCACATCCATAAAGTGCTCATAGTTGAGATCAACATAAAATAATTACAAACCACAATATTATCAATATATTTGTTTGAATAGTGCAACTAACTGGGTGCAAACAAGGATAAAAATGCAAGCTGATGCTATCAAACCAACTTGATATTTTCAACAAAACATTCCTGGAATTTTCTCAATTGAATGAAAAGTAATGAAAGCTTGTAATGGAGTAATATAACCTAGTGTACTATTCAGCATATATAAGTAATGATAGCAAAGTTCTGCATACAGAATGGTACCTCATACTGTTGACACAATTGCCTTTTTTTTTTTTTTTTTTTGCTTTTGAATATGAGTTTAATCTTTCTATTCTTGTAGATTTTCATTAAGAGCAAAGCTGCTCCATGATAAATGTTTCCAATGCAAAAATCTTCCATATGTTTTTTGCTTTTTGCAATAATGTGCAATATTCTCTATCACTGTCCCTAGGTCCTCAAATAACATAAAATTTAAAGAGATTCCGCATAGGCTTCAATTTAATACCTGTAACAGGGTAATTTTTAACTGTTGCAAGAGCCCTTAATTAGCAAGGTAGTTTTGGGATCATAAATAGGACCAAATAATGCACTATTATCAGTTTCATGGGATTAGCTTGTTTGTCATCTAATATGAGATTCATTACTCTTATAGAAGAATCTAGAAACAGGCACATGATGGGTAGCATGGATGACTTACTACTTGTAGTCCTTATTTTAGAATGTATGAAGCCAGTGTGAATGGGGAATATATCCTTAAGCTTGGTTTCTTCGAAATTGCAATATGGCACCTGTATTCTTTTCTGTATCAGTTATTTTGAGTAGTTAGTTTTTAATAGTCATAATGACTCTTCTATTTAGTTTAATGTTTTCACTCAATTGTATGTTCCCTTCCTCTTTAAATACAATTGTTTCCAATTTGGAGATGCTTTTCTTTCCTTTTTCTTTTCCCTTGTTGGAAATGTTAAGCTTTTTTCCACTAAGGCTTGCAGTAAGAAGCAAGAAGGAATCAACTGCTAATTTAGTTTATAAAATTTTCCAAATGTAACATATTACTGCGGCAGCAGAATGTGATACATTGTTACTATATGTATAGTGACATCTGGTCCATGTTACTGTTCATGTTGACCGAACGATAAATTGATTCTGGATTGAAGCAATGGGGTGACCTGAAATAAACTTTTAATTGGCCTTAAGATCAATACTGTTGCAAAATATTTGGCACTTATCATACTTATGATGAAGAAAATTTTTGGGATTATCATGAAGAGGAACCATTGTGGTGGTCTCATGTTTCATCTGGACATACTCTGCATTTTGTATATGATTGTGCATCATTTGTATTGTTATAAAAACCACTAAAAGTATTTGGTGGGGTTGGTAAAAGAACTTGGGTTCGAGTTATCCCACTCGCTTGAGTGGAGGTAAACTTTTGCTCAGGGTTAATCTCCCCGTATCTTATATCTGATCTGTGAAGCATTTGCTTTTTCTTCTTTTGTCACATTTGTGGCAAGTGACAAAAAATTACTAGTAAAATTTATGGTAAAATTTTGGAGAAACAAGGACTTTGTAGAATACTTTTAAAAGATTGTCAAAGAACTCGTGGCATTCATGGGCTAGGAAGAGGATGCAGACAAAAAGATTAGTTGAGTGCTAACTATTGTCACAATGAGTTAGGCTTAATTTTTTGTTTTAAACCTCATTTAAGCAAGGCTATAGATTGTTTGTCTTATTTACCATGTCATTTTATAAGCTGTAACTTTTTTTTTATTTGGTGCTTTTTGATGTCTCTTTTGTTCCAAAATATATATCAAAAACATTAACTATTTTTTTTTTTTTGATTGGAAAGATTAGTGTTTTTCTCAAATGATGAGTTAGTTTAGATGCCTGTGTGTTCATCTTTATTTTAGTATAGGGTTATTAATGTTGCAGTCTTGGAACTACATTTCTAGACTATGCCGGCATGCTCCTAATTTGGATAAAATAATTCAAATCTCCTAACTTAATTATTCTTTACTATTCTCTGATTACTTTTTATTTGATTCTTGTCTTTTACATATAAGAGAAGAAGGTTAGTGGCTATTGCTTTTAGGCTTGTGATTGGCCCACACAAGATTTATAACATCTGGCCCTTAGGATTTTGCTTCAATATTTGCTGAGAGATTCTTTGGTTGATACATTGAGATTTCTTAAAGGTTGGTGAAAACTATACTTAAACTTAGGCTAGGCATATGTTTAGGAATGGAATTCCTTGATGGTTGGGTGCTTTTGGTGGAAGTAGCGGGAGTAAATATTTACTTGAAGCTAAAAGTAGATGGATCGGGTTTTAAAATCTTCGCGCATGAAGCTTTCTTGTTGTTTCAGGTTTTCCTGCCACATAATTTGAGTTGCTGTAGATGACAAGGTAGATGCTGCCAGCTTTCCTGATGATGTCTGTCAGAGATTGTGGTAAAATGGGCCCAAAATTCTTCCCATAAGTTGTGTTTGTTTCTTGGAAAATGACGGAAAAGAAAATAAGATCTGGAAATGGGATTTTCTTATGTTTGTTTAACGACAATCTCTCAAAATCTAGGAGAATATTTTCTACAATGGAAGGAAAATAAGGGAAAATAACATTGAGGAATTTATTTTAATGTTAAACTTAATATTGATCTTTCCTTGTTTTATTACTGCTACTTTTCATCTGTATGCATTTACATAAGATTAGCTTCATTTTTATTGGGTTTAATGGAACTAATTTTTGGGATATGTTGCATCATCTCTGTATTATGGTTCAGCTAAGGTTTATGTCACTTAAGAATAACTTATTTTAGTTTAGCTGGAAAAGATTAAAGGTTTTCTTATTAAATGAGTGAGTAATAGTATTTTATTGACATACTAATTATAACGTGCTAGTGTTTCCTTTATATTTTGTTCATCTTATTTGCCATGTGATTCTCATTTCGATGCAAAATTAAAAAACTTTCCAAAGAATGGAAGTGTTTTCTAAGAGAATTTCTTACACTTCCGAACAATATAAAACTTTTCTCTGGGAAAAGTTTAAATACTTCCAAACACATGGGAAATAAAATTTTCTCTGGAACATTTATTCCAAGAAAAGTGAAAATATGCAGAATCTTAAACTTGAAAATCTTTTAGAATTCCTGGACTGCAAATCACGTGGAAATATTAAGAGAACAAGGATTATAATATCCAATTTGAGAATCCAGCCTACTCTGTGTATCAAGAATCACCTTCTATAATATTCTAACAATGTAAAGCGGCAATTATTCTATGTAAAGCAGCAATTATTCTTTCTAAGCAATTTTGCAGTAGTTTAATATGTGTGACAAATGGAGGTATTCTTTCTTTGTATTATCAAGTTGCCTAATTGTCAATTCTATTACAGATGTAAGTCCTGACAAGGAGCCTCTAGAGTGGAATACAAGGATAAAAATTGCTGTTGGTACTGCCAGGGGACTTGAGTATCTTCACTGCAGAGCAGATCCACCAGTCATTTATCGGGACTTGAAATCTGCAAATATATTGTTGAACAATGACTTTAGTCCCAAGCTATCAGATTTTGGCCTTGCAAAGTTGGGTCCTGTTGGTGACAAAACTCATGTTTCTACTCGGGTGATGGGAACATATGGGTATTGTGCTCCTGAGTACGCCATGAGTGGTAAACTGACACTTAAGTCTGATGTTTATAGCTTCGGTGTTGTTCTCTTGGAACTAATCACAGGGCGGAGGGCAATTGATCCAATTAGGTGTCATGGAGAGCAGAATCTAGTTAACTGGGTTAGTAAATGTCTTTCCGATCCATCTTTCCTTTCTATTTCTGCTGTCCATCTGAACATGGTTAATTGCTATAATGCTACTTTTATCAGAGCAGCAGCCAGAAAGTGCCCTGTGGAATCTAAGCACAATGGTCATATTATTTCTTTGCCTCTATGGCATTGATGAATTCTTCACTTGTCCTCTTAGTTATTGTGAATTGCTATATGCGAGTCTTGTTTGCAATTTCAAAGGCTGATAAGAATGTCATGGCTATCACCTGACACTTGTGGAAAGAGACGAAAGCTTTTTTTTCCCCCTCTATCTCCTCACTAGAGCTAGAGCCAAAAAGTGTTGATGATATTTTGGAGAACAAATAGTGATTGGTGGTTAGTGCAATGGCAGGGTCTTCTTTTCGGTGTCTTTAATTGCTGTTAGCATACACTCTCACACATACACAAGACATATATTTGCCTAATGTGTTTTTTTGTCATTGCAGGCTCGCCCTTTCTTCAAGGACAGAAGGAAATTTGTTCACCTGGTTGACCCCTTACTGCAGGGCCGCTATCCTCTCCGGTGTTTATATCATGCAATTGCTATTGCTGCAATGTGTCTCCAGGAGCAGCCTACTTTCAGGCCTCTAATAGGAGATGTCCTTGTTGCTCTTGAGTACTTGGCTTCTCTGCCGTACAATCCAGAAGCTAGTTCCACCCGCAGTCCTCCCCCAGCATCACCATCTCAACGGGAAAGAAGAATGTCTTCACAAGAACCCGCTGGAGGAGTTTCAAGATATAATTGAAAGTGAAGATTAAGATTTCAGTTTCAGGAGCCATGGGGTTTGTATCATAGCTTGACACCGTTTTGGTTACTGCAGGTAAGCTGAGTAACTCCATACGATGGTGTTTTTGTTTATGAGGGCAAACGATCACTGTTTCAAGTGCATCATGGGTATCTGATTTTTGGTTTTCTATGACTGATTTTTAAAAATCACAGTACAAGAATCAGGTTATAGGATCTAATTTTTTTTTGAAGTAATTTTCTCGATTATTTGCGTGCTCTTAGGCGCGTGGATGTTGAAACCAGCAAGACATTATACATATACATGTAAGGGTACTTAGTTATGTATAGTAAGTATATGGGCGTGAAAACCCCCTGAAATGTAAAGGTCCCATTGCCTTTGGTGAGCCTTTTTTTTTTTTAATGTTATTCCCCCTCCCCCCCCCCCCTTAAATGTAAATTGAGGTTTCAGGGTGTAATCTCAGACTGCTTTGTTAGGATGTTCATGTATGTAAAGTATCTACATTCACCTTTCGGATGCAACTAGTTTCCTTTGTCTTTGACAGATGTTCTTCTTACAAGTACTAGATTGATTCTTTCTGTGTTCTAAACGCCCATGGGGGTCTCCATTTTCAAAGACGGGTCTGTTGTTTATGACCATGGTAGTGTAGTCTAGTGGCACCAAAAAATCATCTCCTCTTCCTTTGTTTTATTAATATATATATATATACATAATTTTGGGAGTAATATTAGATAAATTAAATAAATCATAAATTAAATGTATTTAAGTCTGAGGTCCTAGTTTACATAAGCTAACTTCAAATGTTTGTTTGAATTTGTTTAGCCAGCAAATAATCTAATTAAACACGTAATAATCTTTGATTGGCTTCAAACTAATTTCAACTAGTCAACTCAACTGGGATGGTAATTTGCATTGGTTTGGTGGGGTGGGCAAAAGCAAAGCTGTAACAAAGTCAACCCTCAAGCTCGAGCTCAAATATTTGACCCCAGCCAGCCATGACAAGTAGCTAAATTGACCATCCAGTTGAAGCGAGCCAAGTGGGCAATCTGGTTTAGTTTCCTAATTGAATTGGAAGGCTTCCCATTCCCATCCATCCCAGAAAAGAAACATGGTCATTCAAATTTCTAAATCAAATGCTGACCCTCGCCCTCAGGCCTCAGGGTCGCCCTGAACAGAACGCAGCGCAACCCAAATTGGTCTAGAGGCTCTCTGTCCGTCTGTCTACTATTATAATCATATCAACAATTTATTTTTATTACAAAGTTATTAATTTCATTTGAATTTAAAGTTGATTTTCTCGTAGACATCAAAGGCAATTCTCTATTATTGGTCAGATATAAATTAAAACTTTGATATAGTTAAAATATTAAAATGGATATATTAGAGCTTTATTAATTATTGAGGTGGGTTGGATGGGTTGTGTAACATTCTTTTTTGTATTATTATTATTTTTTTAAAAAAAGTTCACTTACGGTGTTTACCACATTAGGAGGGTCTTCATAATGGACCCTTTTAAACAGAAAAAAAGGATTTCTATTTGGGGGGAAAAAAAAACTAAACTTATATTATGACATGATTTAAAAAATTAATACAAAAATTATTTATATTATAATAATTTATATTTTGTAAATTTTATAGTGAGTTTTTTATTTAATCAAAAATAGTATAAAGAAAATAACATAAAAGATTGATAAGTAGTTTTTGCGAATGGGAGTAATCTTTCTGGCTCTCTCGTCCACACACCAGCGTGGGTCTATTATTAAACTTATTTGATAAGTACTAAATTAATATGAATGTAGCAGCATCAAATGCGTCGTTTTCAACTTCCTTGAATTTAAATTTCAAATGTCCCTTCTTTGAATTTCATGCAAAGAGAAAGACGGTGTGAGCAATGGGAAATTTGACTAAAGGGTTTACCAGACGCGGTTTCTCTGACCTGGTAACTAATACCCAGGAAAAAAAAAATTAATGTCTTTCATCTTTAATGCTCTCATAACTGTGATTACTGATTCTTTGCCGTGTAAAGTTGTTATCCTTCTTAACATTTTCCCTGCATTATTTATCTATATTATTTTTATTTTAAACATGAATAAACTAAAAGAAGAGTCACAGTCAAAGACTGGAAAGATGAGGAAGGAGGACGACGGAAGATCAGAGGCAATGTTATTGTTATTCAAAGTCAACAAAAACAAGACTGACTTTACGGAAAGTCATCTCTCTCTCTCTCTCTCTCTCTATCTCTATGGGAAAGGAGAAGTAAACCATGCTCATTTCTTCTTTCCCTGCAGAGGCTTGAAGCGGAATTAAGATACCGTCAGATGGGTATATGCTGTAGCTCTCAAGTTAGTAATAATCAGACACCTGCTACCACAGGCCAAATCAGTACAGGTATTGATCCAAGTTTCATCCTTGATCTTTATCTTAGTCCTAAATTGACCCTTCTTATGTATGTGGGTTTTGGTTTGATTGTTGAAAATGTTCACAAAAGCCCAGGTTGAATTTGGTTTGTTCTCTACATCTCATGCAGTTTTAATGATGTTATTTTTATGTACTTTTGTGGGGTTGTGCTTATATTTCAAAATTTTGTGAGAGCTTTTATTTTGATTGTTCAAACGTTGTCTATGTTTCCAGCTGGGGGGCTTTACAATGCCCTAATTGACTTCTGATTTATATTTAGGTCTTCAAATTATGCAATTTTTTTTTCTACTTTTTTATGTGGGTTTTGTGATTAATGATTTTTATTTCAACAGGGGTATCTCAAACGACTTCTTCAGGTGGGAGTAGCCTCTCCGTGAACAGCCGCTTCTCAGCGGCCAGTGGTGGTGGAAGCTTCTATGAAGCTTTTCCTAATGGGCAAATATTGCCCTCAGCCAATTTGATGATTTTTACTTTTCCTGAATTAAAGAATGCAACCAAAAATTTTAGGAGTGACACCGTTCTTGGTGAGGGAGGTTTTGGAAAAGTCTTCAAGGGTTGGCTTGATGAGAAGGCCTCATCCAAGACTGGAAGTGGATCGGTCATAGCTATCAAGAGATTAAGCTCTGAGAGCATGCAAGGGTTCCAAGAGTGGCAGGTAATTCAAGTCGATTAAGTTATGCACTTTGACACTGTTTACCAAGTTTGAATTTAGTCCTTTTCTCAATACAGTTATTAATTCTGATAGGCTTAAGTGATCATTCTAATTTTGGGGTAGCTGAGGAGTGATTGGAGCTTGAACGAGATTTTCAGTTATAGTTGATTGGTCATTGATATTTGTTTATGCTATTGTCTCCCTGCTCTGGGTAGATTGGGATTGCCAAGGATTGGTTGTGTTTACTGTCAAATATTTGAGCATGGACATATTTGATTCTTCAAAGGTAACTTTCACGTTATTTGACTGACTGGCTTTATGATAAGTCCTAATGTTGCATCGACAGCATGATCATAGGATCTTATGTGTGAATGTTTGATTCCATTAAGCTTTGAGAGTTGAGGAGCTGGCAAGTCTGATTGATTTGTTTGAAGCCTCATAACTAAGATGATAACAGCATGATGAATCGCTCTTTCTGTCTGATTGGAGCATGTAGGATCAAATTGGTAGGCTAGCTCTTCCCCCCTTTTTTGGGTGGGGTAGGGGTTTGGTGGAGGGAGAGAGAGTGAGTGAGAGATGATAGTAAAGGCACAAGGTGGCTAATTTAATATGCAAGAAAAAGTTAGTGCCTTCTCAAAGAAATATGTTGGCATTCCACCCTCTTACATTGTAATCTATCATTTTGTTAGTGTTGCTTTTCCATCTTTTTCTTTAACAAACTTGACAAGGTGTATTAAACTTTGTGATCCCTTTCATATCATCTTTTTACTTTCAGTGTGCTTGGATTCTGATTGTGGTTGGTGAGGTATTTGCTTACTGTTAGTGCTTTATCTAGAAAAGGGAAAGAAAACGTATCATTTGAACTTCAAAAGACTATTTTTTTTTTTACCAGGAGAAATATTTATGGAATTCAGTAATGGTTTTCTTGGGCAAAGATGATACTTCAACAATTTCAGGTGTCCAATTTCTAAGACTGCTGAGTGCTATTTGAGGCTGTCTAATTCAGACTGAATATTACAGAGTTAGTCTAGCTAAGTTAGAAACAGGTGTTGCAACCAAAGGATTGGCAGGCAAAATGAATCTTTAGCTTGTAAGATATGGAGTCATTTCCCTTTATGCTGCTGTCAAGAATTGGAACTAACAACTTAAACATATAGTACACATAACTGGAATTTACACTATGTTTGGAAGGAGAGAAAATGAGAGAAAAGAAGTGATTTTAATAGAAAATCACTCCCTTTCTTTCATTTGGGAGTTTTTGAAGGAAAGAAATGGAGAGAAATCGGAAGATTTTAAACATAAAAGCTTTTCTTCCCAAAAGTGGGAAGAAAAGGAAAGAAAAGAAGAGAAAATAAAAAGTTGTCTAATGAATATACCAAATTTACCCTTAAAAAGATAATAGAAAAATATTTAATTTCAAATAAATCCCATATCATTTTCTTTCCTTCTTAAAACTCCCAAACAAAATGAAAAGAAAACTTCATCATTTGTTTTCTCTTCTTTTCTTTTCTTTTCTTTTCTTTCCTAAACTCCCAAACTAAGCAAGGTCATTTCCTATACATATATTAATATGCTGTCTCTTTCTATCAAGGATATAACCAGAGATAAGTCGCAATAGCATTCAAGTTGAAGACATTACTGTATTTGGGCATCCCCAGTCTGTCTAGGTGGAAAGGCTTCTTACATTCACATTCTTTCTTTATTCTTTTGTACCCTTCTTTATTTTGTAGACAAAAGTTGAGCATCAGAAGTTTATTAGTTTTGGGATGCAAGGTGGTACTTAGTGTTAGTCTACACTTGCTTACACAGAGATATGAAATCTGGAATTTTTAAACACTTTTCTTAATACCTGATCCATAAGATGCAGTATTTTAACCTTCTTTTATGTTGCAGTCAGAGGTGAATTTCCTAGGAAGGCTTTGTCATCCTAATCTTGTGAGGCTGGTGGGTTATTGTTGGGAAGAAAACGAACTACTCCTTGTTTACGAATTCATGCAAAAAGGCAGCTTGGAAAACCATCTTTTTGGAAGTAAGAACTGTTGCTGAAGTTGCATTATATTTATTGGCCCATGTGTTGTATCTGTTGTTCTTTGTTCTTGGCTTTCTCATTCTCAAATCAGTTTTTTGCTTGTACAGGAGGTGCAGCTGTTCAGCCACTTCCGTGGGACATTCGTCTTAAAATTGCAATAGGAGCAGCTCGAGGTCTGGCTTTCTTGCACACTTCAGATAAGCAAGTTATATACAGAGATTTCAAGGCATCAAATATACTGCTTGATGGGGTAAGGTTATATGAGACCCATATTTTTTTTTAAATGTCCTTCGACTGTAAATGTTCAGAGCAGCACTAGTAGATGTTGTTGATGATTGCACTCACCTTGTATATTGTACTTTTGTTTGGTACATTATTAGTTGCTCTTGGTTTAGTACAAAGCAAAAGCTTTTTCCCTAAATGGTTCTTTTTATTTAATTGAACTTGGATTGGATCTTATCAACTTCTTTTTAGGGGTCAGCCATGTTCAAAGAATTCCTTTCCTTTCATTCCTCGAGTGGCAAACGGTACCTCCCACCTATTTTTAGTAGAATTAAGTATAACTACTGCACTTTTTTCTTATGTAGTCCTACAATGCGAAACTATCGGACTTTGGATTGGCAAAATTGGGTCCCTCAGCTAGCCAGTCGCATGTGACAACACGAGTCATGGGCACATATGGTTATGCTGCACCAGAGTATGTTGCCACGGGTAATTTCTTGAACTCAGATTTTCTTTCTCCCAAATTCAAAATGATGAAGCTGGACTCTTTTGCTTAGTAAGGTTGTTATTTGTGCAATTGTGCTTACATTCTGTTTTCAAACAGGACATCTGTACGTGAAAAGTGATGTCTATGGTTTTGGTGTTGTATTAGTTGAGATGTTGACTGGCTTACGAGCACTTGATACAAACCGTCCATCTGGGCAACATAATCTAGTGGATTGGATCAAGCCATATTTACATGACAGAAGAAAGTTGAAGAGCATAATGGACTCACACTTGGACAGCAGGTATCCTGCCAAAGCTGCATTCCAAACAGCTCAGCTTGCTCTGAAGTGTCTAGAACCAGAGCCCAAAAGTCGACCATCAATGAAAGAAGTTCTGGAGACTCTAGAGCATATCAAATCCTCGAAGGAAAAACCTAGGGAGCCTAGAAATCATTCTACACATCCAACGGCACATCGCCATACTCAGCAGCCTTCGCATCATCGATCTCCACTTCACCCAAAGCCAGATTTTTACAGAGCCAATCAGCACTCACCTCAACTTGGGTGATATTCATACACTCTCCTTAGGTTCAGGTACTCACATTGGATTGTGCCAATTGTTTCTGTGACAAAAATGTCTCTATGTCTATTGTGTTGCTCCTATCGACACGATTGCCAGTCTTCTATTTTTTGATCTAAAGGGTGGAGAAGAGTCATCAGAATTTGTTTCCCCTTCTGGTTGTTACTACGGAGTCTTCTTCTTGTAATATGAAAAGATTTTTATTTTTTGTAGGAATTCATTAGTAGTTATATTAGGTTTTGTGAGAAGTGATTGAGAGCATATTGACATTGTATTAGGTTTTCCACGAGATCCGTAACCTGATAATAGCTTCTTGATGTATCTCCTTAATTTAGATGGAAATTACATAAAGACATGTGGAAAACGGCTACATCCACAATAAACGGTATGACAGGCAGGGTTGTTGAGGAGGCAGTAGCATTAGTTCCCGTTTCGCAAACCACACTTTTGAGTTGCCTATGCTAAGTTGTTACATACCTCCTTATCATTCCTTTCTACTTGGTGCATGCGCACGCCTAGCTATGTTTACTTCATGGACATGGTACTAGTTCATGGTTAAAACAGGTAAATGGTAGCATGTTTTGAGGCTTTCTTCTTTTTCCTTTGGTTTGAAAGGGGTTTTTTTTTTTTTTTTTTTTTGGGGGGGGGGGTGGGGGGACATTGCGACCACAACAGAAACAAATGCTGAAGTCCAATTACCCTCCACCCTACAAAATTGGACCATTCTTAAACCTTAATGTGAGATTTATTCTCTACATGCGCGCATATGGAAGTGTGTAAAAAAAATAAGTCAGAATTTTTATCTCAATGTATAAGTCTTCAAAATCCATAAACCAAAAACTTTCTCGTATGAATCGCTTAATTGGAATAGTAATCATAAAATCGAATCATCGTTATAATACCATAACGCCTCAATTCTAAATTCGACGATAGCAATGGCAAAAGAAATTTTTCTATTTAAAATTTCTCAATCCCTCCATATTTTTTTACTCAAGAGAATGCATGCTCTCTCTTGTCTCTCACAATCTCTGTTTTTTTTTTTTTTTTTTTTTTTTTTCAATAAATGTTCAATTGTTTCCAAAACTTCTCTACCTTACATCGGAGAAGTTAACGCAGAGTCACCCCGAGGGATTATTGGGGACTGGAGGTTAAAGGGGTAATGGGGATTATCCATTATCCCAGATTTAAAATTTGATTGGAATTATTTTACTTTTTACCCAGAAACAAAAATGCCCTGCATGGCCATACCAACCAATACTTGATTTGTCTTTGAGAAATGAGAAGAACAAACCAAAGGAAAATGCCATCATCCTTCAGGAGCCCACCATTGTAAAAGAATTAGATGGATATTAGTTGCATGTCCAAATGCTATAAAAGAGAACCGGAATTGAAACATAATCATGATTTATCCGTACTTATCAATTAAAATTCTTTAAATTGGTAAAATTTTAAATGATTTACTATTACTATTACTGATGGGACATGGCTCAAAAGTTCAAACCAAAAGTCAATTCTCAAAAAACTTACAAAGGATGCCTACGGAGCGGTATCTGACAATCGTCACGATAATCTACTGAAGGGTCTCAGTCGCCCAAATCGATCTACGAAAAGGTCTCAGTCGTCCGTGTCCACCGAATGTAACTCACCAAGCAAAGGTAGCAAGCAAATACCAACCTATCAATCAGACAAGTCCCGATTGACCCTTTAATTGGTCGAACGACCGAACGACAGACAACATCCCTAACGATTCTAAAGGAAAGTCAGGATTCTTTAATTTTAATTTCTTACTTCATGATGGTAACTCCAGAATTTTTCAAATAAGGAAAGCATCTCTCCCAAAGATGAAAGTTTTCCCGATAAATGAGGATTGTAATCAATTCGGAATATTAACCTCCGAGATTCTCGGATCGGTTGGATAAGGAAGATAGGGTTTAAATCCCCCAACAACGTACGTCTCTCAGAGGTATAAGTCATCCCTAAGGTCTCAGAACCAGATACGCTCTTTTGGCCTAACACTCTGAACATACTAATTAAGAGGAACAATATTCCCTCAATTCTCAGTCTGTTTTTCCTTTCATACGAAAACCGCTCTTTCTGACTTGAGCGTCGGAGTCTCCCAATCGGAACACCGTCCAGCGATTTTTGAAGATGTTTCTACCCATCGACTGCTACTGCTCGAGTCAAGAATGAGTCGGTATCTGTGGAGTCATAACTCACCTCCAACAAATTGGTGTCATCTATGGGAACATAGTAGAGAAACTTCTGTTATTTTGATAATTATACCCCCAAGGACTAGAGTATTCTCAAGAGCCACCCTTACCGTAAGAGGGTCATCCCTATGCCCACCGAACCTATCGCTCCCCCGACACCTAATCCTCCTATTCACAATCCCGTGTTTTTTTGCCCGACCGTCCCGTCTGGAGTTAATTCCGCAACATGCGACTTAGGAACAACAGTTTATGGCCCCAGTGTCAGAACAGGTGGACCAACCTCAAATGGAGAGATTGGTGTCTGGACTCCAAAGAATGAGTAAGCAGTTAGAGGGACTCAGTCGAGCCATCGCGCCAGAGAACCACTCATTTGCTTTAAAGTCCGAATATGAGTGGCCACCCGGCGAGAGTTCCCGAAACCATTGGCGGTCTCTCAATATGACCCCCAATATCTGAGAAAACAGATCGAACAGCTCGTGGCCGCCGAATTTAAAGAACAGACATGAAGGATAAGGAAGATCCCCTACACTCTTTAGGCGAATCATCATTCGATGCAAAGATTTTGTCAGAACCAATATCAAGGGATGTTCTTCTACCTCCTATGGAATGGTATGATAGGATAAGTGACCCCCGTGACCATGCCTCCCATTTCATAACAGTTATGGTCTTTAGGGACCTCTCGGATGTCGCGATTTGCAAACACTTCTCCACCACCCTTAAAGATAATGCTCTGACCTGGTTTAATTCTCTCTCACCACTCAATATCAAGAGTTTCGCACAACTCCGACAACAGTTTGAAGTTCACTTTGTAATCAGTCGAGTAGTTAAGTGGAAATCCACATCCCTCCTATCATTGCAACAATGGAGGGAGGAGCCTCTTAGAGACTTCATGGAGAGATTTAAAACAAAAATACTGAAAGTCCTCACTTTGGACCACAATATCGCTTTGGCTGCCCTCCTAACGGATTTGCATTCTTCCGATATGAAGGTCTTTATCACAAAGAAACTCCCGACAACCATCCAAGAGTTTTACTCCCGACCGAAGAAATATATTGTTACGAAAAAAGTAAAGGCGTTCGATCGATAAGGCAACCGCCCTAGCAGAAAGGAACGCAGCTGATCACCCCATCGGCCCTCTCCGAAGAGAGGCAAGCCAGGAGTTTCGTCTTCACAAAGGTTCAGCGTCTATACTCCACTGAACGAAACTCTAAGTCGGGTTTTGTATCAAATAAAGAACAAGTCATATGTCATATGTCCCCCTCGTCCGGCAGAAGAAAATTCTAAAAAAGACAAGTTTAAATACTGTCATTTTTATCGAGACTACGACCATAAGATCGATGAGTGCAAAAGACTCAAGGATGAACTAGAATTCTTGGTCCGTAGCGAAAAACTACAGAAGTTCGTCAATATGGAAGGAAGAAATCTGCCTTCCCCCGACAGGCGCAATGTACTACGGGAGAATGAGCCGCTTCATAGACCAGATCCCAGACCGTCATGTGAGGAACCAGGAGGGGTGATCCTCCAAATTCACAGTAAAGATAGTTGGTACGAGCCCTACATTCCCACTAACATTTGTCCGGCCAATGACCCGGACTTCCCAGCACTTTTCTCTTAATGAAGATTGCGATATTTTCTACTACTTATCGACTACACGCGGCTCGGGATTTCTAATATCCCACGAAGAAAGCATTCCCTGAAGGGTCTCAGTCGCCTAGACCTTCCAAACGAATGTGTCATTAAGTTGGGATGAAACTCCCCAAATGGGCAGATACGGCCCTAACTCCTAAAGTTTTTAACCGATTCGAAGGGTCTCAATCACCTAGACCTTCCGAACGAATGTGTCATTAAGTTGGGATAAAACTCCCCAAATGGGTAGACACGACCCTAACTCCTAAGGTTTTTAACCGGGTCTCAGTCGCCCAGACCTTCCGAACGAATGTGTCATTAAGTTGGGATGAAACTTCCCGAACGGGCGGACACGACCCTAATTCCTAAGGTTTTTAACCGATTGAAGGGTTTCCGTCGCCCAGACCTTCCGAACGAATATGTCATTAAGTTGAAATGAAACTCTCCGAACGGGCGGATACGGCCCTAACTCCTAAAGTTTTTAACCGATCGAAAGATCCCAGTCACCCAGGCATTCCAAATAAATGTGTCATTAAGTTGGGATGAAACTCTCTGAACAGGCGGACACGACCCTAATTTCTAAGTTTTTTAACGATTGTAAGGCCTCAGCCACCCAGACCTTCCGAACGAATGTGTCATTAAGTTGGGATAAAACTCTCCGAACGGACGGATACGGTCCTAATTCCTAAAGTCTCTAATCGACCGATGGGTTTTAGTCGCCCAGATCTCTCGAATGAGTGCATCACTAAGTTGGAATGGAATCCCCCGGATGGGCAAACACAACCATAGAAGTTCCCCACGGAATATCAGATCCTGATCAGTCGAGTACACCATTGAAGAATAAAATTCTAATCAGACCAATAGGAAGAAGTCCCCGAAGGTTCTTTGTTAAAAAATCATTACACTCCAATGAGTTAGGGAACAAAACATTCCCTCAGAAGACGCAAAAGTACAAGAGATCAAAGGAAGCGTTGGAAGCAATTTAGGCGGAATTCGAACCCGCTGACCCCTCAATAGGAAGAAGAGTTTCGTATTGCCTGACTTCCCGAAGAATTTCCTCGGCACACTTCAAACGTTCGAGCAACCTATACTGAGAAAGTTGGAAGTTAATAGCATCTTTGGCAGCAGAAATCTTTAGATCAGCTATCTCTTGTTCGGCGTTCCGAAAAGACTCCTCTCGAAAACGAGCTAATGTTTCAGTGACTTTTAACCATGCTCCTCGAGTACACACCTCTGCTTCCAATTCTTTGCAACGAGCTTGAGCCGAAGTAAGGTCTTCCTGAAGACGCTTGATCTGGTTATCTTTTTCTTCTCTAATGGTCTTCCCCTGATTCTCTAAAACGTCCCTCAGTGCCAACACTTGGCCACTCATACGAGAAAACTGCTCATCATGCTCTGCTTTTAGCTTTCTTTGATGCTCAGTCAAGGCTGAGATCTGAAAAGAAGTGCGCTTATTAGAGTCGCAGGGTAACAAGAACCCAACGTAGTTCGAATGAAAGAAATACTTACTGTAAGATAGAGAGTTGGATGGCCTTATCAATATAATTCAGAGGCATCGATCGAAGAGCAAGTTGCAGAGGGAACTCGAACTGCTCGACCAGTTGTAGCGCCGTTTGAGAATCGATAAAGTTAAATTGATGGCTCTCCACACTAACCGCCACTGACCCTTCCTCAAAATCCTCCTCTTCTACCATGGTAAGTGATTCAATTTGAATGGGTGGTGGGGTACTATACTCATCCGGTATATCTCGCAGAAAATACCTGAACTCCTGAGGAGACCGTCCCGACATTTCCCTTGGAATGGGGGAAGAAACACACATTGCTTAGACCTCTTCTTGCCGCTGAGAGGCTTGGAATGGAGTGCTTCCAGTTGTCTCTAAGGGGCCCTCCTCCGGAGTACCTTTCTCCCCAACTCCAATGGACGTACCAGGAATGACCGGGCTATTAACTGGCAAATCCTCTCTTGTCTCGGAATACACTGAAAGAAGTTCACATCCTCCAGTTTTTGCCGACCCTTTTTCTTGCAGGAGGACTAGGAGGTCTAGCTTTCGACCTTTTCTGTCGAGACTCGACAAAGATGTCACCCGCACTCCTCTTCGCGTTCGGTCGCATTTCCCTATCGGTAGAAATCTCCTTAAGGAGATGGGGATCTACAACCGACATAGAATCAACCCACGATATTCCCTATCGCTCCAACAAAAGGAGTCTAGTGATTTGTCTTGACTCACTCATAAGCAAGTCAGACAATATCAACATTTCGTCTTCCATCAAACCGTCTACCTACAAGCTCTTACGATGGGCCTCACAATAACGTGCCACAGTACGAAAAAAACGGTAGTGGTGAAGAAGATGTGAGATTTTCTTTTTCAAAAAAGGCGCCTGGTTAGAGTCTGAAAATGCAGGAAAGAGATCCCTGTTCTAAAATCTGATGAAGAAAAACTTTTGCATTCAGTGTTTATCTTGAAACTCACTGTAGAAAAATTTCCAGTGAGACTCCCGGTGGGTCTGAAGTTTATACCAACTGTGAGTAGACCATTTGGAGCTACATCGCACTAAAGAAAAGAGAGCCCCTAAAATCTCTAGGTCGAAACGAATACGGAAAAACCCTAACAAGGAAATTAGGACAATCACAAATCGCCAAACACTTGAAATAAGCAGTGAGGGGTGAATGTTTCAATACCTTAAGACCTCTGTCAGTGGGCCCGTATATGGAATCGTCAAGCCGTATTTCACACACTGTTTGTATATCGAAACACAACCCTCGGGGACAAAACTCGCTCTATCCCCTTTACCGAGCAATACGAATTCGAAGTCGCTTCCGAACGACATCTCCTTTTGAACTTTTGTCAAATCCTCTCCGATCATAGTACTCTGAATGTTGTCTATATTGCATAATGAGGAGACGTCTTTTGACATTTTTGTTTGAAGAAAAAGTCTTTTCGAAGAAAATGTTGGAAAGTGGTATTTTCTAAGAAACGTAAACTTTTACAAGGTGTATGAGAGACGGTTTGTGGAAATCGAAGCGGCAAAAGTCAAATTAAAAAGGGACATTCCTTTTTCGAAAATAGTCACTTATGTCGCTTCTTTTTCCAAAAAATACCATGAGTCGGGGGGAAATGATGAGACATGACCTAAAAGCCAAAACCAGAAGAGCCAATTCTCAAAAAGCCCACGAAGGGTGCCTACGGACCGGTATCTGACAATTGTCACGATAATCTACTGAAGGGTCTCAATCACCCGGATTGATCTACAAAAGGGTTTCAGTCGCCCGGGTCCACCGAATATAACTCACCGAACAAAGGTAGTCACCCTGATCGGGCAAACAAATACCAGCTTATCAATCGGACGAGTCCCGATTAACCCTTTAATCGGTCGAGCGACCGAACGATAGACAGTATTCCTAACGATTCTAAAGGAAAGCCAGGATTCCTTAACTTCAATTTCTTACTTCATAACGGTAACTCCAGGATCTTTCAGAGAAGGAAAACATCCCTCTCGAAGATGCAAATTTTCCCGATAAATGAGGATCGTAATCAATTCGGAATATTAACCTCCGATATTTTCCGAATCGGTTTGATAAGGAATGTAGGGTTGAAGTCCCCGTAGTCATCCCTAAGGTCTCAGAATATGTACGCTCTTTTAGTCTAACACTCTGAGCACATTAATGAAGGGGGAAAATCTTCCCTCAACTCTCGGTCTATTTTTTCTTTCATACGAAAACCGTTCTTTCTTATTTGATTGTCGAAATCTTCTCGATTGAGTATCTTTCAATGGTTTTTGCAGGTATTTTCATCCATCAACTGTTATTGTTCGAGTCAAAAAAAAGTTGATATCTGTGAAATCATAACCCACATCTAACAATTACCAACACTACAATAAAACTTATTCATATACTAATTGAGAACCTCATTAGTCATTATTTATATATTAAATAAAAGTTATACACATAACTCTAAATCATTGTACAACTCTAGAAAAAATAAGTTTTAAGAACTTTAAAATCCGACAGTGTCCTTTACAACACTCGTGCAAGTAAAAATCGTTTCGAAATGCACTGTGGCAGTGGTAGGAGGTGGCTCCATGTAGAGTTTGCATGTATGAGTTGTAATAGTTCTTACCATCAAATATTGTCTTGAAGAAAGAAATACTCTTTTTGTTTTCTTTCTTTTTTTTTTAAAAAATTATTATTATTTATGTCAGGTGTCATTTGAGTGTTTCAGAACCAGACACAAGCACTTGCAAAACACCACTTTTGTGAATCTCTCCATAAATTGATAAATTGAGAAAGATATTGAAAGGGAGTGAAGCTATGGGAAGAAAAATTGGGAGTCAACAACTAGGTTGCACGGAAATAGGAGCATAGGTGTCTAAAGGAAATAATTTAGTGATCTAAAAATTTTAAATTTAAATTATTATGTAATAAAAAAAATAAAAATTGATAAAAAAATAATTTATAAAAATATAAAAAACAAAAAATAGAAGAAAAATTGTAAATATTAGAAATAAAAAAAATTTAAATAGATTGTTCGTATAAAATATATAAAGTTAAGAGTGTAAATTTCAATTAGTCTCGTCAAACTAATTTAATTATATATATTTTCTCCCAATTATTTCATGTAAAAATTAATTTTTGATGCTCATTTATAATTATTTTTTCATGATCTTGTTTATTTATATTTTTCTTATTTTCTTAACTCGTTGAACATGATAGATGAAGTAAAAGTATATATACTATTTATTTTTAAAAATATATACCAATCTTAAATAATCTTGAATATATACTTTTTTTTTAAAATATGACACAAGATATTTTTAAAATATAGAAACAACTTACCAGAATATTATGACGGTATTAGATTAAATATGTAAAATATGATTTGACCTAAAATTAAAAAATACAAAATATAATTGACCCAGGGTTATAAAATGAAAAGCAGAGGAGAGGAAAAGTGTCATGGGGCGGGTAAATTATTTTGAGTGGTTCCCAACTAACCCTCCGGGTCGGGCTAAATGCTTATCTTCTAATTCTCCATATTAATTTGTTTCTAATTACATCTAAAATCTCACTGATTACCTCATAAACTATATATTCTCCATTGCCTCTCTCTCTCTCTCTCTCCTGCCATGGCAGTTAATCCAGAGGACCTCTCACATTTGCGGTCATCAGCTGCCTTTTCAGTGTAAAAGATTCGACATCTCTCTGATCTCCTCAATTTTCTTTCTTTACACATCTCTCTCTCTCGCCATGGCAGTTAATAAGAGAGGACCTCTCAGATTTGCAGTCATTAGCTCCTTTTACGTGGTAAAACAATTCACAGTCTTTCTGATCTTCCCAATTTCTTTCCATACTCAGGTTTCTGTTTATGATCTCGAGTCGAGCATCTTTTTGAGGTTCTAATTCAAGATTTAGGGCTTTACTTGATCAGGCTTGTGACTTTAATGGTGGAATGGTATTTTTGTTATTGGATTTGGATTAATTAATGCACCCAATTTAGTCATCCAAGAAGTAATTATGGAAACTGTGTTTCATAGAATTCATACGTGGAGCTTTTCTGGGAAGTTTTTTTTTCCCTAAATAAATTTCTTCTCATTCTGTAGTTGATGAGAAATACTGTGATGGGTTAACATTGGTGTTATTTTTGAAGTATGTTAAAAAGGAAAAAAAAGAAGAAAATATCTTGATAATAATGCATGTGTTGAAGTGAGTTAGAGGTGAAGGAAATTTTGAAGGTGTAAAAAGCAATTAATAACATGTAAATCATGTGGCAAATCCAGAAATTTATATTGGGGGCGAAGTATGACAATATGCATTTGGGTTTTTTATTTCGGAAGCGTTTTTTGGGCACAAACAATATTTCAGATTATAATTTTTGGAATTATTTTATATATAATTTTTACCTTAAAAATTCAGCGGGTACCTCAACCAACCCCCCGGCGCCCTGATGCCAGCTGAATATGAAATGTAATACCACAGGTAATGGTCATTCTTGGTAATATTTTTTTTTTCTTTTTTGATAGCAAATTCTTGGTGATAATTTTTGCTAAAAAGGATTGTTTGCCTTCGCAAAATGTTTAATCTGAACACTTTCATGGTGTTTTTTGAAACTCTAGTGCAAATATTTTGCAGCTCAGCTGCTTGAAGTGACCCCAGCCTTTTATTAGCTACTTAGTCCTTTTAAATTTCCCACTAGGCGCCTCATAAGTTAAAAGCACTCATAAACATGAAGAGAATGTATTTGCTAAGTTACATTAACTTCTATGTTCTTTAGCATCTAATTGTGAGGGGCATAATTATGTGAGTGCTGCTCTAGGAGAACTCATCTGATTTCTAATGTATGAAATTACAGGTCATTTGTCATATTTGTACAGCATATATATCAGACACTTCATCTATGTAAGATACTTCTCTTCATAAAAGAAATGTATATCATTTTGACTGATTTTCGCATTCTAGGATGACTTTTGGCATCATCTTTTACATTTTTGCTGGCCCTATGGTTTTTCCAATTTGACTATGTTGAGATGCTTTTCCCTTTGTCCAGTGAAGAAGGATTCAAGCGATATTGGCCATTGGATGACTGTGAGCAGTGCAAAACGGTTTAGCTTCACCCCCCCATTTTCTTATTTATTTGCTTTGTGATCTTTTTGATGTCTATCTACAAGCTATAAGTAAGTTTGACATGGTACCCTGATTGATGCCAGATTTCTGATGTGTGACTTGCGTAAAGTACAATTGAAATGTGTGTAACACGTGCAAGTGCAGAAAATTTTGGTTTACCTAACACTTCACTTATAAGGTTCAGTTACTCATTATTGGGCAGTAAGCGCTCAATGTTTTATAGAAGGATGTTACATTTCTTATGCTCAAAGAATGCTAGGTCTAAGATTTTTTTAAGTGTAAGTGTTCTATTATGCATGTGTCTTTGAAGGTAAATAAAAAGCTTGATGGCATCCCCTTTTTTTTTGCTGCCTTATAGATATTATATTTGTAAACCGCATGATGTTTCTGTTGGATAGTGAGTTGGGAGGCCATAGCCGTCAGGATCTTGTGAAGTTGGAGGATTTCTAAGGACAATTGTCATTTTAGTTTGGTGAAGCTATTTTATATTGCTAAAAGAGTGTGTCTGATGGCAGTTTATGCCAAGCTTGCAGAATTTGATTTTATAGAACAAATTATTATTTAAGACACGCTGTACGGCTGTGGACTTCTATACTATTACTTCAATAAACATGATATGTCTGTGCAGGTGCCTCATTGGATACAAGTCTTCAAAGACACTTGAAGACACATATTTGACACATCAACTGTGTCTGCATTTTCTTTTCATGCAATTCTTATTGTTATGACTGAAGTTCTTGGTACTTTGAAGTTGAATGGCAGGAAAAAGACTTTGTCTAATTGACTTCAAACTGCTAAACAAGGCAGAATTAACTAAGATTGATTATTGGATAGTTATTTTATCTACCACGCATGGATATACATCTGGCAAGCTTAAGTAGGGACAGAGTTGTGCATGACCACTATATCCTTTATTTAGAATCTATGCATAATCTGTGCTCTTTTTTACCGGTCTGCACATCTTTATATGCAGTATTGACCATGTGTTGTCTTTGCCAGGGACAAGAAGACAGAAAGTTCCTTTTTGCCTCTGGTCATAGGGATCATTCATATGAGAAGGTAATAAGTGTACTCCGTAACCATAGTTCAAACTGACTGTGCAAAGGGTTGATAGATTACCTTTTGTGTAGGATTTTGAAATTATTGCAACATTCAGTGATACTTCTGGCGCCATTCGAATCAGTACTGTGAAAAGTAGGGACCTATCTGCTTCGTGGGTGTGGGACAGCCCTAATGATGCAAATCATGATCAGCCCAGAAATTCTGAGGTAATATGATTTAGTTTCTTGTTGAAATCCAGAGGGAGAAAATGTTTGTGAATGACCAGGATATTTGGCACAACATCTAAGTGTAAAATCTATATAGCAGCAAAAGCTCTACAAAATTAAACTGACTGAAAATTCTGTATGTCTACATGTCTCTCAGTCAACAAAATCCTCATTTCAATCCAAGAAGAAATCTGAAGAGCATACTGAAGATTTGACCAATAAGCATCAAACTGGAGAAGTTGGAACAAATCACGTTCAAATGTCAAAACCGAGTCCAGTGAAGCTCAAGCGCCAGGTGAATTGTGAAATGCCTCTGTGTTATCACTACGCATGCATAATTGTAAAGCTAAACTAATGACAATGCCATGGCCCTCAGATGTTGCGACAGGAAAGAAGAAATCTCTGAACAGCTAAGCTAATTAGACAAGATAAAGAAAATGACAACCAGATGCAAACTGCGGCCATAGAACGGTCAAAAAATTTTGACCCCACAGTGGCCGGAAAGTACAGCATATGGTGGAGAGATTATGAGAACCGGATCTCTGACTCCAATCTGAAACTTATGAGAGATCAGATTATTATGGCAAAAGCATATGCAAGCATTGCTAGGGTAAAAAATGAAAGCGTCCTCTACGCTTCTCTCATGGAGAAAGCTAAGGAAAACGAACAAGCTATTGGAGAAGCAAATTCTGATGTTGAGCTTCATCCCAGGTATTAATATTTCAGTTGGTCCTGCTTATAACTAATTTTCTTCTTGATCTTTATGTGGATCTATTTCCTTCTACAATAATGCAGTGCTCTTGAGCAAGCAAAGGCAATGGGTCACACTCTTTCTGTAGCAAAGGACCAATTATATGACTGTCTGGTGGTGGCCAGAAAGTTGAGAGCAATGATTCAGTCCATTGAGGACAATGCAAATACCCAGAAGAAACCGGGTGCATTTTTGATTCAGCTGGCTGCAAAGACAGTCCCTAGACCTTTGCATTGCTTGCCATTACTGCTTACAACAGACTTCCGCCTACGGGGTCTAGAAAAGGAGATAGTTATTAACAAAGAGAAGCTTGAAGATGTTATCCTCTATCATTATGCTATCTTTTCAGATAACGTACTTGCTACTTCTGTGGTTGTAAACTCTACGGTGTTACATGCTAAGGAACCTGAGAAGCATGTTTTCCACATTGTCACAGATAAATTGAATTTTGCAGCAATGAAGATGTGGTTTCTAGTCAACCCACCTCGAGATGCAACAATTGAAATTGAGAATGTTGATGATTTTAAGTGGCTTAATTCTTCATATTGTTCGGTTCTACGTCAGCTTGAATCTGCCGGACTTAAGGAGTACTATTTCAAGGCAAATCACCCATCTTCTCTAACTGCTGGATCTGACAATCTTAAATATAGGAACCCAAAATATTTGTCCATGCTGAATCATCTCCGATTTTACCTGCCTGAAGTGTACCCGAAGCTTGATAAGATCCTGTTTCTCGATGATGATATTGTAGTTCAAAAGGATTTGAGGCCTCTTTGGTCTATTGATATGCAAGGGATGGTTAATGGTGCAGTGGAGACATGTAAAGAGAGCTTTCATCGGTTTGACAAATATCTGAACTTCTCTAACCCCAAGATTTCTGAGAACTTTGATCCAAATGCTTGTGGTTGGGCATTTGGCATGAATATCTTTGACTTGAGAGAGTGGAGGAAGCGAAACATCACTGGAGTATATCATCGTTGGCAGGACATGGTAAGAAAATCTTTATGTACTCTACAGTATTGTTTCACACATTCACCATGGGATAATTTGATCTGTTAAAGTCATTTTTTGCTGTTGGTACCTAATCAATTTTATTGAACTGGCTTCAATGTTGATAATATGTATTATGATTGTGTTTTGCTTAGGAGTGATGAGCCTTTATTAGGAAATTTGGTTCTTGCATCTGCATGGGTCCTGAATGGGAGTGGGGATGCTTTGCTGTAGCTATAGTAGGAATAGCTGTTTTAAGGATGATGTTGTGGGTCATGCAGGTCTCTAGACAATCTTAATCTGCTAGTTTAATGAGGTTGATCACACAGTCTCTGCATTGGACTTTTTGTCTCTGCATTGGACTTTTTGATTTGTGGTTTCCTGACCTCTTATCTTGGTTTTCAAGAAACCATGCAATCTTCCCATGGTTTTTTATTTTGGATTCCATCCTTGCCATAATAGTATATCACAGTTTATGTTGTATCATCAACAAAAGATGGACGAAATCAGGAACTGTACCATGAAAGTTCAGTCATACTACTCTTCTAGTCGTATGAAGGTAATATAGTCAGTAGCACTGATTGCGCATATGTGGCCAAATTTTGTGCTTGTGTCCATCATTGTTGGGCAGACACCTATTCTCCAGCACTGTCCATACAGTACTGTCACATGCAGAATCATTTAGCCAATATTATCGCTTTCTGATAGGGTTGCATGCTGGACAACTGGTTGGTTGTGCTTGTGTGTGTTTCTTTTCTAATTGCCTTGCTAATTGAAAAGTTGTTTTGCAGAATGAGGATAGAACCCTATGGAAGCTAGGATCTTTGCCACCAGGCCTGATCACTTTCTATAATCTAACATATCCTCTTGATCGAGGTTGGCATGTCTTGGGGCTTGGCTATGACCCAGCACTTAATCAAACAGAGATAGAGAATGCTGCAGTCATACATTACAATGGCAACTACAAGCCATGGTTAGATCTTGCTGTTGCAAAGTACAAGGAGTATTGGTCCAAATACGTTATGTTTGATAACCCCCATCTTCGACTCTGCAACATTCACGAATGACATTTTGTTGTATCATTTATCCACAAATGATATTTGTAATTTTGTGCTCTCTCTCTCATGATCATTGTCTTCTGAATCGACGAAGACAGATTATACCCGACAGCTGTTCCATTTGAAATCATGAATGAAAAATTTTTAGGGAGGATCACAAGAGATCCTCCATATTTTATTATTTGTACACAGTTCCTTAAAATAGATAGTACGAGTTAGAAAAATTAATACAAAAGCCCTCCGATCTATTTGTTCCCTCCCCCCTCCCCCCCAACAAAAAAAAAAAAATAGACCTTGTGCAAGGTTGGCCCGTGATGAGAATCCTTTAACACCCGCCAAAACCTTGAACTCCGCAGCTAAGAAATAACCAGCAGGAACAAATCCAAGTCCCCCCCCCCCGGGGGGGAAGCTACAAATCCCAGAAACAAAACCTCTGAATTCAGCATCCAATGTTCTAACTTGGGTTATATGGTACAAGGTTCATAATTTGCACATTGCTTTATTCGATCCAGGTACCTCGGAAATGCGTTCCTCAACAACCCGGTCTCGTCATTGTATTCTAGGATTAAGGATTCAGCATCAAGTGAAAAATGGCACCAAGTGATCCCACTACAAGGAACTAAGAAGTACAGGAATTCCATTCTCAGACCCTTCAGTGTTTCCTTGCTTTCTCAAAGCCTGTCAGAATGTCTTCTTTAAACGTGGCACCGTTCGTGCTTGTATTATCAAAAAAAAAGGTTTGATTCATCGGCAAACTCCATCCTTGACTTTTACCAGAAAGGCAGGGAATTGGATTCTGGACTTGGTGTTTTTGCTTTCCTGACTGACATTGGTAGAGACTCTGTCACATGGAATATTATGATTAATGCTATTTTTAACAGGGTTCCTCAAAAGAAGGTCTACAATGGTTTGCAGATGCTCTGGTTACCGGAAATTTTGAACCCAACATTTCTACGCTGCTACTTGTGTGCAGGCGCGTCGAAATCTTGTGGCAATTGATGAAGTGATGCAAATACACGGATATATACTGAAATCTGGATTTGGGCATGTTAAGTCGGTTCAAAATTCGCTTTTATCTGCTTGGCAGCTGATTAAAGGTCTGCTCAGGTGTTGTTTGATGAAATGCTTGAGAGAGGTGATTTCTTGGAGTGCTTTGATTGGTGGTTATCCTCATAGTGTGGAACCAGAGGTGGCTTTGATGGTTTTACAGAAGACGGTAAATATTGGTATCTCGAGCCGGATGGATTGACTTTGGTCAGAGTTCTTAAAGCATGCGGTAAAGCGGGGAATGTCACTGTAGGAATGTTGGCGCATGGTTTTATTATCCGCAATTGCTTTGCTAACAATGATATATTTATTTGCAACTCTTTAATTGACATGTATGCAAGGTGTAACAACACTGATTCTGCTGACATTTTCTGATAGATGCCTAGCAGGAACTTGGTTTCTTGGAACTCAATATTAACTGGATTTGTCCATAATGAGAGGGTTTCAGAAGCCCTATCACTTACCCATTCAGTGGTGAAAGCTGGACTGGGGCTGGATAGGGTGACTAACAAATCTTCTTCAAATATGCAAGTCTTTAGCGGATCCATTTTATTGCAAGATGATTCATTGCAAGGTAATTCGAGGAGGGTATGAATCAAGTGGGTTGGTTGTTAATCTTTTGACTGATGCTGACGCAAGATGTATTATTTTAGAGCTTGCATGGGAACTTTTTTTTCTGACAAAGAGAGAGGGCTTGGTTTCCTGTAGCACAATGATTGCAGGGTTCACCCATTGCAGAAAGCCTGATGAAGCACTTTCCCTCTTCAGCCTTATGATTCAGATGGGAGTTGGGCTTATTCTGCTGCAGTTCTCGAGGCATGTTCAGTGTTGGCTGAATTGAGGACGTCAAAATGTATACATGGTATTGCAATTAGAATGGGTTTGGCAGCAGAAGCTGCTATTGGAACTTCCATATTAAACATGAATTCGAAAAGTGGAGCGACTGAATTATCAAGAAGGGTATTTGATAGAATTGTTTAAAGAACTATTGTGTCTTGGAGTGCCATGATAAGAGCTGAATGGATGCGCACATCATGCCCTTTCTCTGCTTGTAGAACTGAAAATGCATGGGTTGAGACCTAACGGGGTTGTGATGCTGTCTTTGTTATCCTCTAGCAGCCACAGTGGATCTGTGCAGGACGGACTCCCCCTTTTCAGAGAGATGGTCCAAGAATATGGTATTGAGCCTACTCTGGAACATTACTCCTGCATGGTAGATATGTTAAGTCATGCGGGAATGCACAACATTGCCATGGTATTGATCAAGAAAATACCGGAAAAGTTGAAGACTGGTCCCAATGCTTGGGTAGCTCTCTTGAGTGCTTGTAGGAACCATGAGCTTGGTGCAGAAGCTGCTTCTCAAGTTCTAGAGTTAGAGCCCTTGGACACTGCTGGATATGTGCTTGCCTCAGGAATGTTTGCTGCAGACGGTTTGTGGGGTGATACAGCGACAATGAGGCGTCTGGCAAAATAGAGACAGGTTAAGGTGGTGGCTGGCTATAGCTTGGTGCGTGTTCATGAAAAGGCATGCTCGAGATTCAATTCATCCGGTGGATGTGGAGACATGAGACCCTGCTCCACAGTTGCATCATTGCCGGATGAGAGCGAAATTGACTAAGGCAATTTTGGGTGGCATTTTGGGTGTCTCCTTTTCTTTGCTCTCTTTTCAACACATGTAACGTTTAGTTTTATTTTTCTTGTATTTCTCAACTTAAAAAAAAAATGTTGTATAGGAACATAATAATTTTCAGGAAATCATGAAATTTCTTTGAAAATGAGTATAAAGTGACCATAGTACTAATATATTATGATATTAAATGTCATTTTTCTTGTAATAGGAGAGGCTATCCAAATATCTTTGTCCAGAATATTTTTTTTTCCCATGAAAGATAGCAATTGCTTTTCATTTTAAAGAGACCCATTTTAAAATAGCTATGGGGGTATCAATCTTTATTGTTTGATAGTGTAGGACAGAGAAGGTACCTATGAAGCTTCCTGGTTGCAGCATGTTAACAAAGCAAGCTAGTTTTCACTTACCGTCACACCATCATAGCTCATGCTCATGGCTGCAATCAATTATGTGACACAGGTACGTTTGGATGGTGATGTTTGGATTGAAGAGAGGAAAAAAAATATTTACTAACTTAAATTCGCATTAATGCAGCTATTGTGTGCCTTTGGGGTTACGGAGTTACCTCCCAAATTAATTTTAAAAATTATGATCTCAAATAATGTTTATTTATATTTTTATGACATTTTTATAATTTAAAACAGATATGTATTTTATCCCATAATATATATTATAAATTTATAACTTTGCCTTACATAAAATAGATTTTAAGCCTAAGCTGACAAAAAATTTATCAACTTTTAAAATGTTTTGTTTAGGACTTCCGGCAAATGAAAAAAAAATCATAATAAAAAAAATGTTAGGAAGATATTTTAGCTAAGAAAAATAGAATACAAAATATATTTTATTTTCACTTATAGTAAGTGCGAGAAAGTATTTTATTTTCAATTTAAACATAAGTGCATTGCTTTGAAAGTTTTTTTTTTTTTTGGGTTAGAATTAATGGGTTTCATGCACCATTAACCATTTTATTGAATAAGATATAAAAAGTCATTTTCGTTGAAATGAATTGCAATAATTAATGAATAATAAGATTTAAATTCAAATCATCGTATAAAAATAATTAATTTATTTTTTGATAATCTAATAAATGTCCAATCATATCATATCTCACTCATAATCTTAATTTTGGTTGCTTTTCACTGGACAACCCTCTTGATGGCTAATCAACATGTTAACGACGTTTTAATGCCCACAATGCGTCCCGATTTTTCAAAATAATTATTATTAAAAAATGCAAAAATAATATAATATATAAATCATAATACTCTATTGATTCAATGTAATATTACAATATACTAAATTTATATAAAAAATATATTATTATAATTATAGAAATAATTGTTACAAATATGAAAATAAATAAAATCAGATATTTTCAAAATAAAATCAATAATTAATTTGATTTTGATACGTAACATATTCTAATAGAATCAAATATTTTTATAATATATGATATTTTTTAAAAATTATTTTTAAAATTAAAAAATCTGTTCTTGGTCGAATGAAATGCAATAACTAAAAATGAAATATAGAATAAAAATATTGTTTAAAAATAATAAATATGTGTGCTAAGAGTTCAACTTGATTGCATAATCTGCATTGTTTAGACAAACCTCCCATGATAGAACTCATGTTTCATGATATTGGTGATGTTTTTAACGCTCACAATTTGTTCATTTAGGACATTTTTATATAACTCATTATAAAATCATTATTTAAAATTAAAAATCATTTTTCATGGAAAAAGATATAATTAAATTTTTATTAAAGTAATTAAAATGCTTTCAAAAGTCTAATAGATGTTCCATGGATTGCGTTTTTTTGTTCATATCCTTACCTCTGAGTGATTTCAATTATAGAACCCTCCTCCCGGTTGCTTTTCAGGGGACAAAACTCATGATATCATGGAAGAATTTAGGTTTTTAAGATTTAATATTCATGATATAATTTTAAGATATTATTTTGTCGTTATTAAAAATTATTATTTAAAATTAAAAATAAAATCATTTTGACTTAAATGAGATGCAATAATTGATTAATTAATAATAAAAGATACAAAATCATATGATCATATTAATATATTAATATATTTTTAAGAGTTTGATAGATGATTGATTGTGTTGTATTTTTTATTTTTATGTTTGATTTTGACCTTTTATTTTTTATGATCGGAAAAAAACTTATGTTTGAAGACATGATTAATGATTTTATGTCTGTAACGTGTCCATTTTGGGATATTTCTGTCTGCTTCATTCCAAAATTAAAAAACATCATCATTTAAAAATTGGAAAAATGCGATGGGGGTCAAATTTCTCATTATTCAGACCAAAAGGTACCTTAAAGCCACACGACAACAAGCGAAGCCGCACCGGTCGAAAGTTCGAACATGCCATCATCACAACACGACACGTGTCATTTTCCCAGTTCATCAAAGAAACCTTGCGAACCTGACCCGATTATGACCCCATCTCCAGGTATCCTTGTTGCGGTTGAGTTCAATTTCATGCCTTTGACTCTCTCTCTCTGCAACTAAAGCAATCTCTCTCACTCCATTTCTTTCAACGATGGCGAAAAAGAAGCGGGGTTTCTCAAGAATCGACTCTTCGTTCTGGTTTCTCGCATGGGTTTCTCTTTTCCAAGTAAACACAATCGCCCTTTATCATTTCCTTTTTTTCTTTGGGCGTTTTAATGTCAATGGTCGTCGTGTTTGCTCTTAATTAATGCCTTTGGAACTGGGTTTCCTTTCCCCCCCCTTTTTTGACTCTTTAATACGCAATTCATAAAGACTTGTTGATTAGGGTTTGGTTCAATTGGATTCTTATGTGGGATTCTTCTGGTTTAGGATCAGTTTATGTACCTGAGATTTTATAGGGATTCCAAGGGAGTTCATTATGCAGCTGTTATACACATGCTTTTTCATGTTTTGTTTTGTTTTGTTTTGTTTCGTGTCTTTTTTTTTTTTTGATATAAGCAAGATTTCTTATTGTTTACCTAGTTGGTAAAGGAATTATCAATTTCCTTTGAGACTCCAAATTCTTGTGCAGGGGCTGTTCCTACAACTTTCTAGTCCTTGTTTGTCCTCTAAGACCCTTTTAAAGCTTTGCCTTTTGTCCTCCAAAAGTAGATTTCAAATCAGACAGGGACTTCATTCTTCAAAGCGGGGATGTCATGTTGTTTTCTTGATCTTTGTAAAGGGCCTCAAATTAGGAAAAAAGCCAAGTGTGAGTAACATTGGTGACAAAGAATGCTAGGATTCCTTGCTGTAAAACTAATGTAGGACAGGATACATTGCCTATAATTGGAAGAATGATGGGTTGTGATTGAAAGGGGCTGAATCTGTTCAGTCACAGAAAAAAATCAGTTGTTCAAAGTCATAGAAAACTTTGATAAACAAGTGCCCAAACAAAATGAAGAATAAGAAAGCAAGAAGAAGAGAATTTGGGCATGCATACTTTTGATACAAATAACATAGTTATTCATCTTTTCATTCATTTCTCATTTTCATTAATGGAGCTTATTGTCCCTAAGGGACTGCCTAGTAGTCACAATCCCTTTCCTTAGTCCGGTGATCCCGGGTTCAAATCCTAGTGTAACTCCCAAAAATAAAAGGAGCTTATTTATGGGTGTTAAGGCAACTTAACTTAATGACACTCCTAGGGCTCCTAAAAAATTTCTCAATCAATATAAAAATATAATAGGACTTAGGACTTGTAAGATAGAAAGTTTCTAGAACTTTGGGATTCTAAAAGGACAAGAACTTAATGCTGACCAAAATCTAAAATATTTAGAAACTTCTAAATAAAAAAGGAACATATTAAGAAATAAACAAAAATCCTAAAGATTCTAGCTTCTTATTCCTAACTTTACATGACCACCAAACTTGTGAAAAGATTCAAAATACTACCAAGGGCACTATTAGACCAAAAATATCTTTTCTTCATGAAGGAAGGTTGTCCTTCGCCCCCGGCCGCCAAAGATCACATTTTTTGGTCCAATTTATGGCTGCAGCATCACTTGGTTTCTTGCACCTGAAATAAGGGTTAATAGTTAGTGCTCCATAATAGAAACAATGTTAGCGTTTTTGGATATTTTACCCCCTCTCACTTGATAAGAGAGAATAATAACACAAAAAGAGTGGAGGATATAAGGAGGTGCCAACCAGTGGCTTACAGGATCAAGGAATCAACAATATCTACAACATCCACAAAGGATGAGAAATATTAGAGATTCAACCAAAGATTAAGATACTGTATTTCCTTCAGACCAACAAAATCACAGCTAGAGGGAGCAATTTAAACTCTCTCCTCACTGTATGTTTCCTCAAACCACTCCATAATCACAATTCTGTTATGGTTTGAGTAATTTTCTCTTCTTTTATCATTTAACCTTCTCTGTACTTAGTTTAATGTATTAGAAGGCCTTTGAGTTGTCTCTCTTATCAAATATGATTCATTCGTTTAACCTTCCAAATGCTTCTAATAAGTGGGTTTGGATCTTGCAATCAAAGGGTATGACACACAAATTGAGAACTGGTCTATTTTTTTTTTCCGATCAAAAAATTTATAGATCAAAGGAAGTTTACAATGAGACACATGGAGAAAGGGGAAATTCATGGGGGGATTTGTTATGTATATACTACTAGAAGGTATATGTTCTCATTTATATAGCTGAATAGCCCTATGTACTCGTGTGGTGTGTAGTGTGCATTCCAGTTGTCAAATTTATCTATAACATCTTGAATCTTAATGTCAAGTTGATGAACCAAGATGGTAAAAAAATTGCAAATTCAATACATTGAAGTCCTATGTTAATATAATTTGTGTAGTTGTTTTTAATATTACATAAATGCTATTCTTTCTTGTGTTTAGTTGATATAACATACTTGTAATGACCTGGATCTTGCTGCCTTAACTCTGCAGGGATTTGTGTGTGCATCTTCGCTCGCAGGGAATATCGACCCCCAGTCTCTGCTGAGTTCCAGGTACACATCTGGGTAAACAAACTTAAAGTCATTGTTTTAGTTGATGCATACACCATAGGAACTACATCTGTTGTTTATAAACTACATCCATGATTCTATAGGATTCCTTTGGTGCTGGTGGGTTTTGACTTTTTTTTTTGGGTATTTTTTGTTGTTGGATTTTTTGATGGATGAGTTTTACATGACACATTCAACATGAAACTACTGAAGGGCGGACTTGGCGCAATGGTAGAGTCTCTCCATTGTGTCATGGAGGTCCGGGGTTCGAATCAGCCTCCTTGCAAAAAGCAAGGGGAAGGCTGCCTAGGTATTTCCTTCCCCAGAACCCACAATGTGGGAGTTTCGGCACTGGCTACGCCCTATTCAACATGAAACTACTATTTACATGTCATGTAAAGGGTCAATAGAAGCTTAGGAAAGTGGAAATGTTCTATAAAGTCCAAGATCTTTCGTGAGCTAATGCTAAAATAATTATGGACTGCAAATCTAGTAGATTTTATCATCACAAAGAATTTCAGTAGTATGAATATTCTAATGAAAAGCTTGTGAAAATTAATGGTGAGCCACATCCAGGATGAGTTTCTGGAAGACTTAAATAGTGTAACGAACGAAGGTGTGGTTGATTAGGTGGAAAAGCTTATCTAGGATTGATACATGATCGTAAAGTGTTGGCTAATATAAGAGGAATATTACATGATGAATAGTAAGATTCTTGTGGATTTATAATATGAAGTGCACAAAGGGGCAACCAGCACCTGACTTTTGGCTTTGTGCAGGGTAGGGTGGGGCAGCTCAGATGGTCCATCCTTGTACAACAGGCAAAGACCATAAGTTTGTTTCTAGAATAGGAACTTAGGACCTTCAGGTCATTACTGAGCGATCATTCTATCCACCAGAAACCAGTGCCGGCCATTAACAAGTACCATATGCAAAAGTGGATAAATTGTAACACTTTTGATGACTTCTTTGTTGCCTTGTCATATTGAACATCGCTAAAAAATATGTTATGTTTCACTTTATCAGGCTTGTGACTGCTTTTTAGTTGTTAATTCAGTTGTACATATTTATAATTGGAAAAATCATTCTTGCTTGATTAAATAACAACAGAGAAGGCCTTTTCTCATGCCACATAGTTTTGCATGTGTGCATCTTTTCAATAGAGTGCATGCTTTCTTTTCCTTTTTTTTTTTATTTTTTTATTTTTATTTTTTTAAACTGCTGTAAGCTGAACATATTTGAGAAAGATGGCTTTTGATTCACGTTCTGAATGGAAAGTCTGACATATTTGAAGCTTATTCTGTATTTGCAATTTGAAAACACCCTGCTAATGAGACTCAATCTGTGGTCAGGGTGCATTCAGAGGGCTATTGTGCAATGTATGATATTTGTGGAGAACGCAGTGATGGAAAAGTTTTGAATTGTCCTTATGGCACCCGTTCTGTTAAGGTGTATATATGTTATTGCTTCCTACTGATTTGGTGCAGTTTGTCTCTATTGCTTTCTACTCACTGTAAAGTTGTGGTTCAAGATTGATATCTCTATTATTGGTCTCATAACTTCATTAAATGCTTAAGCAGACTGATATATTTTGCAGCCTGATGATCTTCTTTCTGCTAAAATTCAAAGTTTGTGTCCAGCAATTAGTGGAAATGTTTGTTGTACAGAGTATCAGTTTGATACTCTGAGGACTCAAGTTCAACAAGTAAGATTTTCTATTTTGAGCCCTTTTTTATTCTATGTGATCGTGCTCCTATTTATGTCTGCCTAACAATCAGACATTTGGAATTGCTTGAAATGTTAATTCCTATGTTTTACCCAACACATGACTGTGCTTATCCAATACTTCTGAACGTGCTCTACCCAACAAGTTTCTCTCAAATATCCTATGGAGGATGGATTTGATCACTGGACGTGGCACAACACAGATGTGACACGGCAAAGTTATAGAACTTTTATACTATTATAAGTTAGAAAGTGTTGTCTCAGTTGTATTTAAGATTCATGTTCGATGTGAACACGACGCGTGGATATGGTCAATTCTAGAAGTGTCCGTGTAAAATAGCAAGTCTGTGAGGCTGATCCAGCTTTTGAAGTATTTGTGCTTTTAGCATAAAGTTTTTATTAAACTCTTTGAGCCAGATCTTTTAGTTTATTGACGTGGTAACAAGAATAAGATGATGTCAAACAGTCTCTATTATTAATAACCCAGAGGCTACTTTGTTATTTCTAGCTGCAAATGCTTTTGATGTTTAAGATATTTTGAAGGTTTGATTTGTTATACTGATGTAGTCGCTCCAGATGTAGGAATTTCTGTTCTTTCCTTGTTCATAGGGCTTTTTATGTTAATCAAATGCTTGATGCTTCATTAATGGGGACTCAATGTGACCTACAATTACATGTGTATCTCTATGCTTGTTTCATGATTCCTATCTGATTTCATACAGCGCATGACTTTGATCCATTTCAGGCAATTCCTTTTCTTGTGGGCTGCCCAGCATGCTTGAGGAACTTCCTGAATCTTTTCTGTGAGCTTTCTTGCTCTCCAAATCAGAGTCTCTTCATCAATGTAACTTCAATTGCTGAGGTAAGTGGTTCTGATCAATTCTTGAAAGATGTTCTTTTGGTGACCTGACACTGAAGCTAAATCACAGCTTTCCTAAGTTCAATTATTGACTTCTGCAGCGGTCTCAAAGCTTTCATTCATTGTCATCTGTTTCCAAATTTTTTTGAGGCCTAATATGTTGTGAGCAATATAGATGCCCCACTTTCTGGACACAATCATTCAATGACTTTGCTTAGGATCTTGTTACCCATTTACTACTTTACTTGCCAAATTACTGGATATAATACAACTAATGGATTTAGTTTCTTTTCAAGTGGTATACCACAGTGTTGAAGCAAGTTCCTAGTTGACAAGGCTAAGCAACTGTCCATTTGCTTTGATATGTACTATGAGTCTGAAGCTTATGTCAACTTATAAATCTATGCTGGATATAAATATTTTTCTGTTAGGATCTAATAAATTAATGGTATAATATCCTTAAAATTTATCTTCATATTTCCAACTCTCTCACTCTCTCTCTGTGTGGCTTTTCTAAGATTATTCTATTTTTTTTCTTAGGTTAATGGCAATCTGACTGTAGATGGCATTGATTTTTATGTATCTGATACTTTTGGAGAAGGGTTGTATGACTCATGCAAGGAAGTTAAATTTGGGACCATGAATACAAGGGCCATACAATTTATTGGTGCAGGTGCTCGAAATTTTAAAGGTGATTTGCTCCAAAGTTTGAGTCAAATCTCTCTTTTCAGTGTTTTATTTTTCTTGTTTATGAAATTTCAGCATTAAAGTTGGAGATAAGGCAGTGTTACCAGCCACAAGGAGGCCGAAAGCCCAATTACTTTCCACAAATGTTGAAATTTGTATTATATTGTTCCTTGTTTCTGGTTCTCATAATGTGGGAACATGTTGCCCTTATAGGGAGCAAAATCCCTAGTCTTTCAGATACTGCAACAGGCTTCTTAGTCTTGGCCTTTAATATAAGCCATATTTTTGTAACTGCTTGTTTTCAACTTTCTTTGGCGAAGGTGTTTCTTAGTGATTTCAAGTGATATGGTTTTGCTTTGCTAAACCCTATGTTGTTCAATTTAAATTCCTCGTCTACTTTAACTTTGAACTTTCAGTGGCCCATAAAAGTAAAACTAAAAGGTGTTCATGATTCATTCTGTTCTTTATGCTCTTAGCTCTCATCATAGAATTAATGCATTTAATTCTCATTTGGCTTTGACAGAATGGTTCACATTCATTGGGCAGCAAGCAGACCTTGGTATGCCAGGGTCGCCATATGCCATTAACTTCCAATCAAGAGTTCCAGAGTCATCAGGCATGGAGCTTATGAATGTCTCTACTTATTCTTGTGGTGACACTTCGTTGGGCTGCTCCTGTGGTGATTGTCCTTCATCCCCTGTTTGCTCTGATTCACGACCTCCTCCTCCACACAAAGAAGATCTGTGTTCGGTCAAAATTGGTTCCCTCAAGGTTAAGAGTGAATCAACTTAGTTAATTTGTCAGTTTGTAGTGCTTGCTTAAATCTTATATTTAGATGTACTGATGACAGTGTTTTTTGGTGACTCATTTGGGGAATTTAGCTCTTTTAGAGTTTATAAATTGATTCTCTTGGTTGGTGGTTACAGGTCAGGTGCATTGAACTTTCGCTAGCGATCTTGTATATTATTTTTGTTTCTGCATTTTTCGGCTGGGGCTTCTTTTGTCGAACAAGAGAACAGAAGAGCCGTATATCCATTATGAGACCTTTGCTGAATTTCATGGGTGAAGGTGGAAATTCCACTAAGAAGTCAAAAGATGAAAATTTCAACATGAAGGTATTATTTATTTCTTTTTGGTTAGACCTCTGTCCCTGGTCCATTGGTTTTTCATTTGTTGGTATTTTTTTTATTCTTTTTTTTTTCTTGAAGTCTTTTATGTTGATAGTTTTGATTTAGCTATTGGGATTACACACCTAGAAGTTGCTGCCTTGGTTTTTATATGTTAGATTTTGTTGCTTGTTTTTGTCGATTCCATCACTTTCAATCAACTACTTTATATTCTTAGAGAACAGAATGCAATGAATTTTATTAGTATCATCACTTTCTTAAATGTTCTTGGTCAACAGAATGCCGCAATAAAATTTTAGGTTGATGACATGTTCTATTCATTTTTTTTTTTTCCCATTACTTGAAGGTGGACATCTCATAATAGGGACATGCTGTGACTAGCAAGACTTCACCATCTTCATCTTTATTCTTTTCTAGTCTGTCTTGTTACACATACAGCACCACTTTTTTCCGTGGTCATATTTGTTAAATGCATGTTAACACTAGAGCATTTTGTGATGGTCCTTAGGCAGATGAGATGATTCATCAGGCTCCAAGTGTCCAGCTGTCCATTGTTCAAGGATACATGTCAAGTTTTTACAGGTCAGAAATTGCTCCACTGTCAAACATGCTGCAATCACAATTCAGGAAGCAAGCTTTATATCCTCTTTGTTAGCTGTAAACTGTTTTGTTTATAAATCCACATACACATATTATTTTCTTCAACATTATTTTTGAATTCATTTCAGGAAATATGGATTATGGGTTGCCAGAAATCCCATGCTTGTGCTGTGTTCATCTCTGGTTGTTGTTATCATATTATCTTTAGGCCTTATTTATTTTCATGTGGAGACGCGGCCTGAGAAGGTACTGATGTTTTATCTGTTTTAGAACCTGCGAATATTGTCCCTGTTCACTAGGTTATTTTTTTCCCCTCCCTAAGCATGCATATCTGAGACTTTTTTTTTTTTTTTAGGGGGGTTAAACCTGAATTTCTCAAATGATCTGGACCTATTCATTTGAAAGTGCCACATTTTTGGAAAGCTGATACTTTTGAATTTTTTATTTTTATTTTTATTTTTGAGAAATTTGTGGTTAATATATTCGTCGTGATGCATCTTTTTTAACCATTGTGAGGACAACTTTGTGTATACTAGCGTAGTTTTTTCTTGATTAGCTCTGGTTTCTTTTTTCTGGCTTATATTTTTCAGCTTCTCAATCTTAGGTTGAAATATCATTGTGGCTTATCAAATTGGTTCATACTACCTTTTTTGTTCTCTTCTGTTTGATAGCAATTGCTGTTTTTCAATTCTCTAATTGGCATTTCCTGTGTTGAATGTTGCAGCTCTGGGTTGGTCATGGCAGTAGAGCAGCAGAAGAGAAACAATTTTTTGACAAGCATCTGGCCCCTTTTTATAGAATTGAACAGGTCTTCACCTTTTCTCCCTGTAAGGGGCAAAAAGATGGAAAAAGGCCCCAATTTGATCTGTTGACGGATTAAACGCACATTTTTATAGAATGCACTTCTTTGGAGAACTTGTGCTCTGTCTCTTTTTCCTCCAGATAAGGAATCCTAGTTTTTGGTTGGCTGTGAATTTAGGATGACAACTATAAGTCCAACTGCATACCTGTTATTGGATCTGTAGTAACTTAGACTGGCAAGAGTATTTGCGGTGTTGCAAACCTCACCTAGGTGTGATCCAATAGTTCTGCACCACTAAGAAACCTTTTTTCCCTAGAGAGAAACTTGTGAGGGATTGTGTTTTGTGGGTAATGGGTCTTTGTGTAGGCTAATGTTTGAACCAAGAAAGGTGTTTTTGATATCATCTCTTTCTATTTTGAAAAAAAAAAGATGCCGCTATTCTTTTGATACTTGACCATAAGGAAAATCTAATTTCTCTTTACATGTTCTTGTGCCTATTCTTTTGAGAATTACTTTTGGGTAATTACTCATTTGGTTAAACATGCGGACCTTATTTATTTTCTTGGTTGTGGGGGTTTGAGGAAATGTTATCTTAATCCGTTGAGTGCAGACTATATTGGGGGAGAGCTTTTCATGTGGCAGCAAAAATTGGACATGGATGACTAGATGGATTGAAAAATCAAATTAGTGGCTATTAGGTAATATTGTTGCTTGTTAGTGAGACTGTCAACCTTTTGAGTTAGTGAAATATGTTTTCACTTGATATCTGCCATTACAGCCATTAAGGATCTATTATGGGCTTGTTAGAGCTGCAATGGGTCAGATTTTGATGACCATTTTTTTTATGAGTCACCTCTTAGAGGGTCACAGCCAAAGGTGAAGTCTTATATCGAAGGTGTATTTTCCTATGCTTTAGTGGTCAAAGTTTGAAGAATGTACCCCTTTTTTCTGGCAAGGGTGAACCTTGTTTATTCTACTAGGGGAGGATCAACTAGACCTAGTTGGCTAACTTTATGGGATGTAGAGTGGGAACATTTCCCATTATTTATGTGTGCATTCCCTCGTGAGAATATATTAAACACTAAATTGTTTTGGCAAGTCGAATAATTTTCTTCTTATTTGACTTGTCTAAGAATTGATGACAGCAAGCTGTGCTGAGAATTTATTTCCTTGATTGGAAATTGTTTATATTTCCCCTATTGTGCTTTAATGGCATTAATTTCACTGTCCTTTTTATAGTTTTACAATAATTGAGGTTCTTCTTCTAATTTTCCCAGTTCATAGTGGCGACAATCCCAGATACAAAGCATGGCAAACCACCTAGTATTGTTACAGAGGAGAATATCTTGTTGCTCTTCGAAATACAAAAGAAGGTGATATCTCCATTCTTCAAGGCTACTGTGATCTGCGGATCCATATTTGATGTACAAGAATTATCTTTGCCTTGTATCTTTGGCAGGTTGATGAACTTAGGGCTAACTTTTCTGGTACGATGGTATCGCTAACTGACATTTGCTTGAAACCTCTTGGAGAGGATTGTGCAACCCAAAGCATTCTTCAGGTTTCCTTCCCCTCCGCCCCCTCCCCCCCAGTATTCAATTACCCGAAACAAATTTATCATGCCAATTTTGACTTGAAGCCCCCACTTAAAAATTCAAATGTTGGTTTTGGCATGTGGATTTTTTCCCCTCAATTCATGAAAATAACTATTCAACATATTGTGGATGTATCTTTAAAAATTAAATTGATAATTTGAACATTAATATTTGGTGGATTTTGTTAGATTTGGTCCCACCTAGTAAACTTATGTGGACTTCCATGGCTGAATCTAGAATTTGCATTTGTTGATCTGGTAGAACCATTCTCTTTTCATGACTTCTGGGCAACCTTGCTACCTGATTTTGGCAACAAATATCCATCCGTAATCATTATATTGGTGCTTCACATGTTAGGGTACACTTATTTTTCTTAAATGTGATATTGCTTGCCAAGACCTAATTTTCCTCTTTTTTCTTCTTTGCACGTTGCAGTATTTTAAAATGGATTTTGAGAATTACGGCAGTTTTGGAGGAGTTGATCATGCAGAATATTGCTTTCAGGTTTCTTCTTATGATCTTATTTTCTTCGTTTCTATCAGTTCTTTATAATGTTAATTGATCCTGTCCCTATCACTAAGTTGTTGAATGATCCCTCAAGATTTCTGGACCTTATCCTGTAAAACTCCTGTACTATTAATATAAAAGAAGATCCTATGCCCCCCTTTTTAGGAATTATTTCTCAGCCTTCTTGTTAGGACAAGCATAAACACCTCTGAAGCTGTCTTTTGAAAAGAAAAATTTGGAAAAACTTATTTTTGGGAACTTGAGCCTCAACTATTACACAGTTAAGACCAAGTGGAAGACCCATTTACCTAAATTTGTGTTAAGCTTGTCACAGAAAACACTCCACATGTTTCTTATGACCTTTATGCACAAAAGACTAGTTTATTAATTAGATGATCTGATTGTCCTTCCAACTGACCGAACCTGATGTTGTTAGCAATCATTTATTCCAGCTTTTTTTCACTCATGGTTTTACTGCCATTTTTCCTTTGAGCCTCTCTAAACTTTTCCGTTGGCCTTCTATTGACATATCATTTTAGGCAGAAGACATGGGTACACTGGAAGTTTGGATTGGAATGAACACCTCTAATTAGATTAGTCTTCTTCTTCCTTACAACAATGAGGCAAGGAGGTCTTCCTGCCTTGGGGGACAATTGATACAGTTGGAGAAAGCTAGAGTGAAAATGCAAGTTCTAGAGTGTAAGAAATAGTTTTTTTAAGATGAAGAGTAGTTTTTTGCATTTTTTTAATAAACATTTGTGTCAGTCACTCTGTGTGTGGGGGAGGATTCTTGTGTTAGGTATGACTATTAGCTAATTAGTGTTATAGGGAAGGGGTCTTCTTAACAGGTAAAAATACAGCCTCTTCTTTAGTATGCATTAAATACCTTATAATTCATATTTTTGTCTTTCCTTTTTTAGGGGTGATGAGTAAAATATTGAAGGAAATAATGACACTACCTTTTTTTTTTTGGTTCTGGGGAAAAAAATCTAGTATAAATGGCGATTTTCAGGAAGTGTATCAGGTGCCAACAATGACCCTTTGAGTTGAAAAAACAATAACATGGATTCACAATGACCTTTTGGTGCACACAGTATGGTTTCTTGATGCTTGAGACCTGGAGAACTTTAATGCTGTGTTGGGAATTAGAGAACCAGGCAGTTCTTTTAATTATTGATAACGGAACCTCATTTTTTGTCTTTGTTAGTCATAAATGATGTGTTTTTGGATCCGAAATGGTAGAAACATGCCACATTTGCATTTCAGATTTGTTGTTTTCAACAAAAGCTTTAACAGCTTGATCAATGATAATTGACTGTCACTGCACTGCTTTCAGCATTTCACTACTGCAGACACATGTATGAGTGCATTTCAAGCCCCTCTAGATCCAAGTACTGCCTTGGGGGGATTCTATGGTAACAGCTATTCAGAGGTAATACCTAATTCTATTTCTATGGCATTGGATTAATTGCTAAAGTAAATGATGTCTCCAAACGACAGGCTTCTGCATTTATTGTGACGTATCCAGTTAACAATGCCATTGATGAAGCGAGCAATGAAATGGGGAAGGCAGTTGCTTGGGAAAAGGCTTTTGTCCAGTTAGCGAAGGTTTGAGTGTTAGATTGCTTCATTTTGTTTGTGATACTCTACATGTGATGTGTTTCTCAGCTAGCAAAGTGGCTAAAACTTTGTGTTTTCGTCATTTATGTTTATTTTTTCTGTCATCTGATTGCGGGTGAAGTACTAGTTTTGTCTTCATCCTATGGTTAGAAAGGTTTTTTTTTTTTTTTTTTTTTTTTTGATATTTACACTCTATCTAGTTAAGAGTATTAAGGTTCTTGTTATACTGACTAGAATGTTTCCAAATCTGGGGGCTCAAATAGAAAATTATGCAGGAAATAGTTACATTATGTGTTTGCAAACCCATATATAAATGTTCCTTGCTGATAGTGACATAGCCAGAATTCTTCTCAGTGAGGTCGATTCCGAATTCAAAAGCACATGCTTGAATTTTTTAAAATTTCAGTAGTAAAACTTTCACACGATTGTGATATTTCAGTTATTCTTGTTTAAATAATGATATTTCTGAAGTATGAAACTGGTCCCATTTTATTTTTATTAGTTAGTGGGTCTTTTAGTATAAAGACTCAAAAAGTGTAATATTATTAATAAAGCTTTTAGTTTTCAAAATCTTGGTGGGGTCAATTGACCCAACTATGCACTATGTGTCTCTGTTAATGCTTGCCGAGGCTACACATTTTGGAGTACATTCCCAATAATACTGGATCTTATGCTGAAGATTCTAAAATTTGGAACTTACATTCAATAATACAACCGAGTTATGAGTTTGAAACTTTATCTTAAAGGATTAGTGTGAGAGTCATAACTGCATGTTAGAAACACTGTTATTTCTTAATGTGTAAGATCGGCCAATTCTTGTTCTATGTAGAAAAAGTCTCTACCATCATTATGTATGTGCTTTGACTATTATATTGATGGATTGTGTTGAGAATATTTTGTCTTTGCTATGCTGTTTCTGTGTTACTAGATGTCATCCATGGTGACTTATGTTTTGTACGCTAGTGAAGGTTCTTTTGGCCTGCAGTGATGTTGAGGGACATGTTATTCTTGATTGTTGGATATAAAGTAGAATTCTAACTTGTTAAATTTATAGGATGAGCTACTGCCAATGGTGCTATCGAGAAATCTCACCTTTACATTTTCAACCGAAAGCTCAATTGAAGAGGAGTTGAAAAGAGAAAGTACTGCAGATGTTGTGACAATATTAGTAAGTCATCACAGAATATGGCCACTCTCTGAATATCGTCAGACCATTGGTGGAATTTTTTTCACAGTCTTGATTATATAGTGAACTATGTTTTTGTTCTCTGTGTCTTGACATTTATCTTCTAGGGGGTTAACTGGAAATTTCTCTTTCTAATTGTATGTGTCAGATAAGCTATCTGGTCATGTTTGGATACATATCCGTGACGCTGGGAGATGCTTCATGTTCCCATTCCTTTTTCATCTCATCAAAAGTATGTCTCATGACCTTGTATTGAGTCTTCCAACAAATTCTGTTGAAATAAAGGTCACTTAAGTTATCATTATGTTTGTTTTAATCATCTTGCTTTGCTACCCAATGATTTATGTTGTCAGAGTATCATATTTTGCTATTTCGTTGTTTATTCGTCAAACGAAGGAAAATGTATGTATTCTATTGTTTGTATGGTAAACTTCGTGAAACTTGATATGGTAAAAATGTCAGGCTTTTACTTATGCAGTTTTTCATAAAACAAAGTTATCATAACTTAATCTGAATCTGTCCTGTGGGAGCTTCGACACTGGGTTTGTCCTTTTTTTAAGCTAAATCTGTCCTGTTGAGGACTTCCAATAAAATTGGAACTATATGATTTATGTCAAACAAATTAATCATTGTACATTAATAATGAAAAATTAAAGATTGTCAATGAATACACCTAATTGAGCATGTAATTAGTCATCTATTATGCTAAATATTTTTTTTTAAAAAATCAAATTTTCAAAGATGCCATGTGGCACTATGCTTGAAATATGCTTCTGCTTTTTTATTATCTATATTTGTGCCGGTTTTATGACAATTTATGTAAATTCTCATTTCACTATCTGTTTTTAGTGGTCCAACAAGATATGCATTTTGTAATTTTGAATGATGCAACTTTTTAAATTTATGTGACCACTCAAGAGTGTAAAGTGTCCTTGAGGTTGCCTTGGAATTTGGGTTGTACATTTTCACTGAAAGTGAGGTAATAATTGCAAAAGGTGGTGCATTTGTCATGACATTGCTGTCGCATCAGGCTGGAAAAATGATATAGTTGACTTGTGTGCAATAGAAGAATCTACCATACTCCAAAACATTGGATGGAAGATTGGGTGATTTGGATAGAACTAAATTAGATATGCATTCTAATAGTTGTATCCCTAGTTTATTAGAGGACTTCAAAATATTGTGATAGATTTTTCGTTTTAATATATTTCTATTTAAAGTAAATATAGGTTCATGTTGAGCTTTTCACACAAAATGCACAATTAAATGCCATTTATAATTCGTACTTGTTCATGTGTGTATACCGGTGCTGATGTATCATTGGCTGATAATCTGTTTAAGTGCTGCTTGGTGCTGAAGTTGTTATAGGTTCCCATAATGTATGTTCTTTGGCTCTCTCTGCTAGGGATTGAGCTTCAAATGGCCTCTCTGCTATCCCTTTTCCCTGTTTCCTTCAATTTGATGTACTCCGCTGCAGGTATTACTTGGTCTCTCAGGGGTTGTGGTCGTCATGCTCTCAGTCCTTGGGTCTGTTGGATTTTTCAGTGCCATTGGAGTAAAATCAACATTAATCATAATGGAAGTGATACCTTTCCTTGTTTTGGCTGTAAGTTCTTTTGCAAATAATCTGTATATATTAACTTTCTGGATGGTGCTCCTTTCAACCTTGGACTTTCATTTGTTTTTCTCTTCAAGTTTGTGATCATTTGATAAGTCTACTTGAATTAATGTCCTTGTTCAAATTTTCTCGGACCTTTCTAGTCATTACTGGATTAAAATACTTGAATCTTTATGGCTGACCTGACAGAGTGGTGCAGCATCAAGGTCTCTCCTCTCCTGCTTTGTACCTGTATCCTCACTTACACCTTGATTAACAATATCTAAGATCATTTCTTACCAAGTACTGTTCCATAAAGTTTCATTCCAATAGTTTGAAGGGATGCCTTGCTGTTAAAGATTTTTGCCCTAGACCCACTAATCAGACCCTAGATGGGAGGACAGAACACACCCATTTCCCCACTTAAGTCATTGCAAAAGATTCTAGAAAAACATATTTTTGACCTTCAAAGGTTTCTGAAATCAACAAACTCTACCATAGAGGCATAACTCCTTCAAAGTGCAAACTTGAGAAACAACCAGCAATAAGTCAGTTTCATCATGGAAACTAGGAACCCACACTTCACTCTAATGAAACCTCATGCCCACCAATCACCTCCAATTTTGGTAACACTGCCCCCAGAATTCCTCAAGTGATCTAAAATCTGGAAACTTCAATGTTGGCTGACGGACACTTATGGCAATGATTTCAATTTGTTTCAGCCATTTCCAAGCCAGAAGCTGAACTAGCCCAAAAATGGCTTTGTTGTCCAAAATTTCTAGATCCAAATCTGACACAATAAATGACCGAAGATTGGAATGAGATACTAGGGATCGGTAGGAGAATTTGGTTCAGTCACTGTTATTGTTTTACTCTTTTCAGCATTCAATTTCATGTTGGAAATTATATTGAAGAGATTGTAGGTTAATTTTGTTCGAACCAACTGTGGCACTTATATTAGAGTATATAATATATATCATAGATATTCTATATATAGGTTCCAACCATAAGTATTATTAACTTTATCAGGTCGGGGTGGACAATATGTGTATACTGGTACATGCCGTGAAACGACAACCAGAGGAGCAGTCTTTAGATGGACGGATAAGCAATGCACTTGTTGAAGTTGGTCCTTCAATAACATTAGCTAGTTTGTCTGAAGTTTTAGCCTTTGCCGTTGGTGCATTCATTCCAATGCCTGCATGCCGTGTGTTTTCCATGTTTGCAGGTCTGAAGTTTATCCAATATCTTACCTATTATACCCTTCAATTAACTTATATTTTAATATACCTTTTCCTCTTTGTTCTTTTGTAGCTTTGGCTGTTTTTCTGGACTTCCTTTTGCAAGTTACTGCTTTTGTTGCATTGATAGTTTTTGATTTTATGAGAGCTGAGGATGACAGGATTGACTGTTTCCCGTGCATAAAAGTTCCTCCATCTTTTGTGGTAGTTGAGGAAGGTAGAATGAGTTTTCACCAGACTACTTTAGCTGTCACATATTTCTTTAACTTTCTTTTTCTTTGTTGGATTATTGTCATTCTGACTGTACACCTTGGAATATAGGCATCAACCAGAGGACCCCAGGGCTGCTGACACGTTATATGAAGGCAAGTTCTTTTGTATCTTTTTACTAAAATAGATGCGTGAAGTTTGTCTGGCAGACGAGTTTCTAGAAACAATGAATTCATCCTCTGTTGTGTGTGTGTGTTAAATCTTATACCTTTGCTGTTTCTGTAACATCTAAGGGAACCAGAAAATTTTGGTTTCTATATCCAATATCTATAGTCTGGTAGCCATCTTCATTTCTGTTGAAGTATAGTGCTTTCTAGCACTGCCATATTTTGGACCTGACAGATTGGGTACTTACGCAATCAGAAAAGCCAGTTTAAGTGATTTTGTATTTTTATGATACATAGCTTAAACGCATTGCATTGCTAAATAGATATGAAGCTGCATGGTTGCTCACTGCTATGTACCTAGATACAGGTGCCGATAATGAAACCTATGCACATTTGGCTGAAATTAGAAAGAGTTTAATATTGTATAGATTTGAGCTGTGGGTTTATATTTTCTTATTTCTATTTACCCAAAAAGAAAAATGAAAAAAAAAATCTATGGTATTGGTGAATGCATGACACACAAAGTTGTTGGTTTGAATCGTTGTGGTTCCTATGACGTCTAGTAAAGTTCTCTGTATCTTGGGTTGTTGAGTTGGTGCATTGACTTGTGTTTCTTGCTGGAGGATGTGCTACTTCCAATATGCATTGATGGGAACACACTATATTTTGTTTTCTTATTTGGATTTTCCCTAGCTTTCTAATTTCCTGCCCCTTTTTGTTGACTTGTAGGAAGTTCACGCACCCATTCTTGATCTCTGGGGAGTTAAAGTAGTTGTCCTTGCTGTGTTTGTAGGATTTGCTTTGGCAAGCATCGTAAGTAATCATCTATTTAGACAAAATTTTCACCCATAAATTTCTTGCCCTAAACTGTTGTTCCTTAGTTATTATGCATCTAGCTGAGGCACAAATTTAACAAATCTTTATACATAAGCTTTTTATATGTTGGTTTCTTATAGGCGTTGTCCACAAGGATCGAACCCGGCCTAGAGCAACAGATTGTTCTTCCCAGGGATTCTTATCTTCAGGTTGACCTTATGCATCTTTTGGGGGTGTCATTTTGCTTATTCTTATCACGAATTTCATTTATTCAGCCACTTGAGCTGGTAAATTTATCTGTGGCAGGGGTACTTTAATAATATCTCAGAGCATTTAAGGGTTGGACCACCATTATATTTTGTAGTTAAAGACTTCAACTACAGGTGAGCCATGCCGTATGGTTTTCAATGTTAAATTGGTAAAACTATGTCTGATATTCTCTTGTAGAAAAGCTACTCTAGAGTTTGTAATGTGCGTATATAATAGATCTAAAGACAGGACATGACAGCCATTACAGCCTTTTGATGACATTTTCAACTGCAATTGTTTCTGAAGTGGATGGTCCCAATTATTTTGTTCATAATATTTTTTAATTGTTATAATTTTTATGGCTAATGTTGATCCATGGTATATATACTGTATATATCTATTATCTTTGCTTTTGTCTGCCTGCAATATAAATATTATATATAATATAAATAACATTTGTCAAAATATCGTAAACCTATGGAGCTTAAGCACTCCTAAAATGTAAGGTTAAGATCGTTGAGGCAGTAGACATATGATGTATGGAGACGGACATGTGATAAAAGCAACCTGTGCTGAAATTGATATTTGATTTTTATCTTTCTTATATCCTTAAAATATGTTGTTAAAACTACAAATTTTAAAAATTTCTTCTTCTTCTTCTTTAGTGCTTTAAATGTGTTAATGTGCTGGTTTGTTATCCAGTAAAACATCTCTCAAAACATTATGTTCTTTAATAAATAATGAAGATTTATGGAAAGGAAGATCAAGTGTGCTCCAAAAGACTTCAAGAAACAAAAAGTTAAACAAAAGGGGGAGGAAGAGAAGATGAAAAGAATTGATAAAGATGATGAATATTTAAAATATCATTTTGCATATACTCGTTATTCCTAAACTGGATCATGGTAGTATCTTAGCGTGTGGAAGTATTTAAAATATCTCATCAACTTTATTGCGTTAATTTTCTGTTCCTTCTTGCCCAGCTTGGGATCAAGGCATACAAACCAGTTATGTTCTATCAGCCAGTGTGACTCCAATTCTCTTTTAAATGAGGTAAGTGTAATTAAGTATCGGCAGTTTGATCACAAAAAAATGGCATGAGAAATATATACTTGTCTTTATCCTTCCTTGTTTGTTATAATTTTTCTCACATTTACCTTGCTTTCACATTTGTGAAACTCTGGTTTGGCTCTGTCGTTGAAGCATCGCAATCGATTTGTCCATCATCTAGTCAGTGGAATTATTTTTCTGTAGTGAGATGCACCATGAAGGTCGGACTATTATGTAGGAAGAGTCCTTTACATCTGACTTTCTTGTCAGGGGCCAAATTTGAGTTCTGCTAGGACACGACAAGTGAATCTGTGCCAGAGAATTTTTACCGTGTGATTTGATTATGAAGTATCTTTGCTATCGTTGATCAATATACTGGACTGGTTACATTTGTCAGTACTGGTCTGTTGGAGAGGCTAACCTCCTCTGAAGTTTTTCATTTTGTTGTGCAGGATCAACTTTCTATAGATGCTATAGACCAACAACAAATTTGGTTCCTACATCTATACATCAATCCTGGGGATTCAGTTCCAACTATCTGGAAATACATTTAGTTGCAAATAGATTGTGTGAACGGAGGCATGACTCTAAAATCAAAGATAGGCTTTCTGAGGCAAACCTAGACAAAATTGATGGTTTCCATTACATTTTATCTTGAAGTAGTATATACCTTTTCGTCTTGTGTAAACTACATTTCAAATCCTTAAGCCAGAATCATATGCTAAGTTATACCTAAGCATTGTTTGATAGCTGAAGAGGCGTCGGTAAACAAATGAAATCTTCTTTGAAATTCTTGCCTTTTGTTGTGGATGGGCTCCATATGCTATGTAATATATAATATTTGTCTCTCATATGGCCGACCCCACTTTTTGGGATAGAAGGTTTATGTTGTTTTTGTTGTTGTTGTATGGGCTCCATAAACTTTGTACTGGAACAAGGTAGCTAGTCTATGATGCCGATCTGCATAATTCTTCAAGTTGTTTGCCGTATTGAGAAAAAATCTTCAACATTAATCAACTACTAATGCCATTCTTCCTAGATATGTATCCAGTGAATGGTTGCTTCACAGTTATTTTCTTTAAATTGCTTTTGGATTGTGGTTAGATGATCACTTAAAATGGGCTCATCGGGTGCACAAAGTGCTCCCTGGCTTAGTGCGGGGGTAGGGTGGTTAGATGATCACTTACTGTGTCTGAAATCTTTTGTAGATATCAAGGGCCTCTTTAACATCGGAAACAAGCTACATTGCCAAACCAGCAGCTTCATGGCTTGATGACTTTCTTGTATGGCTGTCACCGGAGGCTTTTGGTTGCTGTCGTAAATTTATAAATGGAAGTTATTGTCCTCCTGATGATCAGGTGAGTTCTTCATACTGCCTCGCAGGCAGAAGCTTTGGTCTACCCTGGTTTTATTCTCTAGAAACATTGCATTTCTACCATAGTATATTCTGGTGATCTGGCCATGGCCTTAGTAATTCCCCTTTAAGGTTTTATAAGAGCTTCCTCTCTCCTGAGAGAGAGAAACCTTACAGAAAGAAACTAAGCCTGCCACCCAATTTTAGCTGGTCCAGAGGAACCATTGCATTGGCAACCATGTGCCATCTTCTTCCTCTGTCGACTCTTACTTTGTTTATCACTGGCTTCATCACCATGACTGTGAATCATTTTCAACTCTTGTTCATTGACTAATTATTTGGAAGTTGATATGCACATGCCCTTTCAAGGTTTGAAAGAGTGAGGATATTACAAGAGGAAAAAGGAGAAACAGAATCTTTCCATTACTTCTGCACTACAATTCTGAGTTGCTATAAGTTTACCGTTGACTATTAAAATGTCTTTTTTTTTTTTTTTTTGGTAGCCTCCTTGCTGTTCACCTGAAGAGGGGTCTTGCGGCCTAGGTGGTGTATGCAAAGATTGTACCACGGTGATGTTTCCTATATAGTGTTTACCTAAGGCATTGTTGATATCTGTAGTTGAATGGCCACCAGCCTAGTTTGTCAGCCAAATCTTTGAATTGTTACAAGTTTTGGAGCTGATATAATGATTTGGGTATCTTTCAGTGCTTTCGTCACTCAGATTTGATTAATGATCGTCCATCCACGATAGAATTTAAAGAGAAGCTTCCATGGTTTCTCAATGCACTGCCTTCTGCTGATTGTGCCAAGGGCGGTCATGGAGCTTACACTAGCAGTGTGGATCTAAATGGTTCGTGGTCTTTTTAACTTGTTCATGTGTGCCCATTTTCTTCCTTAGCTATCCATTTTCTTTCCAATTTCTATTTTATAAACAGGCTTTATTTATGGTTTAGAGCTTCTTCACAGGTTATGAAGATGGCATTATTCGAGCATCAGAGTTCCGTACATATCACACACCACTAAGCAAACAGGTATACATTGTTTACTGTGAGCTCATATCTTTTATTCTTTCATGACCAACCACCTTCTTTTCTTTAATCATCATGCACTTTTCACAGGCTGACTTTGTTAACTCAATGCGAGCTGCACGAGAATTTAGCTCAAGGGTTTCTGATGCCTTGAAGGTCTGAAAATTTTAGCTGCCATATAATCTTTTTTATGCTTTTGTTATTTTGGCTTCAAATGAAGAGATAGTCTTTCTTCTTCTTCTTCTTCTTCTTCTTCTTCTTTATTGTACTATTTTTTGGGTCATTTGGTGTTTGCATTGATGGAACGCCAAAGCTATGGTAGTGGGCTGAAGCTCTCTTCACTTTGTCAAGTATCTGCCTTGTTAAGATATCAAAACATAAATTGACCTTTCTCCTTAAAATTGAACTTTTGGAACAGTTTGGTTGTTTGACATATGATACATAGCAGGAGGTCCTAAAAACTTGATAGACCCTTTAATACCATTTAAAATTTCATATGTTTGGGACAAACATCTTTTTTTCTATCATCTTTAGGTCGTACTGTTCTATTGTACATATAAGGGACATGACCTTGAGATTGGATTGCATTTTTCTTTCCCTATAACTTGAGGTTTCTGAAAATCTAGGTGGAAGCAGCATAACTTATCTTGCAGAATTGAACACCATGGCATCTAGGGGTGTATTCGAGTCGAGTCGAGGCTGAGTATCTCTCAACTCGAACTCGAATTTTTTAGTGATACTCGAACTCGAACTCGAACTCGAACTCGAACTCGAACTCCATGATTCAAATTTTTTAATGGTACTTGAACTCAAACCTGAACTCGACGAGTAATTTGTATATATAGATAATATATTATATTTAATTTAATTTTTTTATTATAATAGTTTATAAATATATATAATATATATTTATATATGTTATCGAGCAACTCGACGAGTTTTCGAGTTTAAAATTCTATTACTCGAACTTGACTCGATTGTGTAACGAATTCGACTCGAACATGTTCAAAGTTGAGTTGGGTCAAGCCGTTGACCGAGCGGCTCGAACTCGACCCGGTTCGCATAATAGCCTTAATGGCATCTTAGTCAAGTTACTTCATCTAAAGATTGTTCAGGACAGATAGCATCTTTCACTTTTGGATAATTAATAAAGAGATTGCTGAACCTTCTTTTTGTTTTTCCTGTCCCCTCAAGGAGTCTGTGAGTAAAGTAACAAGTTTTCAACATTTTATTTCAATGCGAAGTGGAAAGCTTTCATCAGGTTCAGGCGTGGGTCATGTAGTCATACCTGCCGTTGTAACTTAATTTTTTTTCTTTTTAAATTTTGCAGATTGAGATCTTCCCCTACTCGGTGTTTTATATGTTCTTTGAGCAATATCTGGATATCTGGAATACGGCCTTGATTAACATTGCTGTGGCACTTGGTTGGTATCCTGATGATTTAATTGCTCATGCTTAAAAGATTTTCATCTTTCAGTGCTCCTCTCCTCTTTAACAGTTTAAATTCCATGGTCCAGTGAACATGTTATATTGAATACTTGTTTTAATAGAGATTATGGGTTCATCACCTATTATGAAGTAGTTTGGACATAAGTCTCTGAATGACTCTTGTGGGTGGTGTTTGTTGTTTGGAGGGGAGGGGGCATAACATAATTTGTAAAGGGTTTTGAAACTACATGGAAAGTTTAACTTCCCCCCCCCCGGGGGGGGTATAAAGGTCTCCGCATTCATAAGGACATTATGAGACATCTACGCAATATAGATATGTATACATCAGCTTATTTTGCAGTTCACTACAGAATAATTCATTCTTGTATTTTTTGATATTCTTTCAGGTGCTGTGTTCATTGTTTGTCTCATTATAACTTCCAGGTTTAAATTCCTTTTACCCCGAGTCTGTTTTAGCCTTATATCTGCTTCATTTTATGATGTTAGTTGGAATGACGCAATTTTCTGTTCATGCACTATTATTGAATTTACCTTTACTTTTTCATATTATCTCATTTTTTGGATTTTTGGATGTAGCTTTTGGAGTTCCGCGATCATTTTACTTGTCGTGGCAATGATTGTTGCGGATCTAATGGTATATTTTCTGCCTTTGAATTTTAGACAGTTGCTCTGTATGTCTGGATTGTGCGATTTCATATGAAGTTGACATTAGATTTTGATCATTGCTATAATTCTCTCACATTCCATGTCCTCACTATATTCTATCTATGTTTGGAATGTGACCTTTCAGGGTGTGATGGCAATTCTCGATATTCAAATGAATGCAGTCTCTGTTGTAAACCTTATCATGTCAATAGGAATTGCTGTTGAGTTTTGTGTTCATATAGCGCATGCTTTCTCGGTCAGTATAATGCCTTTCTCTTTTCCCCGCTTCTGGTCATGTCTTTACTTGATTATGACTTGGAGGGCTCTGTAATTCTTCAACTTGTCTAGCGGTGCTCAGTTTCCTGTAGACTTAGTCCTTTACTGCTTCTGAACAGGTATGCAGTGGAAATAGGAGCCAAAGAGCAAAGGAGGCTTTGAGTACTGTTGGAGCTTCTGTCTTAAGGTTGAGTCAGCTTTCCCAATCTCAATACTTAGTCTCTAAGTCTGGATTAGGGCCAAAATCTTTGGGTCATTAGAAAATGTGCCCTTTAAACTTATTTCATATTGGGTCCTTCAATATTAAGAATCATGGCATGGTTTCCCTAAACTTAGGTCACTAGATATTTGGGCTCATGACTGGGAATTGTGCAGACAACCATGCCTTCTTATTCTGTTGACATGGTTGCCTCTGCATTCAATCCATTAAAACATTCACAAATTTGAAGGTAGCTACGCATCACTTGAGTTTTACATAACATTTGAGACATTAAATCTGTCAAAAACAGAATTGAAATCGTATTTGCATTGTAGTTTGCTGGTGCAAAAAAGAAACCTGTATAATTTTCTCATCTACTTTTTTATGCTAAAATGTTATTTTATTAATTATTAATTAAAGATCATAGGACATGCATCACATAATTTGTGAGTGAGGTCAGTCATATTTTCAACATCTATTGAACCTTTTTAAATGCAAAACTGATATTACTCTTATTGATGTACTTTTGCAGTGGAATCACGCTAACGAAGCTTGTCGGAGTTCTTGTTCTTTGCTTCTCAAAATCAGAAATCTTTGTGGTCTGACTTTTCTGCCTGCTTAAATTTTATGCTATAGTGATCTGAAGTGATTGTAAGCCAGCTTTCTCCATATTTTGCAGGTTTATTACTTCCAAATGTACCTGGCGCTTGTCCTTATTGGATTTCTGCATGGCCTGGTGTTTCTGCCGGTAAGTTTTACTTTGACTCATTTCCATTGTATCTCCAAGAATGCATCCTAGGTCATAGCTATTGCTTAGCAGAGCTCCTCCAGCCTCTTTGGTCTTAGAAAAGCCTCCTTTAAAATGCTGTTTGTTTCTTGAAAATATAGCTTTTGCCCCCTCTTCCCCGTCTCTCTGCATGTTGTACTTTGTGAAGTTGAGGGTGTAGCTGCAGGGTGTCTCAGCTGCTCACTGCGGTAGAGATGATGTTATGTTTTGGGAGTTTGTGTTTTTATTTAAGTTGGATCTTTTAAGGACGCCTTTTCCTTTTCTCTGTTATTTTTTGTTATAAGGTGGTGTTGAGCTTGTTCGGTCCACCATCAAGATCCCTATCCGCTGGGGAACCATTGAGATACCCACCCTCTGGAGGAGCACTTGAGGATGAGTCATCAGCTTCGTCGCTTTTGAGCTAACAAATTTGTAGAGACAATAGATGCAATCAACATTGCTCTATGCCTCACAAAGTAAGGTGATATTGTGAAGGTTTTGATTCTGAAAATGAGGCTACCATTGTAAATGAAAATCCATTTTATTGTACAAAATGATGTAAGAATGAATCAGCAACCTTGCGCGTTTAACTCCATGACTTCAAATGTTTACCCTTTTATTCATAATTTTCTCATAGTTTCTACTTGATCCAAGACATTTCAAAGTTGAAATGGAAGGTCGAATTGAAACGGAAAAAAAAAATATTAACATTGGCATTGTCCGCTTAGCTGCTTATTCGGTGATTTAGCGAGTAGAATATTTTTGCAAACTCTTGCAACTAAAGAAATCACTTGCAAAGGATTGTGAAGTATTTTGCAACCAAGAAAGCACTTGCAATAGATTTGATAAGCATTTTTTTTTCTTGGTTTTGAGGTTTGACGAGCATTTGTGGAACTGAAGCACTCTAATTGGAAATATGCTCATGGACGGGAATATTGTACGGAATTAACATCGTTAAAAAAAAAAAAAATTAAAACAACATTTTGGGGAAAAAAAATTCCGAACATAACAAAAGAGTCGACATGATATGTCTGATCCTGAAGACTCGACATTTAAAAAAAAATTGTACAATGTATATCGAGTGTTTAAGACTTGACATTTTCATGCCCTAAGTTCTGCACACTCCCTTTCTTTCTCTTCTGCTTCCTTCGTTCTCCTCTCTCCCTTGCGAGCGATGAACCCTGACCCCCTACACAACCTTGTGCTTTTCTCTCCTTGGCCGCCTTCACATTCCAACGAGCTTAGCTTCTGCACAATCCGAAGTTAAACCTTCTGCACAATCTGAAGGTACATTGCTTTCCTTGGTATTTTTTATGTTTCGAAATTGAAATGTTTGATTTGATTATCAATGATATTTGTTGGGTGATGTATGTTTGTTAAAAGATTGAAATATTTGTTAGGAGATTGAAATTTTTGGGTTACGTACAGTCCTACGAATTTGGGCAGTGAAATGATATAAAATTTAATTATAAAATTAAAATTTTTGAGTAGATTTGTTAAAAAATTAAAATGTTTAAGTTTAATTATAAAATTTAGGGTTTAGAGTTTGTTGAGAATTTAGCATTAATTTAGGGTTTAGGGTTTATTGAATTTTAATATAAATTTAGGGTTTAGGGTATTTTAATCAATTTAGTAATTAGTAGTTTTGTTAAATATTTAATTAATATAAAATAATATAAATTTAGTATTTTTGTGGAATATTTGTTAAATTTTTATAATTATAAATCTAAGGTTTAGAAGATGATAAGTTGATTTTTGATTTTTGTTGAATTTGTAAAAGTTGATTTATTTGAATTAGTTTATGATAAGTTGATTTTTAATATTTAGAAAAATGACGAATATGGTAAGATTGTTATACTATTGCAATGGTGAAATTATTACGAGTAAGGATAGAGTTGATTATGATCATGCACTTTCGAAGTCGATTAGGGTGAGGAAGGATGAATGTTATAATGAATTGGTGTCGATGATATGTAAGGTTTTTCGGATCAATTCCATGACACAACATATTAAGATTTTTCATCATTGTCCCGTGTTATATATGTAACGTGGGAATGCATGTTTTGAATTAGTGCCAATTAGTAATGATGATGACGTTCTTAACTTGATGGAGTTTGCAGTGGGTATACGAGTAAGTATCATTTATGAGTTGTACATCAAATCATACGAGAGTAGAATGTCTGTGCAACGAGATTATGATTATATGGATGACTATCTTCATATTGAATTTTGAGTGGATTTTACTTTCACAGATATGAATAACAATATTAATGAGAAAGAAATAGCAGAAGAAGAGATGAAAGAAGAAGCGGATGACGAAGAAGAAGATGGTGGAGAAGTTGGTGGCGGTAATGGGGGTGGTGCTGCGAACCAGTTAATGATCGGATCCTCCTTGGCCCCTACACCCATTGATAGTGGCCGGAAATTTGTCTATAGTCGAGTAGATGACTCAATTCCCTTTATGACCACGCATTCGGAAGTGATAATTATGTGACTTTTGAGCAATATTGTAGATTGACAGGTGATAGTTGGAGTTTTTACGATGAATTGAAGAAGGGGATGAGATTTGTGTTGAATGAGCAACTTATTCATGCTGTTAAAATGCATCATGTGAAGCATCACCATCAACTTTGTATTGGGAGATCAACTCCTACACTTTGGATAGCAATATGTGCTCAAATGGATTAAAGTTGTAGGTGGAGGTTGTGTGCTCGTAGGAAAAGATTACTTAGTGCCTTGTGATTATTGTTATTGAGGGACTGCACACATGTGTGAATGTTGGATTGACGTAGGATTATAAGCAGTTAGATTCTAATTCAATGGCCCGACATTTTCTTAACTATGTGAGAGAAGATACTAGTGTCAAAATTTCTTTCCTCTGAATTATTATGATTAAGAGGATCACATATGCAGTTTCTCGTAGAAAAGTTTGGATAACAAAGAGAAGAGTTATAAAGATGGTATATGAAGATTGAAATTAGTCTTATAAACAACTGTCTCGACTCTTGAATGCAATAGTGTAAAGGAATCTGGGAACAGAAGTGAGTTGGAAGTTGGGTCTGCCAAATACAAATGGTTAAATGGTTTTTGAAACTTTATTTTGGGCATTTGGTCATAATATCATGACATTTAAGAGTTGTAGATTATTGGTAAGTGTAGATAGGACTCACTATGGGAAATACAAACATAAGTTGTTGATTGTATATAGTATGGATGATGTGAATCATATTGTCCTGTTGGCATTCGGCTTGATTTATGGAGAGTCACTTGGCTTGTGGTCGTGGTTTTTGATATGTGTGTGAGAGTATATTGTTGGAAATATGGAAGGTCTCATATGCTTAATTTTAGATAGACATGAAGGGATAAGGGCAACAATTACTCGTCTAGAGTTTGGATGGTCACCTCCCAATACTGTGTAGAGATTTTGTATGTGCTATGTTAGTAATTTTAACACGCACCACAAAAATCAAGCATATAAAAGAGTTGCTACCATTGCTGTTTTATAGCCATAACGTAAGAAATTTGATTTATATATGACGAGAATGAATGAGATAACCATGAACTCTTTCTCACGATGGTGGCTTTTATTTTGGATATATGATGACAAATATATATGAAAATTATAATACCGTATTAAAGGGAGCGAGAAATCTACCTCTTTGATATTTAAAATCTTTTATAATTCGGTGAACTATTTTGAGGTTCGAATGGGTGAGGCAAGAGCGAAAATGGAAAGAGGAGAGCAATACACAAAATATGTCTTAGCCATATTTGGGAGATGAACGAACGTGACAAACCTCCACACGATTATCTCCTTTAACAGGTCGAATAGGATCTTTGAGATAGAGATAGGGTATAGACAAATAAGGTATGACCACAAGGGAGGTAATAAGCAGATCGTAAAAGTGAGAAATGAGCATTGCACATGTAAAAAGTGACAAATATATAGAATTCTTTGCTCGCATGCAATTGCTACACTTACAAGGATGATGACTGATGTGCATATAATCGTCGGAAAATGGTATACATGGGAATATCAACTTAGAATATATGAATATCATTTCTCACCGATTGGAGATCATTCGGGATGGTCCGTGGATTCGTATCCAACCATCATTCTCGATAGATCACTTAAACATGATAAATGAAGATTTAAATCAATTTGATATCACAACGAGATGGATTTTCGGGAATCATCCTCATGGACATCACGTGTGAGTTGTAGGGCAAATGGTCACAACAGGAGGAGATGCTCAAGGCAAATGAAATGTGGACTTTGTGGCAGACATGGGCAAAATCGAAGGAATTGTATGACCCAAACGAATCCAAATGTTTGATGTATTGATATATTTATGTATTTGTATTTGTATTTTAAGTGTTGATGTATTGATGTAATTCTTGTATTAAGTATTGATATATTTGACATATATTATACGTATTAAGTGTGCTTGAAAGTTAATGGAGATTTGGTGTTGGAATGTCTGCTCTTTTTTAATACATGCACTTTCTTTTTTGATGCAAAAAATCTTGTATTTGAAAGTTAATGGAGATTTGGTGTTGTATTAATATTTTATTCCTTCATTTTGTCACAGATGAATGTTGGATCTTATGATCATAGTTTTCTACGTTTGTAGCGAGGTCATCATTTTCTGACGGTTTGGGATGGAGAGGACCAGACCTGGCTTACTTGTTGTCGATGTGAAGCTATTCTACGGCGTTGGCAGCAAGGTTAGCTCGATGAGCGAGTGGTTCCTTTCCTAGAGCAATCAAGATTTTTGGGTGTAACACGCTTGCGGTTTATACAGTTGGATTGGCATCTCATTACAGCCTTAGTAAAGCAATGAAGGTAGAAGACACACATTTCTCATGCCTTACGGTGAGCTCACTATCACCCTACAAAATGTAGAAATACTTTTAGGATTACCTATAGATGTGCTTCCTATAGTAGCTAGGACGACGAGTGCGCCGTGGGGTGATGTCTGTGAGAGGTTGTTAGGAGTTAAGCTTCTACGCTTTACTTTTAGGGGTTATACATTGAGTATGTCGTGGTTGTCTAATTTTTTTGTTCAATTGTCCGTTGGTGTAGATGAGATAGGTATTATACAGTGGACAGAGACATTTTATTGTTGATATGGAGTATGCTCTTTGTGATAAAATAATATACTTTGTACACTTACAGTACTTGTTATTATTAGAGAATTTAGATTCCTCCGGTAGTCATAGTTGAGGTTTTGCGTGTTTAACATATTTATACAAATAGCTTTACATAGCCATGCACGTACAGTCTCGTGAGATAAGTGAGGCATTAGTTCTCTTATAGATTTAGACGTAGGAGAGATTCCCTTATATAACTTTTGTTAGGCGATCAGTGTAGATGGAGGATGGTTTACTCGCTTTATGGTGAAAGGTGGATTTCGATATCACTAGTCTCTCTACACATGTAGTGTCAGTTATAGGGAGGCACTTGATAGGCAGACGATGGATCACGTCATGTGGGTGTCGTATACTAAGTATTTACTGTCTTCCCTCCATGACTACTGTTACAAAGGGAGACATATTTGGCACATGCGCGTACTACTGATCTGTTTTAGTATAGTGGAGTAACACTTTCTTGATAGAGTGATCTGTCAATATAGAGGGTTCCAGTCTATTCTTATTCATTATGATACTAAATATCAACTCCATGATACTAGTTCGAGGGCTCTACATGAGATTAATTGGTCGGTGGAGTATGGACGCTATGTAGATATTTGGACTAAATGAGCAACCATCTAATTAAACTTAACATATCGTATGGACTCGCCCTCGATCTTGCCTACTCTGTCTGGTACCGCAGCATCACCCATCGATTTATTGGTCGTCAAGGAGTTTGTTTGGGATACGTGATAGGAGTACAATTTCTTATTTTTTATTTATAGTTATGACTCAGTTTTGTTACTTTAACTATCATATATATACTTTTTTATAGTGGAATACATTACATTAGATCCAAGACACTAAGGGTGTCGACGTGCATGCATTGATTGATTTAGTCATTTCGATCTTAATTGATGACATGACATATCTTCTAAGACCTAGAACGGGTAGAGGTGGTGAGGAGGGAGCTGACGAGGACCGAACATGTGGATGACAATAAGGGAGAACACGCTCGAGGAGACCATCACTGTCATCAGATTATACATCACCGCCACCATCTCCGCATCCAGACGTTGCAGGACCCTCTAGTGCATATGGTGAGCCTTTGTCTTTCTACATACCTGTGTTTGATGATATCCCTTAGGTTTTCACTCTCAGGGTTTCATAGAGGGAGTTCGTCCCGGTATTCATATAGATGAGGGATTGACACAGGTTGAAAGAGATGATGCACCATCCGTGTATTATGTATCTCCTCCTGTATTTTCTGAGTCCCACCACGAGGATGTAGGATCCTCCCTGATCACTCAGATAGATGATCTGGGTTTAGTGTCTCATGATGATTGTATGGATACTATAACTGATTTAGGAGTTAGACAGTGCACTAGATGAAAACGATAATATTAAAATTTATGTATTCTATACTTTGTACATTTTATCATATTAATGAAATTTAAATTTTATTATATATTGGTTTTGATGTCTATATCTTATTACATTTGCTTTGGTTTGTTTTTTGGATTTATTATGTTGGTTTGTTTGTTGGTGAAAAATTAGATATTATGTGTTATTGAGAAATTTGGATATGAGAATTGATATAATTTGAAGAATGGATGAGTTGGTTTGCTTGTTGAATGTATATGGAATTCGGATTTTATATATGTGTTGGTTTGTTTGTTGAATGTGTATGAGATATTGGAAATTGTATATGTATAAAATGGATATGAGATTCGAATTTGGTAAAGGTAAAGGGTGCAGAAGAGATGTCAAGTCTTGAAAACTGGACATGAACAGTACATGTCGAGTTTTCAAGACTCGACATGTACTGTGCACTTACAGGTTAACCTATGTTGAGTCTTCAAAAACTGATATATGGGTGTTACTTTCGAATTTTTTTTTTCCAAAAGTGTTGTTTTAATTTTTTTTTTTAAATGGTGTTAATTCCGTACTATACTCCATGGAAGGTATACATATCTTTTGCAAAACTGAGTAGCTAAATTAATTGGAATAATTTTCTAATTAAATACTTCTGAAGACAGTCAAACTACTATTAATAAATTCTATGCACTATCTAAACATGTAAAAGATTGTTATACTTTAGAAAATAATTATGGTTGAATTCTTTATTTATAAGAAATTTCATAAAATTAAAATTCAATTTGCAATAGAAGATAATGTTTTATTGTAGATGAGTATAATTTTTGTGAGAAACTTACTTGTTTAAGACTCAAAGAGTTTATGTAATCCAATGAGACTAATCGTATTGTTTGGGGAATGGTTTTGGCAACACTTCTTGCAAGAGGCTCCATAAAATTTTAACAACCAATTCCATTTACAAAAATAAACTTATTGCGAGCAATCTTCTATGCGAAATATTGGTTGTCTAGCTAAAATGGTTGTAATTTGTAACAACAAAAGATGGTTTCAAAATTAGCGAGAAATTGTTGAGAAGTAACCGTTAACTTTGTTAGCTTGTTAGTTCAGTACAATAAAAAATTAGTTAGACTGTTGATTCAGTTGTAACAGGTCAAATTAGTTGAGGAATTGAAGTAGTTAGATCGGTGGAAGTAATGGAAGATGGAAGAATATAAAAAGAGTTGTAAAGAAAAGGGAATGCAGGAATGCAATTGTGAATGTCTTCTCTCTCTCTCTCTCTCTATCTCTTTTTCTCTCTCTCTCTCTCACCTTCTCCTTCGACCCATTCATTCTTCATCTTCATTAGTCTCAATATCACTGTTTCATTGTGTTGCAAACTATCAGCAACTCACTGAGAATTTCCTTACTTATTTCCTCTGTTTTTCATAATACTTATTCTTTGATCATTCTTGCAACTAACAGCAAAATTGTTTATCTTCTTTAATTGGCTGGGTTGTGACAAAATTTGGTAGCAGAGCCTAGTGGTTCTTGGCCGAGAAGTTTAGAAGTTAGAAATGACAAATGGAACCAAACTGAAAGCCATTGATAAACAACTCAAAAAGCAAGAAACTCGAATGTAAAAAATCGCCATCAAGCAAAAAGAAATTCATATTGAAATGGGGGGGGGGAAATGGAGGAGCAATCCCAAAGATTTGAAGCCCTCTTGGCTAAAATGGAAACAAGGATTAACGACCTTGGGAAAACATCGAGTCCAAACCAGATAGAGGATCAAGACTTTGATAGACCTCCTAGATCACCCCTTTTGCCCACCTTACAGGAAGGAAAAACTAAAATGGAATCAGCTTTTCCTACACACAAGAAAGAACCAGCAATCCGTGAAAATTTAATCCATCCACCAAGGATTGAACTTCCTTTTTTCAATGGAGAAAATCTCCATGCATGGTTGCGAAAGTGCAGTAAGTTCTTTGTAGCATATCAAATTCCTGCTTACTCATAGGTAGACACCATTGAGATGTATTTGGAAGGGAAGGCAAAGATTTGGTTCCAAGGCTTAAAGCTGGTCAAGAAAGAAGTTAATTAGAATGAGTTCTCCCAATTTCTGTGCCATCGGTTTGAAGACAAGGGGGTATGAGATGAAGTTGAGGAGTTTAACAAGTTACAAGAACCTGGAACAATGGTTGAATATCAAGAAAAGTTTGAAGAGCTTTGGTCCATTATACTTCACAAAAATCCACAGCTCATTGAGTCCTACTTCATCAATAGCTTTATTAGCGGAGTGAAGGAGGAAATCAAACCCACACTAAGGATGTTGAAACCAACAACCTTATTTCAAGCATTCGAGATTGCAACGTTATAAGGACCACGCTTTGGAACTTAATAAATAAAGAAAAATTAAAATCAGTAAGAGGTGGGATCTTGGAAAAGCCAAGGTTGGAATCAAGAATTTAGAGAAGGTAAACACTTCTCTCAAAAATCCTCAAAACAAGGAAAAAAACATGGCAAAATGGGAATAACATAGAAGAAAAATGCCCAGAATCTCTACCTAAGAATTACAATATAGAAGGATTCACAACTTTTGTTTTAAATGTGGGGAAAGATATGCTCCAGGACACCAGTGTAAACTCAAAAATCTCAATCTCATTATAGTAGCTGAAGGCGAAGAAGAGCAAGAACCCGTGGAAACACAATAAAACGAAGAGCTTGTTCAAAGTGGAGGTACCATTGTGTGCTCTTTCTAACTCACTAAATAGGAAAACTATAACATTGCAAGAAATATTAAAAGGAGTAATTATATCAATACTGGTGGATACTGGGAGTTCCAACAATTTCATTAATCACATACTCGTAGAAGAGCTCAAAATGACAATTGAAGTAGATTAACCACTCCATGCAATTTTAACAGACGAGAGTAAATTAAACAACTACACTAGAGTTAAGGGAGTGAGCTAGAATATACAATGATATAATTTCTCTTTTAATTTAAGAATAATCACTTTGGGAAGTTGAAATATCATCTACTGAATGTACAATTTTAGTCCTATTATTTTTTATTTTAAATAACTTCAAGTAAAACTCACCGGTGACAGTGAGGAAATGGTGTTAGTGGGTCAAGTAAAGAACTCCATAATGAGACTAGTAAGAGGCAAGGATACTAAAGAATTCAGGAAGTAACAGCTACAAAGCTACATTACTCTAATGACCAAGTCAGACACCACCTCTCACCAGATACCTCCTCAGATTTCAGAACTACTTCAGTAATTCCAAGACATCTTCATTGAATCAAAAACATTGCCTCCAATAAGATCTCATGACCACCACTTTCCTCTCAAACCAGAGGCTCAATCATTCAAGATTAAGCCTTACAAGTACCCACATTCTCAGAAGGCAGAAATTGAAAAACAAGTAGAGGAGATGCTCGACAATGGAATAATCAGAACCAGCACAAGTCCTTTTACTTCTCTAGTGCTGCTAATAAGGAAGAAAGACAACATGTGAAAGTTTTGTGTGGACTATAGATAATTGAATAATCTCACCATTAAAAACAGGTACCCTATCCCAAACATCGATGAACATTTAGATGAATTGCATGGGTCTAGAGTATTTTCTAAGAATGATCTATGGGCTGGATACCATCAGATTAGAGTGCAGACTTGTGACATTGCTAAGACAACTTTCCAAACACATCATGACCATTTTGAATTCTTAGTAATGTCCTTTGGTTTGACTAATACTCCAGCCACTTTCCAGTCACTCATGAACCATATTTTTTAGCCATGTCTTAGAAAATTTGTGTTGGTGTTCTTTGATGACATATTAATATATAGTTCTGATGTGAGAACTCATATACAGAGCTTGATCCGGAGGCAACACAAGCTATTTACTAAGTACTCTAAATGCACATTTGCACAGACATAGGTAGAATATTTAGGGCTTGTAGTGTCTGATCTAGGAGTACAGATGGACCCTCAAAAGGTTGAATGCATTTAGTCATAGCCAACATCGAAAACTATTAAAGATTTGAGAGGTTTTCTAGGTCTAACAGGATGCTATAGAAGGTTTATAAAAAAAACTATGGAGTTATAGCAAAGCCCCTGACTGATCCCCTTAAGAATGATAGCTTCTATTGGAATGAAGAGTCTGAACAAGCTTTCCATCAACTGAAAGTAGCAATGACCTTAGCACCAGTTATGCGATTGTCTGATTTCTCTAAGCCCTTTGTAGTAGATACTGATTTATATTCAAAAGGATGGGAGGCAGTCCTGATGCAAGAAGGCCAACCTATTGCTTATTTGAGTAGGCTTTAGGACCTAGGAGCCAGGGACTATCAGTTTATGAAAAGGAATTGATAGTTGCAGTGATGGTAATGACAAAATAGAAACACTATTTGATTGGATATCATTTCATCATCAGGACTGATTACCAAAGTTTGAAGTACCTGTTAGAGTAGAAATTGACTAGCACATTTCAACATAAGTGGCTTACGAAACTATTTGGTCTAGACTATGAAATACAATATAAAAAGGGAGCTGAGAATAAAGTAGCTGATGTATTATCAAGAAAGGAGTTGTAAGAAGAATCACAAGAAGGAGAGGTAATGGCAGTATCCCTAGTATAACCTAAATGGTTGGAGGAAGTTACCCAAAGCTATGAAGATGATGATGAGTGTCAAACTTTGACAGCCCAACTCACTTTCGCTCAAGATAGCATTCAAGACTACCAATTTTAAGGAAGCATCCTTAAATTCAAAAAGAAAATTTATGTGGAAAAAGGATCTCAGCTCGAGACAAGAATAATCCATCAGATGCATCACTCAGCTGAAGGGGGACACTTAGGACAGTAGTGTACTCTATAGAGGGTCAAACTGCCTTCTACTGGCATGCAATGAAATCTGATGTGGTGAACTTAGTAAAGGAATGTGACACTTGCCAAAGAAACAAACATGAAAATATACCATACCTAGATCTGCTTCAACCCTTACCCATTCCATCACAAGCAAGGTCTCAGATCAATATGGACTTCGTAAAAGGGTTGCCGAAATCTCATGGCTATGATACAATATTAGTGGTTGTCGACAGACTTATAAAATTGGCCATTTTGTGGCATTACAACATCCTATTTATGTAAAGATGGTATCTCAATCATTTGTAGATAATATCTTCAAACTTCTAGTTGCGGACAACGACAAAATTTTCACCAATATTTTTTGGCAAGTGCTTTTCAAATTGGTTAGCACACAACTATAGCTCACTAGTACATACCATCCACTGAATGATGGACAAAGTGAAAGGTTGAATCAGTGTCTCGAATGTTATCTGAGATGCATGACTGTAGATAGGACTTTGGTCACAATGGTTAAACCTTGTAGAGTGATGGTACAACACCAATTTTCATTCCAGTATAAAGACAACTCCTTTTGAAGCTTTTTATGGCTATCAACCCAGAACTCTTCGTTTTGGCCCTTACATGGACTCAATTATCCCAGCTACTAAGAATTTTGTTAAGAATAGACAAGCTATGCTACGAATACTATACGACCATCTTGTTAAAGCATAGAACAAAATGAAGACTTATGCTGATCAAGGAAGGACTAAAAGGGAGTTTAAAGTTAGGGACTTAGTTTATTTAAAACTTCAACCATATAGACAATAGTTTGTCGAACTTAGAAGGCAGCTCAAATTATCTTCAAAGTTCTATGGCCCATGTTCGGTGTTGTCTAGAGTGGGAAAAATAGCATACAGGCTATAGTTACCTCAGGGATCCAAGGTCCACCCAGTGATTCATATTTCTTTGCTCAAAAAGAAGTTGGGGCCAAATTAGACTACCATGCCAAGTTTACCTTTAATAGGATCAAATAAACAAGCAATGGTAGAGCTTGAAGCCGTGCTGAAGCGAAGAGTCATTTTAAGAGGTGACAAACCCATTACTTAATGGCTGATTAGATGGCTTAATCTCAGTCCAAAGAAATCAACTTGGGAGGATGTGGATTTTATTAAATCCCAGTTTCCCCATTTTCATCCATGAGGGCAAGGATTTTCTTAAAGGGGAGGGTATTGTAACAACAAAAGATGGTTTCAAAGTTAATGAGAAATTATTGAGAACTAGTTGTTAACTTTGTTAGCTTGTTAATTTAGTATAATAAAAAATTAATTAGGTTGTTAATTCAGTTGTAACAAGTCAAATTAGTTGAGAAATTGAAGTAGTTAGATCAGTGGAAGCAATGGAAGATGGAAGAATATAAAAAAAGTTGTAAAGAAAAGGGAATGCAGGAATGCAATTGCGAATGTCTTCTCTCTTTTCTCTCTATCTCTTTTTCTCTCTCTCTCTCTCACCTTCTCCTTCAATCCATTCATTCTTTATCTTCATTAGTCTGAGTATCACTGTCTCATTGTGTTGCAGACCATCAGCAACTCACTGAGAATTTTCTCACTTATTTTCTCTGTTTTTCATAACATTTGTTCTTTGTTCATTCTCGCAACTAACAACAAAATTGTTTCTTTTCCTTAATTAGTTACGTTGTGGCAAAATTTTACCTAACTTGCTAAAGACAAAAATGTTTTAGCAGCCACGCTAGACAAATCGCATTCCCAACATCTATTGGTTTTGGCCACCATATATCCTATTTGGAGGGAATTGTCTTTAGCGAATAACTTTTCTAGATATATCCTTAAAAGCGCCTTGTGCAGTCACGTGTGGTCGTCGCTCACATGACCGCACAATTCCCTAGGCACATATACTTTGTTAGCCGCTTTGTTCATTTTTTTTTTAATTTTCCCTCCACTATTTTTTTTTTCCTCATCCACAATAGTTTGAGCTAGCCCACATTCTAACCCCCCATGTGTCCCTTTTTTCTTTTTTCCTCCACAATGCGTTGGAGGCCCACATTTTATGTTTCTATTTTTTATTATTTATTGATTTTCTTATTTGACTTAATTGGTGGAGAAACATTTTCAAAAAAGAAAAATTAATATATATAATGATATTTTAAAAAACAATTAATAAAAAAATTTAAAAAATTTATTTAAATGTTAAAAATAATATAACATTTGTTTAATTCTTTATTCATTTATTTTTTATGTCCATTTTTTGGCTTTCAGGTCCTTCCCATATTTTTTAGGCTTTGATTTTTTTTTTTTTGCATTAAAGTCCTTTTTTTTTTTTCATTCAAGTACATCCTATTTTTTTGACCCAATTTTTTTCATTTGGATCTTTTCTTTTTTTTTTTTAGACTCATTTTTTACTCAGATCTTTTTTCTTTTTATTTTTTATCTATATATCTATATATAATATAAAAAGAACACTAAAGGATATGGTCATTTCATAATTTTTTGAGATCCCAAAGTCTTTTTTTAGAGCTTTATATATATATATATATATCTAAGTATAAAATATAAATGACCAAATGAGTATGGTCGTTCAAGCACATGATCGACATAAGCATGTGATCGACATGATTGATGTACATGTCCTTTCCTCTTTTTTATTTAAATTATAATTTTTTTTTATTCATGTATTTTTTTTTTCATTCAAATCATTTTTTTTTATATTCTGGTCTCTTTTTTGGGACCTCAGATTTTTTTCATTCGGGTCTTTTTTTATTCTAACTCCTTTTTCTTTTTTGTCAACCTTTTTCTTCATTCGGATCATTCTACTTTTTTTTTTCTTGCCCATTTTCTTTGGGACCTCGGTGGTTTTTTTTTTTTTAATTCAGGTTTTTTTTATCCAAATCATTCCTCTTTTTTTGTCGATTTTTTCTTTTATTCAGGTCCTTCCTCTTTTTTTTTTACCCGATTTTATTTTCCGCTTAGGTCGTTTATATTTTTTATTTTTTTATTCAGATCCTTCTTTATTTTTTTATTCCGGTCATTTTTTTGGGATCCCACGTTTTTTTTCTTTTCATTCAACTCCTTCATTTTTTGACCTTTTTTTTTTTTTTTCATTTTGGTTGTTCCTCTTTTTATTCTTTTGCCCAATTTTGTTTTTGGGGCCACTTTTTTTTTCTCCTTAATTTAAGTCCTTTTTATTTTCATTCAAGTCTTTCCCTCCTTTTTGATCAGATTTTTTTATTCAGATCATTTCTTTTTTTGTTTACCCAATTTTATTTTTCTCTTAGGTGCTCTATTTTTTTTAGACATAGGATTTTTTCTCTTTTATTTATTTTTTTTGCCCCACTTGTCTATATATCTATGTATAAAAGAAAAATGGGGAAAGGGGTGGTCGTATGTGATCCACGTGATCTCGAATTTTTGACCTTGACCCATAAATTTTTTTCCATTCATGTCCTTTCTTAATATTTTCTTTTTTAAAATTCAAATCATTTTTCTTTTCATTGGGCTCCTACCTTTTTTTTTTTTTTTTTTTTAATTCAGATCCCTTTTACTTCACATGGCTGGCTATTATTGAATGTTAATAAGTACTCTTTTCAACAATAACTTTTTTTTTTCCATTTAGGTCCTTTCGGAACTTTTTTTCATTCAGGTCATTTTTTTGTATAGATCATTTCTTTTTTTATTTAGGTCCCTTTTTCTCCACATGGATATTATTTTGCTTATAAAATATAGATATTGAAGCTAGAGAAATCCTAAATTCAAACTTCTATTTTTAATTTTTGTTTATTATTTTTCAAAACATTTCAATATATTTAAAATTTTAATTAATTATTATATAAGAATTATTATATTTTCATATTTACATGTTTTTTTATATTTATTTAATTAATTTAGATATAATTTTATTTTTATATTATTTATTTTGTGATTAGTAATTATGTATTTGATTATTTTAATTTTTTATAAAAGATAACTATATACTATTATTTCCAAAAAATTGTTTATATTTGTATAAAAATCCATATATTTTTTATATTTACACATTTTTCTGTATTTTTATTTTCTATATTTTTATAAAATATCATTTATTGTATTTTTTATTTATTTCCATTTTAGTGGTACTAATTTATTATTACTGATTTTCATTGATCATTTTACCTTGGTTAGCAGGGTAGCCATTTTTTCCCTCTATTTTTTTTTTGTCCTTTTTTTGTTGTTCACTTTAAATTGTTTAATTGGATTTTTTCTCATTTTTTGTTCTTTTTTTGTTTCATCTAAATTAGGTCTAATAAGTGTTTAAACGAAAAATTTATAATCCACATCTTATGGGCAAATCATACTAACTTTTAAGTATTAAAAAAAAAAAGTTAATGGATATGATCTTTCTCTCGCATGATTTCTCTCCCAAAAATCCGATTTCTTTCCCAAAAATCCAAAAAGTTATATGAGTCTATATATGTCTTTATTTAATATTTGTTCTACATTTTCACTTGTCGTTTTACTTTTAATACTTTGATATGCATTTGAAATTCTGTATTTAATCATATTTAGATAGTATAAGTTTCAAAAATTGATTGATTTAAATCATTTTACTATCAAAATTTAAAAACTCTTAAATTAAAATAATCTATGATAATTAAAATCAAAATTTTAATATTTTTATTGTACTATTCATAATTTAACATCTTCATTCCATTCCAATAGATACTCATAATTTAATAACTACATTCCAATAGATACAAGGCCCACTCGCAAAACATACGACCTCATATCATCACCGCACGGCGAACAAAAATCGTCCTACAACCTGCTTTAAAAATGCTTCGAAAAGGTGAGATCCAACGTTCTCCCTCTCTCTCTCTCGTTGTTCCTTTGAAATCCATTACCTCGAAACTAGAAAATCACTTGTATCAGACTTGAATAAGAAAAAAGATCAAAACTTCGAATTGAAAATTGACTGTTACATGGATCCAAGGTCTAAACTTGCTAAAGCTTTAGCAAAAAATGCTCACAATCCAACTCTTGCTTGGCAACTCTTCAAACGAATTCTCGGATCTCCTCCTCTTCCTTCTTCTTCTTCTTCTTCTTCTTCTTCTTCTGTTTCAAAACACTGCCTTAAATCAATACCCATAATTGCACACATCCTAATTCAATCCAAAATGCTCACAGAAGTAGATGAACTTCACAAATTTCTCATTTCTTCCCAACCCATCAACCATTCCCACAGTTCCGTCCTTACCCTTGTCAGAATTTTAGCAAAATCAGGTTTTTCTGATAAAGCAGTGTCTCAATTTAAGAAAATCAGAGATTGTTTCCCGCAAATTCCTCCTCCTGTTTATCTATACAATGTCCTTCTCGAGTCTTGTTTGAGAGATAATCTCGCGCATTACTTCTCTTGGTTGTATAAAGATATGATTGTTGCTGGTGTCTCTCCTGAAGCATATACTTTTAATCTTTTAATTCGTTCGCTATGTGATTTGGATAATTTGGATGATGCACAAAAAGTGTTGGATAAAATGTCCGAGAAAGGTTGTCAACCTAATGAGTTTAGTTTCGGGCTTATGCTTCGTGGGTATTGTCAATTTGGGTATGCTGATCGAGCTGTGGAGCTCATGGAGGAGATGAAAGAAATGGGTTTTCCTCCAAATGAGATTATGTATAACACTCTGATATCTACTTTTTGTAAAGAAGGTAGAAATGATGAAGCTGAGAAAATGGTGGAGAGGATGAGAGAAGATGGTCTTGTTACCGATGTTGTTACTTTTAATTCTAGAATATCTGCTCTTTGCGGTGCCGGAAAGATTTTGGAAGCCTCTAGGATTTTCAGGGATATGCAGATAGATGAGCAGTTGGGATTGCCTCGGCCAAATATTGTGACGTTTAATCTAATGCTAGAGGGGTTTTGCAAGGAAGGGATGTTGGAGGAAGCAGAGACTTTGGTGGAGTCTATGGAAAGAAATGGTGTCATTCCAAATTTGGAGAGTTATAATATATTGTTGTTGGGTCTGCTGAGGAATGGCAAACTGACAAAAGCATGGGAAGTTCTTGAAGTGTTGGTAAGTAAGAACATAAAGCCAAATATTTACACTTACAACACCCTGATTGATGGGCTATGCAAGAATGGGATGATCTCTGATGCAAGAAGTGTAATAGGTTTAATGAAAAGCAGCGGTGTTACACCAGATACAGTAACTTATAGCACAATGCTCCATGGATATTGCAGTAAAGGTTTGGTTTTGCAAGCCAATGATGTTCTGCATCAGATGATTAGGATGAATTGTTTTCCAAATACATATACTTGCAATATCTTGCTGCACAGTCTATGGAAAGAGGAAAGAATATATGAAGCAGAACAGTTGCTGCAGAAGATGAATGAGAGAAATTATGGCTTAGATACTATAACCTGCAATATTGTGATTGATGGTCTATGTAAAAGTGGGCAACTGGACAAAGCAGTTGAAATTGTTAGTGGAATGTGGACTCATGGATGTGCAGCATTGGGGGACCTGGGAAACTCTTACATTGGTCTTGTTGATAGTAGCAGGAATGGAAACAAATGTTTACCTGATTTGGTGACATATACAATTATTATTAATGGATTATGCAAAGCTGGGAGGTTTGATGAAGCTAAGAAAAAGTTCATTGAGATGATGGGTAAACACTTATATCCGGATACAGTTATATATGATATTTTCATAAGTAGTTTCTGTAAGCAAGGGAAGATACAGTCGGCATTTCGAGTTCTAAAGGACATGGAGAAAAGGGGCTGTAGCAAGAGTGTTCAAACTTATAATTCATTGATCATGGGATTTGGAACTAAAGGTCAGCTATTTGAAATCTATGGTCTGATAGATGAAATGAGGGAAAGAGGAATATCTCCTAATATTGTCACCTACAACAATATAATTAGCTGCCTTTGTGAAGGTGGGAAAACTGACGAGGCCACCTCCCTTCTCAATGAAATGTTAGAAAGTGGCGTAGCTCCCAACATCTCTTCCTTTAGACATGTGATCAAAGCATTTTGCAAGGCATGTAAATTTGGAAGAGCACAAGAAGTATATGAAATTGCTTTGAGTGTGTGCGGTCACAAGGAACCCCTTTACAGTGTCATGTTTAATGAATTACTCTCTGGAGGCAATGTCATAGAAGCGAAGGTTATATTTGAAGTTGCAGTAGATCGAGGCTTTGACTTGGGGAACTTCTCATACAAGGATATGATTGAGAGACTTTCCAAGGAAAACATAGATGATGCTAGTTATATTCTCCATAAAATGATTGAGAAAGGGTATTTGTTTGATCCTGCGTCATTCATGCCGGTTATTGATGGCCTCGGTAGGAGGGGAAACAAACACGAGGCTGATGAATTAGCAGACAAGATGATGGAGATGGCTTCAGATGCAAAGTTAGCCAATAAGGTTTGTCAAAGAGAAGTAAAACATGGAAAGTCAACTGAACAAGGTTTAAATGATTGGCAAACCGTGTTGCACAGGTATGGCTATTGAAGTGCTTTCCTTTATCTACTTTTCCTTGTTTTCATGTCGGTGTCTTAGCTAATTATGTGAGGTTCAACTTGGTCAGGGATAGACTAAGATGCATTGCCACATTTCCTCTGTTAGAGTTCTTAAAATGGCTTCTTGTTGACTTCTGGGCTGGTTTTTGCATGTCAAATTCATATTTAGGAACATGGTTTAGTTTTAGAGTTGAATGCAGACAACTGCATAATAGCACATTACTTACACATGAAAGTTTAATGATACAAAAGGTGCTGTCCTTAGTCTTCTGCATGAAATCAACCAAGCAGAAATTGCCTTATCTTTTTGCCTTGCCTTCTGAGAACATCTGTTGATGCAACAGAATCTCAGCATATTTTCATATTATCCACCTTTAAAACCTGCTGACTTTCTTGGTGGTAAGAGGAAATCATTAGGTTGCTTGATCATTGAGCACATATACATTACTTTCCCAAGTTGGTGCTAGTTTAGCAATCCCAATTGTTCAGGTATTCCATATAGTAGCTTTATGAGATTCTATCTGTGTTGAAATGTAGAAAAATTTCTACAGCATTCTCCATCGTTCAGGTATTCCATATAGTAGCTTTATGAGATTCTATCTGTGTTGAAATGTAGAAAATTTTCTTCAACGTTCTCCATCAATTTGGGTTTTTGAAGTAATTGCTAATTTAACATGGTCTCTGACGTCCTGATTCAAAAGTTTATCAGGTCCCTTTAATCCTTACAGGGCCATTAGTACACTATCTTCCATCTGCTTGAGCTTTAAAGGGAACTAGTTTTTTTGGCCACCTCCAACTGAATCACTATATGAATGTGAAGAATGCTCGTTGTAGAGTTTCCTCATATTTTGCTTGAATATTATTCATATTGTAATGCACTTCGGATGTGCATTCTTCAGTACAAAATTTCCTGAGATCTTTTCATTATAATTTTTGCAGAAATGATGGCAGTGGAATAGCACTTAAAGCTCTTAAGAGGATGCAGAAAGGCTGGGGTCAAGGCAGTATATCTAGTCTGCAGCCCAAGCGCCAGAATGATGACTTTCTTGATTATTAGGAAGCTGCCAGCTACATGTCTTAGCTTGAGACAATGCTGAAATTCTTATGGGATTTCAGGATGGTAAAGCCAGAGCTGCTAGACCAAAGAACCTTCCATATCACAGCAGTAATGCACTGGTGCACATCCTGCCCCTCCGAAGCAAGAAATCATCAAATTCTTCCGAGGCCTTGTTGTTTTGTGATGAATTGAATCTTCACTTTTGATGTGGCCATGAGATGACAGGAGTCAAGCAAGAGCACCTCCCCATTCACGTCCGTCATCCAGATCTAGAAGGAAGGAGAACTAGAATGTTACTCTTCTTACCATATTACCAGACAAACAAGTCCATTCTCAGATGGCCCAGATTGACTGATTACATGAGCTAGTTAGTTGAACTGCAGTTTTCTAGCTTCGGGCATACCATCCTGGCTTCTAAGTTAGTACCAAGTGACTATGTTATGAGGTTCTGAGTTAGCTTCATTTCAACATTTCTTTCACCGGTCAGGATTCACATTTATATGTAACAGAAAAAATCTGTCTCTTGCCTTCCTTTTTTTTTTCCTTTTATTTTTTACTGTATGCATGACTAGGGACTGAAGATTGTCTGAACATGTTAGGAATTAAGATTTAACTTGGAATATCTGTCAATCTGATCGAAGCTGTGTTAGAGCTTTATGATCTGCACTTGATAGTGCACTTTTTGACCTTTTGGGTTGTTCATAATCTGGAATGCAGATGATCTGCTATTGATCCTAAAGCTATCTTCATGACATCAGAGGATTGAGCACAAATCGCAAATTAAGTATGGTGAGATTCGACAGGTTAAAATCCTGCCTATGAATATGATACCCTAAGTTGTATCATGGTGGTGGGGTTTAATAATGTCACTCGTATTATCCCGCATTTGTGCTTTGTGGACATGAATCCACTAGCTGAACGATAAATGGTTTATCTGTTGGTGGCTGTCTCCTGTTATTACCTATTTGTTTCATGGACTATCTACTCAAAAATTTATTCATAGTTACCAATTTATGGAAAAGAATTTTATTCCTTATTCTTCTACAACAGAAATTTCTAACTATTCGTCTACGTTAAATGTGAAAAATTATAGAATTTGTGTTGTAATTTATAGCCTTTTCCTTGGTTCTGATGCACCCAGCCATGCATATGCTTTCACTTCATCTGATATACGCATGCAGTGGGCGAAGTCTCAACAAATGTCTTTAAAATTTTGAAAAAAAAAATCAATATATATTCTTTAGCTGCATTTAAAAAAAAAATCATTGAAAGTCTAAAAAATATATCGCTAAAAATTTTAGAAATACTGTTAAGAATTTTAAAAATATTATTTTAAAATATTTTTTATTTTCTAAAAATTATAATCTCTTTCCCCCACAGCCCTATTGTTGTACTAGAATTTCTTCCCCCAGTATAAATTTCGGCCTTCACGCTGATGCATATCATGTTATTCTCTTTGAAAGTTATGATGCTAGGAAACATGACAAACTGTTCCTTCATAACAAAGCCAGACTCCACCAAAGAATAATGAGATACAAGAAAACATTTGGGCTGCAAAATAATGGTATATAAAAATGGGTAGGCGGTCACTAGGCTCAAGACTTTGCCACAACCTTGTAAAAGAAAGCAAAATGAATGTCTTCACAATGTGGATCATCACCAAGCACCAACACTAGTGTCGATGTTTTAATTTACATCTTTGTGCGGACGAAGTGCTCATTTGGTCTTCACAACCTGTTCCAATGGCCACTGAGCCACAAAACAACTTTGCCTGTGGTCCCCCGTGGATACAGTAAGAACAAGACAACCTCTAGCACTGCCATCATATGCTGCTATTATCATAAATCCAAACAAAAAACCATAGATCACAGATTTCGACTTGCAGAGACCTTGGTGCTATGCTGGATTGTTGCTACCGTATGAGCTTCCTAGTTTTGAATGACTAGTTTGATGGACAGACAGTCTGATTGTGTAACTATGCACCGATCTGTAAATATCTATGCAATCCTCTAAATCAGCATCGCACGTTAAAAGCACCCATTCACAATCATCATCCATATATTTGAGATCAATTCCATCAGTATCATTTACGCCAAAATGCCTCAGAATCTCTCTTTGGAGCTCCACAAAGCCCTCATTTGCTTGCATGCTGAACCGGATCTTTTCTTCCCCAAATGACACTTTTACTCTATAAGCACCAGTATCTTGTATGCCAGGTGGACTATGCTTAGATAATGGAGGTAAATTCTCCAGATTTGGATGCTCACCAAAAGACTTATGGCTGAGGGATCTTGTAAGAAGTTTTGGCTCTTCTTGAGTTGAGACAAGCAGTTCAGCATCGCTACGAGTTCTTTTCAGTACCCCACCGGGATCTTCTGCCATTAAAGCATGTTCACCACCCAATACATTGATAGTTTCTGATGTTTGCCTTGGCCCTGTGGAACAAGAGACTTGAATTTGAACTCTGACTGCATGAAGAAGTTGATTTAGAAGCACTGACACCAGGACTGGTTGATCTGCGTGCTTCAGGGGACTGGTTCGTCTGATCAATTGTCTTTGAAGTTGAATAAGGACTTGTCCCAGAAGCAACAGGAGAGTTTAATCGTGGGAAGTTTGCATAGAAAGAACTGATTGGAATGGAGCACTCAGCACCTTGTACTGAGTCTATCACACGCTGTAGTTTCTTTAGTGTGTGTCCTACTTTCTTGATCTTCCGGGAGGGCCATCTTGTAATACCATGTTGCCTGCATATCCTTTTAAGTGTGGTGGGACACACTGCAATTGTAAAAGCTCAGGTAAGAACCTAAATTTTGATGATTTATGCAATCAGAAAGTTGAAGTAAGCTGTCAAAACAAATAACAAAACTTGATTTTTCTCAAAAGAGGAAGAAAAAAAAATGCTCTGCTTATATTAATATATGAAGGGCAGCAACTAGTGAGGAGAATATTTACAGGAACAGCACTAATGCAGTATTTAAGTGGGGACTATAAAACTAGTTGGAAAGACTAAGAAAACCAAGGAGGTGAGCACTTAAAGCAGATAAGGTATCCGGGGAGAAGAATGAAGAACAATCCATGGACATCGCTGAGATGTTGAAGGCAATGGAGCTTAAATGCACAGAAGCTTGTATGAGTACACGGAGGTCTTCTCGAGCAGACTTGCAGTGCAGGTATTCATTACAAGCAAATTTCTGACACCAAAGCCACTCAATTGCAGGCAATAAAACTACACACTGGGTAGAAACTTATTTGTTATTTGAAACACCGTAGATCTTGTTGATCATCTCCCATCCCAACTAGTACTACCAGTGGTTACTAGAGTATATTCAAATCTCACTGCATGTGTATCACTTTCAAATTTAGAACCTAATTAGCAATATATGAACACTTTGAAATGCATAAAACCTGCAGCAAACAATGGGCAGACATGCTGATAAACTAAATTTAAACACTGCACCAAGACAAGCTATATGCCCTTCAATCAGAAATTTGGAAAAAACAAGAACATGAAAAATTAAGTATTCACTCAAATTATTGCAACAGAGAAATTTTCCTACCACCAATACTCTTAGCAGCATCCTTCAAGCTCCCAGTAAAATATTGGCGAAGCACTTGTAAGCTAATTGTTTTCTCTGCCTTAGTTCGTTTCTTCTCACCAGCTTTTCTGCTGCAGAATGAAGTACACTGGCCAATTGAAGAGGAATCTCTAACATCCTCATCATTGCCTATTAGTCCAGAATCTTCTTGTAGCAGCTCGAATCCTGAAAATGATTGTCCATGGTGAAAGTCTGACTGTTCATTATCCCAGTGTGTTGTCACCTTGAACTCCTCTCTTGGCTCTTTCTTTTGGCATCCAAATGAGATACAGACTCCTTGACCCTTCCATTGGCCCTCCATCACACGAGAAATCCATGTCGAGTCTTCCTGAGAAGAAGACGCTTTCTGAGGAGAAGGTACCCAGTAGCCAGTTTCTTCTCCATTTAGCCTTCCATCTGAAACTACATTTGTTTTCCTGCAAGGCAATGTTGTTTCTACTCCCATGTTTTTGTCTGTAGGAAAATCTAAATGCCTGCAAACCTGTTGGATAATAATTATCAATGAGTTCACAATCAGCTCTTCTTCTTCAGTGTCTGTGCAATCTACTGGCAAGAAGAACTCCAAGACAAAATCAGCAGGCAATAAGGATATGCTCCGAAGGCAAATGGCTACAGCAGCATGCAAGCCAAACATCCTCGCATGGTGGGAAAGAGGATATCTGGTCTTGCTGAAAGCTGTGATATCCGTTGCCAAATACGGTTGAGTTGAACTGAATGAACATCCTACAACACCCTGGCCTCCAAATAGATGTTGCTCAACGCATGCCTCATGAAAGCCCACCATTTGTGGATCACTTGCATAATAAACAGGGTCAATGGTGGAAATGCAATGAGCATAGTCATCTCCAGAATGCCAAGACCCACGTTTACCTTGTTGGATGCACGGTGCCCAAGTCTGAGCCAGAGGTAATCTGTGTGTCTGGCAGGCTGATTTTAGAATGTAATATATCTCAGGCAATGCAACTTGATATGACTCATTGCAAGCCTAAAATAAGGGAAGTATGCCTGTTATCACAAGATGGAAGCCGAGTATAGGGTCATAAAGTTTATGGAAGTTTTGGACACAATTATCTCACCTGTACATTAGGAGGGATAATGATTTCAGAACTCCTAAGATCAACGGCCTGCATATAGTTCCAAATACTATGAGCAAAGAAGCCAACTTTAAGTCTAATATTATAGGAAAATTTCATGCCATTTACTATGTGTATCTAGATTCAAAAGAAAAAATCAACAAACAGACAAGAAGAAGGCGGGAGGAGACCTCGAGAGCTTTGCAGATGTTTTCAAGCACCGGACGATATTTGATCTTTTGAGTGGTGGTTATAATCTCGATCACACCCAAACAACTTCCACTACCTTGTTGTAAAACTGGAACAGCAAGAGATCCATGAACATCATACTGCTTAGCATAATCAATCCGCTGATACTCTTCAGCCTTAAAGAACCAAACATCAGGAGTCCACTCAGGTGCCTTTCTCATGAAAACTCGGCCAGGCAATCCAGCAAACTCCTTAGAATCCACATCAGTAGAGAACTGATAAGTCTTGGAAACATTTCTGTAATTCACAAGGTTCTCACTAGTGCTCTCAAGGGAGAACAGTGAGTCATATGTGGTAAGAACGCGTTTATTCCCAAGCTTTGTAGGCACCCATATCTGAATTAAGACATCTTTATCTCTTGTAGAGTTCTGTATGTATTTCAATGCCAGCATCAGTCTCTCTAGCACAGAAGATGCAGAACAAGAATTTTCTGTCAGCCCAAACCACCATCTTTTTCCAGATTCCATCCGCTCAAAAGTAAACCTTTCAGAGGCAAAGGAAGATGTTACAATCTCAAAGGCTATCTGATTATCTGATTGAACCTCAAATGGCTTATAAACCGAAGATTGATAATTGGGAAGATCCTGTCTTGAAGTCTCTCTTTGGCAACTTTCTTGTTGCTTGTTTGGATTTGAAATGCTAGTGTTCGTCTCAGAATTAAGATAATCTTGTACAGGGTAATTGACAGCATTAGAAGTTGAAGACACCTGCTGAAAATTACTGCATGTTTCAGTAGTCTCCACCCAGCATCCTTCAAACAAGAGTTCATCCATAAAATCAAAATCGGCATTTAGACCTGACAAGGCTATTGAATTAGGAGTAGAGGAACCATCTTCCATATCGAATTTTTCTTCACAATCCTCCACATCCCATTTGAAAGGGGAAAAAAATCCTATATTTGACTGAACTGAAATGAAAACTCTCTCAGGAACCAAAACATAGTAGAAGTGTCAATATAAAGAACAGAAAGAGGCACTCCCTAGAAGGATTCCTGTCACTTGTCTTTAAAAACCAAATCTGCCCGGGTTGCAAAAACATCGTCAACTTGACAAAAATCCCTAGGAACTGCCATCAGAAAAATTATCTCAGACAAACAAACATAGCATTCAAATGAAACTTTGCTAAGAATCTTAATATTTAGAGCTTTTGTTATGAAGTAATTGAATTACATGAATTTGTTTGGAGTATGTCACATAAAATCACTACAAGCAATTTCTAAACTCTATGTTAACATATTGAAGAAACCCATCTACCAAGCGAAGCTAAATATCAGAAGTTGAACTTGAAAATAGTATATAAAAGCAAACAAAGAACAATCTTTACTTGGAAAAAAATATGATCTTTAATACTCCAGTGGACTGTGGGGATTGAATTGCATGCTTTGGTTCGGGAAACTAAGCAATCTCTAAACTATGTATCACAAAATTTGAAGAAACTCATCTGCCAAAAGAAGCAAAATTTCAGAAATTGAACTTGAAAAAGGTTGATATCAAACAAAGGCACAAAAAAAAAAATGCCCCATTGATGAAAGATCCAAATCAAAGTAGTATTAAATTTTCAAAAAAAAATAATGGAGAACAAATTAAAGGGAAGAACAAGGAATATATCCCCATCCCAACAAAAGGAAGTGAAAGAACAGAAGCAATAACGAAGGGAAAGAGACTCACGTAGAGAAGATTCTTGAGGGAATCTCAAATGGGCATATCTTCAAATTTTCCAATGTGTATATATATATATATATACAGAGAAAAAACACTATACTAAATTCAGGTGCTGCTAGGATTACTTAGAGAGACGAGGATTTTTGTCTCCCTCCAAAAACCCCCATCCACAAATTCAAAGCTCAACTTTTTTGTCACCAAATGGATAGAGAAAGTTTTGCGGGGAGGTCTTAAATTCTCAGGAAATCATGGGAAACATCTCCTATGAGATAGGACACATATCAAAAAACTCACAAAAAGAGTTCATTTCCGACTGTCCTAATTGCTCCGTTTATTAGCAGTATGGTCAACAAAAGAGGTGAGATGAAAATTTTGCAGAGGGGGACAGAGAGAGAGAGAGAGAGAGAGAGAGAGAGAGAGAGAGAGAGGAGATGAAGTGGTTCAGTGGTTTGCATGGTTAGGCTTTTGGGAAATAAAGAATATATAAATTTAAGTTAAGCCCGTGAAGATTCTCCACCCCACGGTGACAACATTTTATTCCAAATGAATCCAAATAAACAAAGGCTCTCTTTTCTTAGAGGGGTACGTCAAGCAGATTCTTTTCTTTTTCTTTTTTATTTAATCTATTATTAATTATTTAAAATTTTATTTTGATTAATTTGAGTTCTTTTCTGATATCATTTTTACAACCTTCAAACTTCAAATCTAAACATTTGATGTGGGGAGTTATTACTCTTTCCATTAGATCAAAGGTGCGTTGGCTAAGTCAAGCAGATTCTCGAACGTTGCATTCGGTAAAGTTTATTTGAGCGAGAGATTCTTAACCATCCCAGGATTTTATTCACATCACCACCAAAGCAATAGCCCAGTGGACCCCAGATCAGGATCGATACTCGGAATCAGGAAAACCGTTTGCAAAAATATGTTTGCGGTACTCATAAAAACAGTAATTATGATTGAATAATCCTAATTTGTATTTATAGACTACTGGTATGAGCATGATTGGGACAAAATACTTCCTGCGCAAATGGTCCAATTAAAACAGAATTGAAATGGATTGGCTAGAATAAAATTTTTTCAATACTTATCTTTATCATACATAATACTCGAATCTAACATTTTGTTTAAAGAAATTATATCAATGTTTAGTCAACACAATCATAATCAATAAAATATCAATAATTGCTTGTAATAATTAAAAATAAATATTGCATATCACATCCAAAAAAACAAATTTATTAATATGAAAGTACTTCATAAATAAATATATATAGAAAGAAGTGATAAAATAACATAGCAACATTTTGTAATGCATAGATCCACTGCTTTATTTGAAAATAAATAAGAAAAACTAATGCAAATTCATATTTGGACATGGGGGATAACACATCCACACGAGAGAGACCGGAGTGTCAACAGAGTGAAGCCACTCTTTTTTCACAATGGTTGCATTCACTTGGATCCATAAAGATAAAAATGAATATTGGCCAAGAGGCAAGTGCAACATATTCTCTCTTAAACGCAGCTGGCTTTCCAAAATTAGAACCATGCCATTTCCTAAGAATCCACCTAAAAGGCTAAAACAGAGACATAATAATATATGCTGATTCTTGGCTTGTTAATGGAGAGATGGGGTGTGGTTAATTCCCTACCTGGTGTCTCACGCTTTTCAGTTTCAAGGGACTTGAACACTGAAGATTTTTAGGATCTCTGCGTACACGCCATTTTTAGCATTGCCCCACGTTGAAAGCTGCACTTGTCATACCATCTACCAGCTCCATGTTAATGCAAGGATTTGCTCGTACCTTCGTAACATTAACAATTCAAAACACGATGAACTTGACCCAGGTAAGAAGAGTAAAGCCCACGTCTCACTCAAAAACAAAAACTTTTGGCCAAGTCTCAGTTAATAATTCCATTCTCTGACTACGTGTTCCAGACCTAAAAAGATTACCCCTCTTGTTGTCTAGTCACTGAAAAGGAAAAGTAAGTGCTAGTAAAAGAGGTTACCATGATCTCAGCCTTTTAGTGGCTCTTTTTAAGGTTGAGAAGGGCTAAATGACATTCTACATAGTATTTAAATTTAGGAGGGTCGCATATTGATGGTTGGGTTAAACGCCTCTAATCCCCATGAGGGGGCCTCTCAAAATTTCGAGGGGACCATGGCTCCTCCATTTGCTCTACCCAATTCGCCGCATAAACCTAACTTTCTGTTCTTTGATATGACTAATTTTTTTTTTTTTCTCTTTCTGTTTAGTAAAATGGTAGGAAATTCTTTTTAAAAATTAAAAGAGATGTTATTAATTATTTTATATTTTTAATAATTTCCCTCGCCTATAGGGTAATATATGTCATTTTAAATTTTTATATAACAACTATTCACATTAAAATTTTAATTTTTTATTATGTATTTTCTATTTTTTTAATGTGGAAGGTGGAATCCTACATAGTCACAATATGGCCATGGCCTCTGATCCCAAACCCACTTAACGCCTTCTCTGTTGCTTGTGGAAAATCACATCGCCTCATCAAAATGTTACTTACTAGGAAACACCATCAAACTTAATACATTATTAACAAAGCATGCAAAACTTAATCAGATTTTTTAAATATTCATGTGGTTGAGCATGCCTCCCCCAGAACCTGCAATCAAGGGTGTACATTTCATCCACCGAATTATGATCCAACGGCCATTGTGTGATTTTGATATCATTAAGAATATCTTAAACTACTATGTTGGGTGATTACAGACTAGTATAATGCAGATTGTGATTATTGAGCTAGAACTCACAATCGCCTATTTTCAGTGGTTCAAAGTAAAGGCAAGTTTAGGCACCAAAATGGTTAGACATCAATAAACCAAGCCAAAACATTAACATCATAGCCAACCCTTAATGACATCAGAACTTATGCAAATGTGGGGTCAAATTAAAATTTAAGGATTAAAGAATAATTTAGCCTTACTTTGAGGTTAATGCTAAATTATTTTGGTTTAACCGACCATATTAGCAGCCAGTTGAAAATTTCTTCTTTTTTTTTTTTGTTTTAAAACTATTTCAAAATTTCTATCTCAAATAATGATTTCTTTTTAATACAATTTTAAAACTGTTCTCTATTTTTCTCAAAAACCGTTTTAAAACCGTTGTGCCACCAAGTATGAAGAGGAAAAAAAAAAATGACCTCTTTAACCAGCACTTGTTTGGTCGTTTAAGCCTTATAACCTAAGACTAAGAAGAGTTGAGACCAAGTGTATCCACAAGGGTGTTAAGCAAATTGATTCCCTTGTGTGCTTTCCACACAAAACTCTTTAATTAAATCAAAAGTCATACTCTATTATTGATATCTTTAAAAACGTTTCTAATGAAGCTGACCCGTCCAGTTGTAAGCCGAATATATAATTCATGCTCGACCAAAGGTTTCGCTTTAATCTGACATCCACATCTTGTCAGGTGGGCCGTCTGTGTGTGTTGTGGCCTCCAGCCAACTGATCAAAGTGGGAGCATTGCGTTGGTTGTGCCTAGTTTGCGATTTCTCTGATCCCTTTTTTTTGCCATCTCTAAGTCTTCCTATTTAATTTAGATCGAGTATGATGTCCCGTGCCTATCCCTTTTTTTTTTGGGAAAGTCTGTAATCTGAGTCGTTCCCATGTAGTCATGGGCTTCCAACATAGGACCTATCCAGACAATTATAGTATATTAGTTATGAACTAAAATATTTGCGAATCCTATGCTAGTTTATAGTGTTTCACAAAGTGTCGAAAAACTGAATTTAATTTCCACAAGATGGGCTCGAGGCATGCTGCAATGCCAGTTTCTTTAATACTTATTCTGCCCCTACCATGGTATGTAACAAGGACTCTGAAACCGCCTCTTTTTTGCACTATCAGAATCAAACCAAAGGTCGCTCATAAGAAATGACAATAATTATCTTACTTATCTGCACCATTTATTGTATAAGAGTTTTGGAGATAATTTTTTTTAAAAAAAAAAAAAAACAGAGAGAGAGCATAAGACTGGGAGAAGATCATCTTTCTCTTATTTGATCACTGTCATATTGTTTAACTGATTTAGAAAAATTAAATTCTACTAAGATGAAGTTTCTTTGTGGTCTGATTGATTATGCAATGATCTCCGTCATCCTCTGAAAATCACTCCCAGTGATAATGTCATGCTTACAGTCTACTTCACGTTTGGGGGGTGGACAGTTTCCCTTTTCACATCTGCAGTAAATAAAGTCAAACCTCAACAATTTGGATGCATTATGTATGTACTTTATTGTGAAGATTGGCGAAGAACATTCAGGGGGTGATTGAATCCAATCCAAGATCCTTGGTGAGATATATCATTAATGAATGCGATAATATAACATTCCAGTTGTTCCTATACTACAATGCTTTCCTGGTTTGGAGGGTGCAGCGTCCCTACCTTTAGGGTACTTGGGACCTTCAAATACCATTGAGATCCTTGTAGTCTAAAGGTGAGTTGTTATGGAAAATGGGATCCCTTAGACTTTGTCTTAGTAGAACCAAGCAAACTTACCACCAAGACGCAGCCTCAAACTCGAGATCTCGAGAATGAGCAAATGCCCTTACCATATGAGCCAATCTTCATTGGTAAGTATGATTAGCATAGATGGGATTTGAACTGCTAAACCTCCTGAAAAGGCTGTACACCCAAAATTACCACATCATGGCTTGCTCAATCTTGTTCTAAGCAAGCATTCCAAATGGTGCAGTTTGAAACAATACAATAATTCTTGCTGTTAACAAAACCAATACATGTTGACATAGACTCATTTTTATTATAGGAAAAATACTAAAATCATTCACGTCAGTAGGATAATGTAGATTAAGGAGTGCTTGAAGGCATGTCGTAGCCTTCATCTCAAAAATTTGAGGAGACAGAATTCTAGGTTTCCCATTTATGGGGAAAGAGTTAAGGTGATAAGATTATTTATCACGATTACTCCAACAAGACTAATTATGACTTTTTCGAAAATCTAAAGTCATCAGATGCAGATGCAGGGCATTCGTGCTAAATGCTCTGAAATGTCAGAACTCAAATTTTTTTAAGATGAATTATTAACCATATACAGATAGATTAATCAAAGAGGGGTCCTACAAAGCTAGATACTTGAATCTTCCTCATCTAAAGAATGGCGTCAGCAGATAAAAAAGGAAGATACTAAGATGATTCATAAGTCCTCTCACACCAGCATTCTATATATGGAAACCCAAGCAGTGGACGGTTAGATGAGAAAGGAAAACATTTGGTAAGGAAAATGGTGCAATTTTTTAAAACAGCTAATACAAGGTCAATGAGATGAGTTTATTAGAGTATTGAGCGCTTGCAGGTTAAAGCAATGAAGGATATGATCTACCACACTAACAGTGAGTTCATTTGCTATTATTGAAGTTTAAGAAAATTGTTGACATTAAGGAAGAAGACTAAAGAACAGATAAGAACATGCTACTAGTTGTCAGCCAGAATGGAATTTGGACTTCGTCATTCTCTTACTCATCTTTGTCACGGAAACAACTATATGCAATTGGAGATATGAGTGTACTAATAGAAAAAAATTTTTCCTTACTTTCTTTGTCTATCACTGTAATAAAATGATCAGATCAATTAGTCATTGAAAACCGAAAAGAGTACCTAAATGATGAGTTTGTAGTATCTTTTATCCCTTTTTTTTTTTTACCTTCTTTCACTAATCCTATTACAAAGATCCAACGAGAGGATCAATGTTTTTGTGGTATTTTGAACTATCAACTAACTTAATTGAGGGGTTATAGAGGCTTGTTTGCTACTAGACTAATTGTTACAGGGGGAATTTTCAATCTGTTTGATTGCTAAATCAGGCAACGGCTTGGTTGCATCACAAGAGCCCAGGAGACACTAATCATATAGGCTTAAATTCTGTATCTTATTCATCACATTCGTCAAAGATTTGGGGGAAAAAATTAGGGGGTTGAGACCAGAAGTGAATAGTATAAATAGGTGAATTAGAACTCTGAGCTACTCTCTTCAACTTCTAGCCAAACCTCTCAAGGCATTTATATATGGTCCTTGTCTGTTTCAAGGAACTAGATCCCTAACACTATGATATTCCTTAACATTATATTGGGCTCTCAGTTGCAAAAACTCGCAATCACAGAGAATATTTGGGCCTAAAGTCATTCTAATTTGGCTGGCCCCAAATTATGGTGGTTGATGGATTGGAGGATGAGACAACCTTAGCACGTCTCCTAATATTAACTCGGAACCTAGCAAGCATGTCAGACAATTCATGAATTCAAGTTAAAAGGTGAAAAACATGTTATACTAAACTCAAGATGATTTTTCTTTTAAACTCGGGAGTTTAAGATGAGATAATATAACTAAGACTAAGCTCAACCTGCTCCATGCATTTAAGAGGTCCATTTATGGGCTTGGATCCTTGCCATACTACGAAAGAAAGAACACAAAGCAGTCAGTCAGCAGAGGCTTTGAAAAGATAAGCCTTTACTTTTTCAGAAAATGCTACAAGTGTTTGACAATGTTCACAGAGAAACAAATGACCAAAATTGTTTGGGAGCCAACAAAAGAAACATTCTTCTGGTTCAATTAGTATCAATAGTACAAGAAAATAACACAACCAACTATAAATTCAACAAACCAACTAAAAAGTAAAACAGTTGAAAACAAATATGAGTCAAATCCCCAACCTTAAATCCAGAGAGAGATCAGCAGAATAAGAAGAATCATCCTCTTCTAATGGAGCAGGCAAATTCAAGTCCAAACCACAACCACCATCCATAAAACCATAATGCTGAAACCCTGCTAAGGCAAGCGTGGTCAACGATGATGTCTCGCCTTTTTCCCAATGACATCTCTTGTGCCCTCCCAATGCTTGTCCACTCGAGAACACCCTCAAACAAATGCTACACTTGTGACCCCCCAAAACCATCATCATTTTCTCAAGATCCCCATCTTCACCATGATCTTTCTCTCGAACAGCACCCTCATTGTCGATATAGCCTCCATCCACATCATTAATCCTGGTAATAGCAAAACAACCTTTGACATTCTTATGACTAGCCCTGTGTCCTCCCAAAGCCTGATGTGAACCAAAAACCTTCTTACAACTCGAACACTCGAACCTAAGACAATCCGCCGTTGTTGTAGTCGTGGTAACTGCCTGCATGTCCCTAACCGAATTGTCAGACTCCGACTGAGAAACAGTTGCGCACGTGTTTGCCAACTTTAACAAACAGTTAGCAACTTCATGATCCTCGTCAGTCATGGTAGAATCAACCGAATATCCGGGGGAAGTTTGTGGAGCGCGGCGGAAATTAGGAGGAGGATTTATTCCCCTCCATGTGCGTTCAGGGTGACATCTCATGTGGCCGAAAAGTGCCTTCCATGACCAAAATTTTCTCCCACACTCACTGCATGGTTCTGTGACCTCAGGTGCATTTGGGTCTGGTTTTTTGGCATACTTTGGTTTAGAGATTTTTGGGAGGAGGTTGTTGTTTCGGTCTAGTTTAACAAGTTTGACTTTCATACGTTTTTTACGAGGATTTTGATGATGTTGGTGTTTGACGGTTGTCGTTGCTGTGGGGGTGTTGTCGGAGAAGCTATTGAGGGGTTGAGGATTTAAGGTTGTGATGATTTCTTGGGAGGATGGAGAAGACATCATTTGCCAATCCAAAGTGGCGGTGGTGTTCATTTCGTACATTGTATGCAAGTGTGTATGTGTTGCGAAAGAGAGAGAGAGTGTGTGTTGGGGGGGGGGGGGTTGTTCCGAGGAAATGCCAAAAAAGTGTGATAATGGCAAAGGTTTCTCTTATGTAGTTGCAGACAGAGAAGTTACTAGGGGGAGCGAGAGAGAGAGAGAGACGTGGAGGGGTCAATAACCGAAATTAACTGCCTCCTTTCTCTATCTTTATAATGGCGTGGAGGAACGCCGGTTAATATAAGGGCAACTAAGGGTCCCGTCGCGCAGGGCTCGATTGGGATGGTTTGACGAAACGTCCTTGTGTAGCCAATCACCACTTTTTTAAAGGTAAAAATCCTAAATTTCTTTTATAATTATAAAAGTTGTTTAAAATAATAAAATTGACATCACATCCAACCAAGCACCTATTACTCGACTTTTTTCATATTTTACTCATAATACGCCCTATCATATGCGTGCATGATGATAATGGTAATATCATAAAGAGAATCATGGTTTTTTGGTGAAGTCGAGGTCTTGAACTTGTCGCGTTTTCAATGTGACAAAATTGTCTTCAATTTTATTATTAATTGAATAGTATATATATATATATATTGATAATATATGAAAATTAAAAGTAACGGGTAATGGTACCCATTAAATCCCTGCTATTATTTTTTCATAAAATGAGATAAAATGATAATTGATTATCATTAAACAGTTATTCAACGATTATTATTTCCATAGATTTGAATATTTGTGAGAATAATAAAATATCTTATTTTCATTCTATACAGAGTGGAAGGGATAAATTTTAAATTCTCTGGTTAACCCAAATTTGAGGTCTTATGAAATTAACAATTGTTAATTTTTTGGATTAGGGATGAAATTGATATCACAATACACATAAACTACAGGCCTCACTCCGAAATTAATATGCAAGTTTGTATGATTTTCCTCGTTTATTTGTCTACACCATGAAGAGGAAGTTTCATCGTCTTGTTTTCTCTCAAAGAAGAGAGAGAGAGAGAAAGAGAACCGATACTGAGATCGTGGGGGCGTGAATTTGCACCAGCATCCTGTCTGGGGAGCGCGAAATCAGGATGAGGACACTTTAACAGATAACTTAACTGAGTACTCTTGAATTTCCATAGATCGTAACCATATCTTTTCTCTTCCCTTTCTCTTCAATTAATGCCCCCAAACTTTTCGTAGACATGAAGTACTATACATCCATAAGATGTCCATGAACAAAACCAAAAATTTATAAGAGGGACGAACATTATAATTTTCTCTTTTATAAATAAATAACATTTGAAAATTATAATTTTATATTTATAACCGGTATATCATAATTTTTTTCCTTTCATCTTTTTGGGAAAAGATGTTTCACAATGGGTTCAAATGCGGATAATAGCGTACTAGTTCAAATCGAAAAAGAAATAATAGAAATAAAGAGACTCTAACATTTAAACGATCCCTAAAAGATGGATAATTGCATGCTTAGGGAAGAGGATAACAAACAAGTCTCTAAAGTTTTTTATTATTATTATCATTATTATTATTATTATTAAAAAAATGCTATAACCCTACCATGAAATATTTTGATCCCATTCCAACCAAAAATAGAAAAATGTGTACTTGAGGGAAAAAGTGTTTAATAAAAACACCCAGCACCTGGACTCCAGTATAATTCATGGGCAATTGGCAACCATACCAAGAAAAGAATGGATTAGCAAAAATGATCACACAGTCTGAGTGCTAGTTGCATTAACTACTAAAATCCCCCTCAAAGGGAAAAAGTTGTCTGTTATTCTACAGTAGTAGTAAGGCACTAGCATTTTATACTGAAGAAATGTTTAAGTTGATTGATACATACAGATTTTGCTACAGCTTTTGTGGCCGATACCGAAGAAAGTTCAATTACACATGGTAGCCAGCAATTACTCTGAATTATAAATATCACCAAAATTAGTGCAGACAAGTGGGGGAGAATGAGCTAGCTAACACGGTGGGGTTGTGAGGTACCAAGTCCAATTCTTTACATTGCTACAGCCATGATCATTCGTTGCACCATCTCACACTCACCAGCTTGGAGTTCATGTTGCTCAAGACTTCTTCACAACTCTCCCCAACACATTTAAGGCTTTTGTTCTTCGCAGCTCTTTTCCTGTAAGAGAGGACCAAGCAATAAGAAAGGATGCTTAATTAAGATGACGAGCAAGGGTATCTAAAGAAACTCTTCTTTTCCCCTCAAAAATAGATTGATGGTTTAAGTATGTAAAGAAAAAGTCAGCTAATAAAATTTTCGAATAGACCATTTGACATGAACACATACAGAAAGTAATTTTGAACACCATCTCGTCTTTTCCTCTCATTAATATTAGCTATCAAAACATCAGATAATTGATATCCTTTCTTATTTTTCCAAAATGTCATAACATTAACAATCATTTATTCTCACTTGATGTTACTATCCCGTGGTAAAGAATCTAAACTTTCTTATCCTTCCGGTCTCGAACAAACCATTATTCTGCGGTTAGATGTATAAATAAATAGAAAGAGCAAGCCATTACTCTGATTCCCACAGGAAAGTTCAAAGCATCATGTTAACTAGAAGCATGTTATTCTGGACCTAGATTTAATACACCATAACTAAGCTTACATCTACCAAGAAATATTTGTTTGCACCAATATCTTTCAAATATTAACATTTCATATTTTACACAGCCACTAATTGAACTATCATTAGACCTGCTTATTTCAATAATTTTGGAACATTTCAAAACATATACCTCCTTCAAGTCAAGACCCAAAATTTACCAGAACATTTCGGCACACCAACTTATTTCATGGTTCAGAAAAAGTCAAGTAGGAAGTGAAAGCAAAACTTTTATCATACCTTCATCCAGTAAAAGTCGGATTGTTCTCTTTTCTAATTCCACAGCATGACTACTAAGTTCAACTGAAGAAAGAGATCGAAGCACTGCAGAGTTCCAACACCACAACTATTATTAGTACAAAGCACCTCAAAAAGGTAACTTAAAGTGGATTTTGGAGCACGCACTTTCTACATAATCCTGTTGATCAGATTGGTCAAGTTGCTTCAATTTCATCTGTAACCACACATAATAATCTTCCAAGTGCTTCTTATCTTTCGTACTATTCACAGAAGGCAGCACCAAACTGTGAGAGATGTGATTGGCTTCCACAGGTTGTAACTTGGTGACAGTGTCCCCCAGAGAGGAAGGATCTGCAGGTTCTCCAGAGGAGCTGCTTGTCAACAAAGCCGTAGGAATAGATGAAATTGCTTCATTAGAAGCAACTATCAGTTCCTTCAATTGGCTTTCTTGTTCGGTGGCCTTCTCGTCGGCACTAGATTTCATTGATTGAACATAATCATCAGAACTCTGAATTTTATCACAAATGCTGCCCTTGCCAGATTCTGATTCAGTTTTTCGACGGACATACACAAGATGACCATTTGCAGGGTTAGAATTTGGAGGTTCATGAGAAATGGGTCCGTGCAAAGTCTCGGACAATGTTCTTTTTATACTAGAAACCTTAGCAACATCAATTAGGGGATCCCTCTTATTTACAGACTGAGAGTTCTCCAGTGACTTGGTCGCTAACATTTTAATTTCACTCTGTAAATCTCTTAAGGCTGTTTGTTTCAAACCTATCTACAATTCCTTACTGGCAGGAAGCAGGCTGGTCCCATTGCTGTCCAGTCCATGCTCGCTGGATCTAGAGTTGGACATACAATCCAAAGAGTTTCAGCTTCCACAAAAGAAACTGACAAAAATCACAGAAAGTAAACTCAGTGTCAACCAAAAGAAAGGAAAAAAGAAAAACAATAAATGCAGCTTGCTTTGGAATATTACATTTGCAATCAATGGTTAAGTTATTATACAAATTTCATTTCACAAGTTTAGCTAATAGGTCAAGAATGATATACACCTTCAAACTTACATAGAACATGAAACCTACACCAATCTTAAAGTCCCATAAGGTGTTAATTTACCGCAATGCTTTCCGTTATTTTCTATATTATTAAGCAAACCCAAACTTTTGGTGAAGACAAATTTTGAATCCTAGCCAATTTTTTTTAGGAGACACATAGTGCATGGAGGCAAACTCTGGGCACTAAATTATCCCAACCCCAAGAAAGCTTAGAGAAAAGTACCTCAAAATAATGCCCCATAACCCCCCCCCCCAAAAAAAAAAAAGGTTCGAACCACTACAAAAACAATTCTAGTTGAAAACAGCAAAGCTTTAAAATTATAGATAATACATGCTAGCCCTTATAAGCCACTATTATTAACCAAAGAAATTTCATACTTAATTCATTTTGGCATGACATTTTCATATTTTGTCCTAGAATTTCATATTACCATCTGCCTCAACATCAAACTCTCAAAAATAAACCTAGAATCACCTCCAAACCTTGCCTTAAACCCCAATAATGAACGACAACCAAAACAACTCAACTAAAAATGAAGAAAAGAACCGAATTTACATAAATCATGCTAGCCCTAACGGATCCCTATCTTGATTAGACACAATTCTAACGTGATTCATCTTGGGCATAACATTTTTGCACTTGGACATAGAATTTCATCTTACCCGTCAGCCTCAACAAAATCAAACCTATAATCACCCCAGAACCATGCCCTAGATACCCCCATAACTTTGACCCAAACTAAAACAATTCTACTTTTAAAAAGATAAAAATAGCCGTTAAACATGCTAGCACGGATAGATTACCATCTTTAATCAGAAATAATTCCTACTTGATTACTTTTCAGCTAAGGCATAACATTTTTGCCCTTGGACCTAGTATTTCATCTTAACCATCTGCCTCAACAAAATCAAAACTATAATCACCTCAGAACCTTTCACTAGAACCCCAAATAATTTTAACCACAACAAAAATCTCTTTAAGCAAATTAAAAGTTAGACATTGAACATGCTACCCCAAATGGACCAATATCATTGATCAAACACAATTCCTACTTGATTCATCTTGGGGATAACATTTTTGTACTTTTCCCAAGTTAGACATTAAGCATGCTAACCTTAATAATCAGTATTATTAATTAGAGAAGAAAAAAAAAAAGATCTACTTATTTCAAGTTGGGGCATGCAATTTTTGTGCTTTGCCCTAGAATTCCATCATATTATCCATCAGCCCCAACAAAATCAAAACTAAAATCAGTTCAAAAATTTCCCTAATATTTCCTAAATTAACCAACAAACCAAAACAATTCTATTTAAAAAGCATCAAACATGCCAACCATAATAAATCATTGTTATTAATTTTTCTACATTGCCCTAAAATTTCATATTATCCGTCTGCCTCAGCAAAAATCAAACATCTAAAATTAAGCCTAAAATCACGTTAAAATTATGCACCAGGAATCCCCAAATTAACCCAGGACAACCTCTATTGAAAAAGCATTAAACACGCTGACCCTAATAAGTCACTATTATTAATTCAGACTAAAAATTCTACTTATTTCAACTTGGGGCATTAAATTTCTGTCCCTTGCCCTAAAACTTCATACGATTCTACTACCACGACAAAATCACTTGGGGTATTTCTCGCCAGTTCTTCATTGGCATTGTAATCAACAAACTAAAAGGCAAACGGCAAAGAAGAAAAGCGACCCAAAAACCCAAATTTCCCAAAAACTTAGAGTCACAAACCCAACCACACATCGAGGGGGACAGAGAGAGAGAGAGAGACTAACGAAAACTGGGATTTCGAAATTATTCAAGTATTGAAAGGAATCAAAAGCGAAAAGGGCATACAATGAAAACAGCATCGAGAGACGGAAGAGGGTTTACCTTAAAGAAAGCTGTTCAATTCGGGGGGGGGGGAGAGTGAGAGAGAGACAGAGAGAGAGAGAGGAAGGGAAGATTTTGTGGTTCGAGTTGCAGGAACCTTCGTCTCCAAACGAATTCGAGCAGGAAATTCTTTTCGAATTGAAGGGTTCTTTCCGGGGCTCTAACGGATTTGATTTTGAGAAACAAAATTCAAAAAACACGAGGGTTTCTTACACAGGAAGCTACAAAAGGGTCACACAATCTTTGGCAAGGGATGAGACCGTCCGTCCGCCCGCGTACTTATCTACATATTTCTCTGGTGCCTCATGCCTGTCGATCCATTTGACAATATTAACCTCCTCCCATATTGTTCTGTTAAAAAAATAATAGTAAAATAAATATTAAATTCGAAGCCCCCAACCCCAAGGTATTTTTCTTATAATAAAAATGAAAGACCAACAAAATAATATATTTTTATTTATGTAACTGCAAAATGCTTACCTGATTAATTTATTGATATTTATTTCGGTGACTATTTATAAGCCACATGATTTTTTTTTTCTTTTTTCTTTTTTTCTTTTAGTTTTTCTCCTCACGTAATCAGATAATGATTGAACTATACAAGGGGAGTAATTTGCCCAAATCTTATTTCTCCTCATATGATCTGATATTGATCGAACCTACAATGACAGTAGTTTACTTAAAATCCTAAAATTTAAGAAAGAGAATCGCTGAGTACAAATTTTGCTACCGCGTACTAAACCTTCACAAAACCAGGGCAATTTTCTCCAAGGAAGTGCGAGCAAAGCAAGAGACTCAAGTTACAAAATTGCAAAAGTTGCAGGTTGATAACCCCAAATCCTCACTTGGTCTCGTTGCTAAAAAAATTGTTTCACACCCAGAACACACATTGTTAGAAACAATGCTGCTGCAAACGTTACTTCATAATTCATAATTCACAGAACTAACAAAGGGTCAGAACCCAATTTTGAGTGTATGTATGTACATCAGAGAGACATGAGAGAGGCTGCTTAATGGCCCATAAGGCATAGCCCATTTCCACAAATTCACAGCTCTTAACATGATGCCATGCACTTAGTTATTCAGGTCCCTTGTGTTGGAATTCCGAGGATGCCTGCACGCCTCGCGCCCCTGGAAATCTCCTAGCCCAAAATGATTGCTCCGACATTCTGATGTGGCTCCTTGGTTGGATATCAAAATGGGAATTAGTCTAACTTCACTGCCCAGGATTCCCCAGGAGCCGCTCCACTGCAGCATGAACATTTCCAGCAGTAGCACGCAGTGCCCTAATGTTCTCTTGTGTGTCGTAGAAACCCATCTCTTGTAGCTGTGACAACTGAGTTGTGTATAGTTCTTCCGCTGGCACTAAAGCAAAGAAAGATGCCAAGAGAATTAGAAGATAGCTGAATACCACCTGTGTGAGAAAATAGTCTGGAGACTGTTACCATCTGGTGCATTTGGAAGAGTAAAGCCACCAGCTACGAGCCCCCCAAATATGTTCATCAAGAGGTCCAGCCCCGCATTGTTAGGTGTACCTGCTTTTAACAACTAGTAAGTAAAGAAAATTCCACCAACTGAAAAGATTAATGGTGAAATAGCAATCAAATTATTATTTTAAAATAACATCTTTTATACCTGTCGCACCACCATCATTCTGGGCTGGATCCCTGCAACAAAATAACCACACACTAAGCAACTCGAATATATAAAACATAAACAATGTGTAATAATTGACACAAAAAAAGGAAGTCCGGAAAAAGACTAAAACGGATCGAGGACACAATGCCATAAGAAGTAAAATTTGCCAGTCCATTTTATTGCATCATGACACCACCGACGCTTTAATGAGGAGAACAGCTAAAGCTTTAATGAAGCTTTACATTTCTCCTCCTTCCACCAAATTTACCCTCGAAACAAACAAGAGAAGGTTATGTCCCTCCCTCTCCCCCTCCAGCATTATTTTTATCATACGAACAAGGCTAGAGTGCCTTTATTCCCCTTCCTTCTCCATCCCCTCTCTTTCCCTCAAGAAATCCAGATAGAGCCTTAGGAGCATAGCCAGTGGTAGTACATTTGTTGTTTCAGTTGATACCACAATTGCTTTGTGATATGCCAATATAAGCCCACTAACCTAAAGGCTGTCCAGTCATAAAGTGCATACCATACAAATAAATCATTACTTCAGAGGAACCAACAGCCTAGGAACAAAAGGTCCTTTTTTGCAAGGTCTCAGCTAGGCCACTCTACTCATCAAAGGCAGAAACAACAATGCCATGTCCATTTAAATGGTTGCACAAATGCAAACTAGAAGGTAGCCGAATAACATTGCAATGGAAATGATTTTAACTACCAAATTCTATCAAACTTCAACTTGTAAGAAGATTACTACGCCTTCAGCATGCATCACAGGCTGATCCCAAAGCCCAGAAAAGCTCATTCTTCATCCTCAGTCTCAAACAGTGGAACCTTTGACCATTATCTGCCTAGCATATTTCCACTCAGATGGTTGGCAAATGCCAATATCCTAGATGCATGTAATCATGCACTTCCTAATGAGACGAGTGAGATATTATTTATATTCTCTAAACTGTCCAATCAGACAACCAGACACCTATACTCTGATTGTGAATATTGCGCAGATAGATGGCAGCCAAAAACACACCGAATGCTTGGTTAGACCAAACTTCCACAACCATGATGGAATTGTAGGTCCTCGACACAATTTTTGTGAAAAGTACATGTTATGAAAAAGATATCATTTACACTCACCCAGTCAATTGTCGTTGACCAAGCTGAGAAAGAAAGGACTGCTGCAAAGACATCATTCGCTGCAAGGATAGAAGATTGGAAGGAGAGGAAATTAGTGATAGAAAAAACTAACTAAATAAATAATCCAAATGACCATGATAATAATGGAAGAGAAGTAAGCACCAAATTCAAAAAAATTGTAAGGGAAAAACTTAATAGCAACTGTGAATTGCACAATATAGTATGCCTGAAGCATTATTGGCCGATTATTGTCAAAAGGCAACCTTGAGAGAGAGCGAGAGAATTCACAAATATGCTGAGAATTGACATAAAATTGAACTACCTGCATCATCTCAGGCGAGGCCAACTGACGCATAAATTCTGGGTTCTGCATCACTTCTCTCAACTGGGGGTTTGAATCCATCATCGCACGTACTTGAGGGTTGAGACCCATAATCTAGAATGAACAAGTATTCAGATGAGCCACAAGCAAATCTGCATGATGTGCTGCCAAATGATCAGTAAGCCCAGATAGGTGCAATACCTGGTTCATGTACTGGGGATCGGAGAGCAAGCTTTGTACCATTTGTGAAACAGCTGGATTTTGCATGAATTGGTTCAATAAAGAAGCATCAGGCATGCCATTCATCATGCGTTCCATCTCTGGAAGGGTAAGCCCTCCTAAGCCACCCATGCTTGTGCCCCTTGCATCTCTTGTGGAGTTTGACCTTGGAGGGTTGTTAGTCTGTGAACCTCCTAAAGAGTTCAAAAAATGAAGAAAACAACATAAAAGTAAGTTTCTAAAGAACAGAAAAATCTAATTTGCCTCCCACCTTACTTTTAAGTCCAGAAATGATTAAAGAATCAGTTACTGACAAGGAAGGGTTTCGTAGAAACTTAGGTGTTCCAACAGAAGACCACATAGTCCACCATTACTTTGGAACTCAGGAAAGAAAGCACAAAAAAACCTACAGCTATGTGCACCTAATTGGTGGACTGGGTTGTACATTCTTTAATCTGTGTAGAACTTAAAAATATTAGGGCATATCAGCACTCCTCACAAAGAATAATTCTTTTCAAGTTTTTAGGTGCTGGAAATTCATGTCTTCAACTAAAAAGTGCAGAGAAAGCAGTAGTATTATCGCCTACAAATCTAAAGCGTTGAAACCTACCACCTGTATTGCTTCCCCAAGGATTTGGAAGTGGATTTGAATTTGGAGCAGTTGACCCCGTAGTTGTCTCAGCACCAGCATTTGAAGGGTTGCTTACCCCATCTCCATCTCTGGCCTGGTCACTTCCCTGATTCCTCAAAAGACCCGCAAACGGGTTTGAACCTAGACCATCTCCACTGTCTCTGGACATTGTTGTGGCATTCAAAAAGGGTTCCTGAACATTTTCATACATGCGTCTTAGCATGTTAAACCCCTCGGGCGAAGACTCGATATTATTCATTGCCCTGTCAGTGTTCCGCATCATCTCACGCATGAGTTCAGGGTTCCTAGCAGCTTCTAAAGTCTGCTGGAGAATACCCGGATCATTGAGTATATGAGCAAGCTCAGGATTTCTATCAATTAGCTCACGCATTTGGGGATTGCTCATAATTAAGCCACGTAAAAGATCAGGGTTATTCATTAGGTTTTGAATGGCAGGCATGTTCATAATTTCTCTCATCATATTAGGGTTCTGAGTCAACTGTTGCTGAACTTGTTCAAATTCTGGAAGTCCAGCACCAAATGGACCTGATCCTCCTGTGCCACCTAATCCATTCACACCAAGCCCTGGAAATAAAGATGCACCAAGTCCAGCCCCTCCAAAGCCCATACCTTCATTTGAAGGAACCCCACGAGTGACTCCCACATCTGTTTCTGTACCTCCAGGACTAGCAAAACCAGCGGTGGGGGTTGATGCAGGTGGGGCAGATCCCCGGACCAGGTGAATAGTATGATCTGCCTGTAGACCTATAAATGATGGGAAAGGGTTAAGAACTAAGAACACAGGAAACCCCATGAACTGAAACATATAAACCAATCTGCAGTGACTTAAAATTCAGACAATCAATGCATCCCCTAAATAATCAGAAACATCTTACAGATGAACTATGCAAAAGAAACCACAGATGGAAAAGAAATGGATGATTAAAAATGTAAAATTATATAAATGTAGAATATATCGGCAGCAAACATATGAAATCTTCATGTTAACTTTCATGAATATGTAAATAAGACCAATTTTTAAACACATGATGACCGCATATTCTCATAAGTAATCTAACAGTATTGATACATTACATCGGTGGTTACTTCAGAAGAAAACAATTAGAATTAGGCTCGGTCAACAGAAATATATATTAACCATATAGGCAATCTTCCAATTGAGAAGATCCATCAACCTGCCTTCTGTGCTGCTCAGCATAGTTATCAAATTGAAATTTGAACCATGAATCGAAGAACTCATTTTTTGAATTGCAATCGAATCTAATCATGAATCGTGTATTCATTATTTATCAAACAACGTGATTCAAATTTTATGTTCAAATAAGTAACTACTAAATAGTAGTAATTGTAATATTCAAAATACTCCACAAATATTCAAGACATTGTTCATGATACTTAATGTCTTAAAAATTATATCACACACTCAAAAGCTAATATATTTAATCAAAATACTGCCTTCAAACTTTATTACAATCATTAATCCTCATCAACATCAATTCGCAATCACCACCATTATAAATCATTTCTATATCTTCATCTTCAATTACTTTTCCTTTTCCTTTTCTATATGCATTCAAGTTTCTTAGACTTATTTAAAAAAAGTAAAGAGAAATCTATGATCCCTAATTATACAATTATAAAACAAAATTATTGAAATTACACCTCTTTTCCTTTTTTGACTAGGTGCTCCATCATCATTCAAGCATTCATGAATATCCATCCACGAGTTATCATTTGGAAGACAAGATCTTCGCATTCATTGATCCACTTATTATCGGAATCATATCCAACAAGCAAATACGATCATAAGAACCAAATCAATTTCTATCTGAATCAAATCATACGATTCAAATCACGAATCCTAAGATTCTTATATATTTAAGATATATCTGTCCAAATCGAATCGTAACATTCAAATCAGGAATCGTAAGATTCTGATTACCATGCTGGTCGAAACTTTCCTAACAAGGAATGTCGCTACCTTAGGACCATTATTGCAACAGCTGCCATTCACTGGGGCTTGGGGGCTTGGCTTTAGTTGCTGTCTTTCTTTTTTTTCACCCCCTATGTCACCACAGGGGATGGGACATAGGGGCATCCAAAAAAAAAAAAGAATCTTATCAACTGTTTACACCCAAGATAATAAGCTCATGAGCTTGGCCTTACTTCTCGTCATCCATCCACTTTAGAACAGATAACTATTGCATTCTCTTTTCTGCATCAACTCAAATAGGGCAACTTAGCTCTCTCTCTGAACTTTTTTCTACTTCAAATGCCATATGCCCTTTATAGACGACTCAGGTGCACAATGTGCACACACAAACTCATACATACTAGTCTGCATAGTAAGGCACAAAAAGCAAGCAAGTAAACATCAGAGCTCTCTCAAATCCCCTTTCTAAGATCGTCATCAAATTCCCAAACCAAGTATTATATGTCAATCAAGAGAGAGAAGCTCACTGACAAGATCATGTTATTAGGTATGCCTTAAAAATAAATAAATAAATAAATAAATCTTTTTTTTTTTTCTGAATCAAATAATCCAATGGCAATATCCATTTCCCAATCCCAAAAATAACTTCAGTCAACCAAGACAACCCAATCTAAAAACATTAAACTTCTGTAAGAGGATTTCCACCGTACAAGTTTAATGAGACAGAATCAACAAAGAAACCCAAGATGTTAACATGACGTAAACGCAAGCATAACTCCAGAATATTGAAAAGAAAGTCAATCCATGAAAAGAGATCATAAAAATTATGGCCAGAAATAACTCAATTCATAAAAAAGAAAAAAAAAAAAAAAAAGAGGCAAAACCCAGAAAAGAAGCACCCAATACAATACCAAGAAAATAAATTAAAATTAAAACTAAGAAAGACCCACCATAGCTTTCAAGGGTTTGATCATCCTTCAAGATCCGACCTTTGTAAATCAATCTCTGTTGATCAGCAGGAACATCACAATTCTGAGCAACAACAGCTTTGAATGCCCCAACAGTAGAGTCCAGATTAGACCGTACTGAAAATTTTGAACCATTAGAACATCTGATTTGAACTGTAACCTCTAAACCTTCACAAGCAACACTTGAATCGCCTTCAGCACCCATTCTTTCTGTAAACCCTAACCCCGAACTCTAAATCACCCAAGAAAAAATATGGGTCTCTCTCTTGTAAAATCTATGGGGGAAAAAAATTAAAAAAAAGAAAGAAAGAAAAGAAACCCTAGCCTTTTGTTTTTGTTTTGTTTGATTTAAGGGGAAAAAGTTCATGAAAACGAAAATGAAAAACTGTGGATGAAAAAAAAAAATGTGTATGCATAAAAAAAATGAAAAAGATAATTATGACGCGAGAGAGAGAGAAGGTGTGGAGTTGAGGTATGATGTTTTCGTAAAAGTATCGGACCACTGCCCATGGTTTTTTGGTTTTCTAACGTAGTTTAACGTAGTACATCCAATGAGCATACACCACGTAAGCAGCTTTGAAGGTGTTTGCCATTACTCCTGCTACTACCTAGACCAGTGTTGTCCTTGATTTACGCTTTTGCCCTTGTTATTCCAGGAAAAGATAATTATTAATTAGAGCAAAGAAGTTGGTGATCATAAAATCTGATCCATAAAATTACATACCCGATTCTTAAAATTTATTCTATTTTCATATATTAGTCTTTATAATTTAGAATACTATTTTATAATTTTCAAACTTAAAAAAGTATAATAAATTGGTCTTTCCGTCAATAACAGTGACAATTTGTCTGTTAACCGGTGATGTGGCATGATGTAGTATCCAACGTGACTGTACGGATACTGATATATCAATGCCAGATCAGTTCATTTTACTTATCGTCCAACCACGTCAACAAAAATATTGGTGTGGCATTGTCATGCTGGCCTTTCGCTGACGTGGCCCTGCCATGTTAGCATAGTGGAGGCATTTTCGTCAATTTACACTTTTCTCGCTCTCTCTCTCTCCTCCTCTCTCACACTCAAAAAAAAAAAAAAAAAAAAAAAATAACACACAGGGATGGGGAAGAACAACACAAGAAAAGTGCACAGCTAAGTGATCCTCACATATTTTCTTAACCCCAGAAGTATACCAAATCCGTCTTGACCCCTATGAAAAATTCCACAATTACAATCTTCACCAACATAAACAACACCCAGAGAGAGAGAGAGAGAGCGAGAGAGAGAGAGAAAAACACCCACCCACATCATTGTGAACTCAACCCAATTAGACACTTATTTGTTTTTAGGCCTAGGGTCCAATTAAAGCCCGACTCGATAAATTCCTCCAAATTTACTTCTTTTATCTCTCTCTCTCTTTGAACATCTCCAACATCCTCCTTGCCTTCTCCCTCATCCAGCCATTACCAGTTTTCTCAACCTGATGCAATACCTCCTTTAATCCAGCCTCCTTAGCCAGCCCCTTGAACCTCAACCCACCCTGAGTTAACCCAAAAAGCACCGCCACACAACTCTCCTGGATTGAGGTCGACTGTGAGCCCTCCTCTTTCAACAAACCAACCAAACAACCAACCACTCCCGCATCCAGTATAGCGGTTCGACCCTTATCACACGAAGGCAAATTACCCATAATCAACAAGACCTGACTCACCATGTGACCCAACTTCACCAAACCTAGTTTCCTCTCTGTTTTTGGTCAATTTTCTCAGTAAAATCATTGCTTCTTCTTGTTCAAAGACAGTGCAATTCTTCATCTTCTTTAATATCTCTTCTTCCTCGGACGAATTGGGGTTTAGAGCTTCCTTTGAAGAAGGTGAAGAAGGAGAGGAATAACATGAAGGACAAGTGATGAATAACAGAGAAATAATTGATGAATCGTCATAATTAGACATAAAATTACTAATTTTTGAATCCAAATCAGTCACCATGTGCTTGATTTTTGAGTACCCATTTGATGATTTCTCTGAAAATGCTCCCTTTTTAGACTCAGAAGATTGAATCTCGCAATTCTTCGGATAATTTTCGTTCAAATGTGTGACCTAAAGAGACAATAATAGATAAGGAAGGGATCGAGATCTAGATATGAGGTCTCATCAATTTCCTGGGAGACTTTGATTTTATCGCCACAACCATTCAGCCTTCACAATTGCTTTTAATTTGTTTGTTCATCTGCATCTTCTTCTTCGACTATTTACTCTCACCGCTTTCTCCATCACTGCCGTTCAAAGTCCAGACGTCGCCTTCAATAACTCGATTTGTCCTCCTACGTTTGTTGTTGCAGTCAATCGCCTTCGTCGCTACCACCTTGTAGTCATCGAAGAAGTCGTCTACAGCCATCTCCATTATCCCTCTCAACCTAGCACCCTGTTCCTATTCCCCCTTTTAATCCCTCTCAACCCAAGCTTCGAAACCCTGTTCCCATTCCCCCTTTTAATTTAAGGCCTTGTTTGGTTTTTCAATATTTTTACCATCTATTTTTTTTTTGTTTTGGTGTGAGAGAGGAGGAGAGAGAGAAAGAGAAGAGTGAATTGACGAAAATGCCCCGACCGCGCTAACGATGATGAGTCAAATGAGCTGATCCGACACTAACACATCAGTATCCGTACAGCCAAATTGGATGTCATGTCACCAGTTAAAGGACAGGTTGTCCCCATCATTGACGGAAGACCAATTCATTACACTTTTTGAAGTTTAAAAATCACAAGATAGTATTCCTAAATATAAAGATTAATTTATGAAAATAAGGCAAACTTTAAGGACCGGACATATAATTTACTCAAATCCGATTGATGTCTGACTAAAATGACGTCAAATCCAGCATATTACATGAGAAGATTTTAATTTATAATTTCTTTTATATGTTTTTGAGTATTTTAATTGAAATTTAAAATAAAGGTGTATTTTTTTTATACACTATCATTTAAATATTTAAATGTATCTCGGAGAAAATTTAAAAAGAAAAAAAAAATCTAAGATATCGTTGTTGAATAGTGGGATGGGAATCGTCTTTCAAAATTTTTTCAAAAATATTTTTTATAATATATCTAGAGAAGGGATCACAATGCAAGGAATGGGAATTATTGTTGAACAAAGGATAACTTTTGTTGAATGGAGGGGTATTGCAAGATGACAATGCTCTTAATTGTATATTTTTTTTATTATTTGATCAATTGTTATCTAATAATTAATTTATTAATTTTGATTAAATCAATGTTTATTATTTTTTAATATATGTTTTTTTAATTTTTAATATTTGAATTTAAGAATTTAGTTTAAAAAATTTAATATTATTGCCATTAAGCATTAATTTTTTTTTGTTCTCGACTTGTTTTCTTATATGAAGAAAGTTGATGGAGTTAGATTTCTTAGGAGGTACAGATTTTGTGTTGCAACTAGGGATAGAATTGTGTGAAGACAGAAGTGGTCTTTACAACTTTGAAAATCTCATTTTTCTTTGCCATGTTTCCCTCCTCTTTTATGGCAGGATGGGAGAGGAACAACACATGAGTTGGTTGACATCACCAAATCTATGGCCGGCGACACTGATTGAGTGATCTTATTCATCACTCCAAAAATTATGATCTAAAACATATATGTTTCAGACTTTTATTCCTAATAAAGAGCTCGTCCCATGATTTAATACAAACTTGGCATGACGGGCACTCCTCTCCCTCATTATTGTTCTCTCTCATCACACAAAAAGTAGGATTCTGATAACTACACTACCACAATATTTTCATCTGCACGTAGTTGGAAAGCCTGTTGCTAAAATTCTTCGATGCCATAGAAGAGACATTTGAGAAGGCTGTTGACCGTCTTGTAATCTAACGGTCTTTAGTCGGTTTAAAGATTTGTATCAATTCTCCTTATACAAAATCTCAAATTTAAATTTTATATATAAAATATAAATAATAAAAAAGATTTATCTCTTAAAAATTTTAATCGATTTAAATTGAATTTAATCAAATTTAATATAATTATAATTAAATTTAATATGATTATGATTTATTAAATATATATATATATATATATATATATATATATATATATATCTTGTGATCTCACCTAATTTTCCGATATGTATATATATATTTTACTTACATGAATACAGATAAATACGTACATTTATCAATTAATCATTCATTAATATCACCATGCTTGTCAAAGTGTCCTTGCGATCCCAAATAATAATGATCTCGATAGCTGCTGTGTTTAAGGAAGAGTTATTAATATAACAACAATAATAATCGAAATTATCTATTTTAAAAATTTAAAATCAATTATATAGAAAATAAATATTAAAAAATAAAAAAAAAAATTGATTTAATCTATACGGATTTTTCTACGTCACTCGTTCTTATCTAAAACCATTTTATCAACTAAATCCATATATATCATGTCTTTATGAATACATTACATCCAAATTTTTAACGGTCTACCTCTATATTTTATTAACTCTTCTATATTTAAGTTCTCGATTTTTCTAACAGGTGCGTTCTTAGATTTTCATTGTACATACTCAAACCACCTCAGACGATACTCTCTCATTTTATCTACAATTGAACTAAATCCCAACTTATTACGTATTTTATCGTTTCTAATTCTATCTTTTCTAGTTTTGTCACACATCCATGTAAATATTCTCATCTCAACAACAACCATTTTTACTCTTGTTGCTGTTTGATAACCCAACACTCAGTGTCATACAAGAGCGCATGTGTTACTACGGTTCTATAAAATTTTTCCTTTAAATGTAATGGCATCGTGCGATCACAGAGGATTTTGGATATTTTTCGCCACTTAATCCAACCCGCTTGAATTATATTGTTTACATCTCCATCGATATTGCCATCATTTTGAATGATGGAACCAAAATATCTAAATCATTCACTCTTTGGTATTTCTTTTCTTTTTAATCTGATCATTTTTTCATTGTCCTAATGGTTATCGCTAAACTCACATTTCATATACTCAGTTTTGGATCTACTTAATTTAAATCTTCTTGATTCTAATGTGACACTCCATAATTCTAATTTAGTATTGATATCTCTTTAGTTTTATCAATTAAAACTATATCATTTGCGAAAAGTATATACCATGATATTTTATTTTGAATATTTTTTGTGATTTCATCTATCACTATTGCGAATAGTATGTGACTCAGTGCCAAATCTTGATGGAGCCCAATGTTAATAGGAAACTTATCACTCAAAGCTTCGTAAGTTCTTATATTGATCACAACTTTTTCATACATATCCCTAATAAAGTTAATATATTTTATCAAAATCATTTTTTTCATCAGTACCACCCACAAAATGTCTTTAGAGAGCCTATCATACGCTTTTTTTTAAATCAATAAATATCATATATAAATCTCTCTTATGTATTCTAAATGTCACCATAAACTATCTTAACAAGTAAATTGTTTCGGTGGTGAATCATTCTGATATAAATCCAAATTGGTTATGCGACACTCTTATCTCCCTTCTCAATTTATGTTTTATCACTCTCTCCCATAACTTCATCGTATGGCTTATGAGTTTAATTTCTCTGTAATTGGAATAATCTTGTATGTCATCTTTATTCTTGTACAGCGGAACAAGTATACTTTCTTTCCATATTGAGACATTTTCTTTATTTGTCAAATTTTGTTGAAAAGATCCGTTAACATTATTATACCGAATTTACCTAAACATTTCCACACCTCATTCGGAATACCATCAGATCCAATAGTTTTGTTATTTTTCATTCTCTTTAGGACATCCTTTATTTCATGGAGACGAATTTTACATTTAAATTTTCTATTAATCTCTTCTGCAGGTATCTCGATATTTCCTATACCTATTGTATTCTCAGCATTAAACAAATTTTCGAAATATTTCCTCCACCGTTTTCTTATGTCTTCGTTTTTTATTAGTATACTATTGGTTATACTTTTAATACATTTAATCTCATTTAAATATTTTTTCTTTCTTTCCCTTAACTTGACAATTTTGTAGATCTCTCTTTCCTCATATCGAGTCTCAAGCCTCTTATATAATTCATTGTATACTTTACTCTTTGTTTTATAGATAATCTTTTTTACATCTTTTTTTGCATGTTTGTATTTTTTATAAGTTTTTTTGCTACGATCACTTTTTAACTTCCTATAACACTCTCTTTTGGTTCAGATAGCAATTTGTATTTTTTCGTTCCACCACCATGATTCCTTGCCTGCTGGAGCTCTGCCCTTGGATACTCCAAGAACCTCCCTATTTATACTTTTAATATTATTAGACATCTCTTTCCACATTGTTTTTGATTCCTCACTAGTAGACCAATTTATTACTCCAATTACTTTATCTCTAAACGTCATCACTCTCTCTCTTTTTAGATTCCATCACTTAATTCTTGACTCCATATACGATCGACATTGTTTTTGTTGTTTAGGCACCTGTACATTCAAAATTAAAAGTTTATGTTGAGTTGTTACACTCTCATCTGGTATAACCTTACAGTCCTTACAGGTTGTTCTATCATCTCTCCTAGTGAGAAAAAAATCTATTTGACTAGTATTTGACCTACTTCTATAGGTAACTACGTGCGACTCTTTTTCTTGAAGAAAGTGTTAACGAATGCTAAATCGAATGCTACGGCGAATTCTAGAATGGTATTTCGTACCTCATTCCTATTGCCGAAACCAAAAATTACCATGTACGGTTTCGAATCCCTCATTTTTCTCTCTTATATGTTCATTTAAGTCTCATCCAATAAATAACTTCTCTCCATTCGGTATTGTTTGTATAAATTCATCTAAATTTTTCAAAAATTATTTTTTACTAATTGTATCTATACTTATTTGAGACGCATACATACTAACTATATTAACTACGTCTTTTCTATTTACTAGTTTGACCGGTATAATTCTATTACTCTTTCTCTTTATCTCTACTATATCCATTAATAGATTTTTATGTACTATTACTCCTATTTTATTTTTAATTCTATCCTTACCTGAGTACCACAGTTTATGTCCATAACCCTCTACTACTTTAACTTTCTCTCACACTCACTTGGTTTCTTGGAGGCACATGATATTAATTCATCTTCTTTTCATTACTTCTTATATTTTTCCTAACTTTCGGGTCAGGGATTTTACGTTTCAAGTGGTTAGATGAATTCTATCCTCATGGACTATTCCATTTACCCGCATCCTAATGTCCCTTGGTAACTTATCACTACACCTGGTATCCCATGTAGTGTGTCGCTGAGGGGGAAATGCTTAAATCATTTTTTTATATTTGTCTCTTATTTTTATTTTGACTAAAGGTTTTACGTTAGCAGTCAACTTACCGCAACTCTACTATTTTATCCGGATTTAAAACCGGCTATGGCAGAGTTTTTCAAAAATTAATGTAAGAAAATGATTAAAAAATAAAATAAAATAAAATATAATATAATAGAATAGAATAAAATCAAATTTTATATCTATATACACAAAAATCATAATAAGATAATAAATTTTATATTATAATTATACCGCTATGAAAAATTTTATATTTTAATAGTTTTAAATTCATAGTAATATATTCTATATTAATAAATAATAATATTATTAATACTAATATTAGTAAATAAATAATAAATAACTAACAATGTTAATAGGAACAACTAACCAATGCACATGCAAAGTGTGAGGAGCTAATACTAAACAATTGAATAGCAATGTTTTAAAGAAATTCTAATCTAGTTTTTGCTTGTTAGTGTAGCTGGGACATCTAATATTGCTAGAATGTAACCAAAAATAATAATAATAATTATTGCTAGAATTAGAATGTCGATTTAAAGGATACCTATCTGCTGTTCTCGGACAATTAGGTTTATAGTTATTGATTATTAGATCAACAAAAACAATGTGATGACTATAGCAGCTCACTCATTAGATTATGTTGCCATCAGCCAAATGCCGGCAGATCTTAAACTTCCACCTTGTTGCAAAGTTGTGATAACAGTTTATGATAGAAGTGGATGAATCCTAGAATCCTAGCATGGACAAAAATCCAAGCAAAGCTTGGTGTATGGTTGAAAGAATAGATTAGGACATTGCACATAAAGACCATGGCAACTGTAAGCCATGTAGTATGAACAAAATTCTGCAGCATTAACAAACGGATCAACGCACAAACCATATTCTCATGAATAACATGTAAAGCAGAATGTACGGTATCAACTTACATTGATGTTCCCTTCGACCCCAAAGATGAAAATAGGCATCATACAGGCAGAATCAACTTAAGGTTGAAATCTCATGGAATGTGCTCACATTTGCTCATGAGTTGCAAAAGGGAATTTGCTTTTCTTTGGGCTCTAGTTGTTCCACATCTTGCAATATTGATCAAATGATCATACACACCATACTGAAGTGCAGCCAGAGTAAATGATGAGTTTTTCAGTCCCAGCTCAAGAAGAAGAGATGTTGCACATTCCTTATTCTTGGGGGTCCCATCCCAGGTAACATCAACCAATGTCTTAATGAAGGACAACTGTCCTATTTCGTTCCTTCCTTCATGATAAGAAGCAAGAAGTTGCAATATTGAAAGGGCCTCATCAACCATGCCTAAATTTCTGTCCTCGACCAATTTGATCAACGCTGGAATTATTGCTGCCTTAATGGCTCTTGACTTGTTGCTTTTGTTGAGGCACAAATTAAAAAGTGCAGTGGCAGCATCTTTTTTACCTCTGATTGTCCCATTCCGCAACAGATTCACCAAGGGCAGTATCCCATCGAAGGACCCCACAATGGCTTTATTTTCATCAAGCATCGATAGACTGAATAAAGCAGCAGCAGCGTTCTCTTTAGCTTCATCAGTACCATTCTGCAGGATTTGAATTATGGAGGGTATGGCTCCTTCTTGGGCTATGAGTCTCTTGTTGGCCTCATCAATGGACAAGTTCAACAAAGCTGTTACGGCGTGTACTCGAACCTTCAAATCTGGACAGCTTAGGAGTTTAACTAAGGGTGCTATACCTCCGCTCCCAGCAATCAAGATTCTATTATCAGGGTTTTCTTTGGACAGCATACGGATGGCCATAACTGCCTTTTTCTGCTCCTCTAACTGAGAAGATGACAAATCTTGGACCAAGTAATAGAGTTCTTCCTGGAGTTCCACTGATGATCTGTGGGAGATGGTATAACTATCCTTATTGGGTAGTTCATAATTGTTCTTCTCACACCATTGAAGAATAAGATTACGGAGGGCATAATTTGGTGCCAATGATAAGTGAGTCAAAGTCTGGCCACTCTTTGGACAGGTCCAGTGGTTGGAATCCAGCCACTTTTGTATGCTTTCCCTTTCATATGTCTTCAAATGGAACAAGAGAAACATGTCAGCTTTCATAGAATACATAACAAGATTCTGAATCCAGATTTTTTCCCTAATTTTATGGACAGCTTTTCTTCAACGTACATAACCAAAATTTCATAGCTGGGATGACGGATGACCATAAATTAGAAACATGACAGCTTGGAAATATTCATAGGCTATAATTAGCCATCACATTCATGCAGCTGCACAAGACCAGAAGCAATTTTTTTATGCACAAAAGAACATAGTAATAATACAGACAGAAGGTATGGATTATGTGTTTCTTAATTTTCCCAAAAAGTCAAAACATGTAAATATGTCTTCAAGGAGGGTTGACACTTTAGTTATGTTCATTATTGAGAACTACGTGGGTAAATGCTAAATAAAGCAAAAACCTTTTATTAGTTGCAGCAATTCAATGAAAAGGAGTCTATTTTTTTTTTTTATATAGAAATTACCTGTCCAGTAGCAATAATAACGGGATCTCTCATGATCTCCAAAGTGATTGGACAGAGAAACTCATGAGGAATATGCAAAAATGGATACTTCTCTAGGCTTTTGGATAAGACTGGACCATCAAGCACGTCCTTTTCATCAATTCCTGCAATTTCCTTGAACTTTCCTAAAAGATCCAAGATTTGCTGGAAAATTTTCGTAGTATGCCCACCCTTGTGGTTGATTAATCTTCTAATGGCTGCTGTTTCCACCCTCAAGTCTGCCATACTACGTAGTTCTAGCTTCTTTGCAAGTCTTTCTACAATTGCACTGTCTGCATTTCTGTCATCATTTGTAGAGCACACTACCATCATATCCATTGCTAGTTCGATGTCCTGAGAATCTGTCCGTCTCTTTTCTCTTCTAAGTTGCATACGCATTAACTCCACCTAATGCCAGGTGATAAGGAAGCATCCAGAGTTTCAAAGTAATATAAACTAAAGATGTGATTCTGAGTACTACTTATATGCTTCTTTCATACTAAAGTTGCTAGGGTTTGAGGAAACACTATCAAACCCCCTGGACTTGCATTTGACAGCAAAAGTGATATCAGAGACACATTTTCACAAAGGACTACTAATTCCGGTCCCTTATTTCTGAAGAAGACCGCCACAAGTTAACAATGTAGAGACAAACATACCCACCAAACAAAAGCATATCTAGTACAAAAGAACAAAGATGATGGAACCTTTAAGTTTTACAAAATGCGCCTCTCAAAGTTCAAATGGTACTTTCTGAGCACACCTTTATTATAGTAGATCATAAAAACAACATAACATTCAACCTGTAGTTGATGTCAAATGTTAGTAAAAATACTATTATCCTGGGAGCACCATCTCAATTAAGTGATAATAGCATCAGCATTTTGGTGATTGTCCTAACATTCAAACAATTGGAGAAAGATATGCACGAGTACTTTCAGATCTAGTTGACAATTTTTGCCAGCTGAGAAATTAAATATACTGCAAATAAGTTGAAGGATTCAGTTCTTTTCTTTAATGTAATTATGCTTAAAACAACATTGGACTTCAGATTCCCCAGCTATCGAAATGGTCAACATCAACTAGATACAATAGAAAGAAATCAGAAGTTACCTGCTCTTTCACTTCTTCTGATATCCCAAGCTCATCATAAGGCAAAGCATCCAAGGCTTGATATAGTTTGTCATAAACAGCATGAAATCTACACATGATTGCCTCACTCTCAAGTGCCTACATTGGCCAATACAACAAGATTTTAAGGAATTCAAACAGACAAAAAAATAATAAAAATAATGAACAATCCATGAATTCCAACAGTACAGAAGAGAGTGAGAAGCCGAAGCCAAGTAATCCACTAACCAGATAAATCTTGCTTCCGAAATTACAATATTTCAACAATTTCTTTGCAGAAAGAAGAGAATTCTTCAAATTGAGTAAACAAGACAGACCCTTTGGAGAAAGGGGTGAATTGGCCTCTCTAATCTCTTCTAAAAAAGAAACCAACAACTTCAACCTCCTAACAAGGCTCAAACACTCTTTCCTCTGAGTCCTTCTAAATCCCACATAAGATCCAACTGTATCAATCACATCCATCAATCCCTTAACCACATTACTCTCTTCCCCAGTTGATGAATTAGGAGAAAAACTCCCACTTTCCCCAATGTCTATCTCCATTTTTTCCCACAAATCTATGAAGGTCTTGAAGCAGGGAAAAAAAAGGAACTTTTTTAAAAGAACAAAAGAAACAGAGAAAACTCGGAATTTATATAAACTCTAAAAGATCTGATCAAGTTCCAACAAAGAAAATTGAAACCATACGAAGATCGTGAGTTGGGAGAATTGGGAAGAACTATAAAAGCAGTGAAAAACCAAGAATTTGTATAAATCCTAAATGTCCAAATGCAGTTCAAAAGTGGGAAACAAGGGAATTCCTTGGAAGAGAAGAGACATCAGAGAAAAACCCAGATTTTGTATAAATCCTAAATGTGCAAATGCAGTTCAAAAGCGGGAAAGAAGGGAATTATTTGGAAGGGAGAAGCACCAGAGAAGAACGCAGAATTTGTATGAATCCTAAAATGTACAATGAGGTTACAAAAAGGCAAATTCAAATCTTAAAGTGGGAAACAATGGGAATTTCTTGGAAGTAAAGGAAAACCCAGAATTGCATAGACCTTAAAATGTCTTATGAAGTCAAGATTTGACTGGTTCCTCACTTCTGGAGGTAGAAGTACAATGGATTTTTTTGGTTTTATGCTTTTCTTTTTTGAGGAGGTCTTCTTGATTGATTAACGGCAGATTGGAGTTCGCGAGGGATTTTGTCTAAAGAAACGGAAAGGAACCGGTTTGAAACCTCAAAGTCTTTTTCCTAGCCATCTCTTAACCCTTTTTACCATAGAACTTTTTCTCTAAAATGTTTGGATTTAGGTATTCTAAATTAAAATATTATTTGTATTTCTTGTGATGGTTTTTTGTTCAAGATGCTGTGGAAGATTATATTTTGTAACATAATAATAAAAATCTTCCATAATTTTATTGTGCGGTCCTATCAGAGTTAATAGGGAAATGAAGGGTCACCAAATAGCTTTCACATGAAATTTTAGAAAAAAAAATTATATGTAATTTTAAAAATTATAAGATCAAATATTATTTACTTATAAAATTATAATTTGTGTCATTTGTAAAATTTTAAATTTTTAAATACTCAATATATTTAGTCTCTTGATATAAACTTCGGAATGTTGCACTTATATTTTAAATCTCCATACTTATTTTTACAATTATAATTAACATGTTTAAAAAAAATTGAAAATCAATCGTCAACAAAATATTATGATAGTTTATTGAGACTTTGCCATTGATAATGTCTAATACTAAAAAAGATAAAAATGAATGAACGTCAATTTAGTGAAAATGATATTAGAATTCATATCAAGTATTTGAATTCGAATTTTGGGAGTGATAAAAATAATATTATGAGAGCTATCTCCAAATGAGGAGTCGATCGTAATTCGATCTAAATTAATTAGAGTAAAATTTTAAATATTAGACGATAGATCAAATTCAAGATATCAAAAAAAATAAAGCTATAAATATTTATATTATTATACTTATAGAATAATATTAGGCAGATTAAATAAATTAAAAATTAAATAATTTTAATTAAATATTTATTAAAATTGATCAAGATATACTGATATTTTATTAAAATTTAATCGATATATATTTATATAAATTATTAAATAAAATTTTAACTTACATGATATATAATTCATTTGCTAACGTGAGTCCGATCGATCTTAGCCGATCCATTGTCGGGAGACAAACGTAGGGCTCGAGTTATGGGACAAAGAAGACGCGTCTTCACATGGAATTTATTGATGGCTGCCCTAAATACTGTAAATGGGTCCTACCCATTTTCGTTTGTTTGATCCTACCTGCGAGGAAATCCTACTAAGTCTTTTTTTTTTTCCACCTCTGCTTTTCCCTGAAAATCAAGCTCATTTTCGAGGACAAAGGGAGGCTTTGGTCTTATCATTTGCTCCATAGTGACGGCCATTGTTTGGTGGTGGGTCTGAAATTTGTAAAAGATTTTAGACAAATGAAATCCCAAGTATTGCCCTTTATAGATTTTGAGGGTGAAATAATTTGGACCCTTTTAAAAACATTGAAATATTAGATAAAATTATCGATCAAAATAATAATAATAATAATAATAATAGTTTAATTCTTGAACACGAAATCTATGAAGGTTGCTTTTTGATGTATCTGTTGAATAAAGATTTTAAATAAATTTTGTTGAGGAAATTTGAAATTTAAGAATATTTCATACTATTGATATTGTCATTTGAATTCATCAAATATAATTTTTTTTTTAAAGAAAACAAGGTGAAAAAAAAAGGAATTTCCACCATCCTAAGGCACATGATAGACAACATTTGAAATGAAAACTGTCATCCTTCAATGCAAGTTCATAGCCGAGCTTTTAACTTGGATGCACAAAATGCACAAAATTTACAACTCTTTCCCAGTTCCAAGTTAGCTGTACAGAAAACAGAACACGAAATGAAACGAACGAACGAACGAAACGAAACCCCCCCCCCCCCCATGAGATCATTAAAACCTCATACAGATAAAGCCAACTGTAATTCGGTGCAGAAACCCTTAACCTCCTTGCTACTCACTCACGGCATCACCATTCCTGACTTCCTCGACTTAAAATGGAAGAGGCGAAAGAAGTCGGGGAGAGCAGTCCGAATAAACTTTTCTCTACTATCAACAGCTTCCTGGAGATGCTTGTTCTAGGTAGAGTCAGCTTATGTACATCTTCCCTAAGGTTCTGATCCTACATTTGCCTTGGATCACCTGCAAATACAAAGTAGAAGCTTTAGAGCAGAAAAATACACAAGCCCGGTAGGGTATTTAGTGTAAGGACAGATGTAGTAAACCTTCTGTACAAAGCCTTCACATCTTGATGCAACATGGGGGACTCCAAGAATAGGTCACCACATTCGCTCACATCTACCCTTTCCACATCAAACTCTTGTTGACCACAGTACTGATTCCACTCGAACCACATTTTTGCTATCAATTCTTTTCTGAAGCAAGTAGAATGGTCCTCGTCTTCAGGAGAATCAGCTGCAACCAATCTGTATGCGAATACCTTTCTCTGCTGACCTGGTCGAAAAGCTCGGCCAATTGCTTGACGTGTTACGGATGGGTTCAAATGAACGTCCAAGATTAGGATGCGGGATGCCCCCACCAAAGAGATTCCTTCGCCACAGGCCTTGATAGAGCCAAAAAATACTTTGGCATCTGGAGAATTGTTGAACTGGTCCATTGCCCATTCCCGGTGCTCCGAACTAGAATCCCCAGAAATCATAAACATTTCCCGCCCTAGACTCCAGCCCTTCTTTTTTGCTGCTAATTTCTCCAGAAATTTCAGTGGCAGGAGGTAATGACTGAAGACAAGTAACTTCTCTTGAGCAGATTCACACAAACCAAGTATGTTTAAGAAAAACTTTGCTTTCACTCCATCATTGATATTCAAACATTCCAGCAATTCATCTAGTTTATCAGCAACAGCATTACTAATCTCCTTCTTTTGGTTTGAAGTAGCATTGCTCATCTCTGCAAACGGTTTCAGCTGAGGGTGCAAATAAACTGCACTCCCCACAGAACTTCTCTTAAATTTCCTTTGAAACTTCTTCAACTTTTCAACTTCAGATTTCTGCTTAGGGCCAAGATTGAGAAGTACTGTGAAGTCAACAAGGCCCGGTAATTCTTCCAGAAAATCCCCTTTATAATAGTGGAGGACCTTACTAGTCATTTCTCGGAGATCTTGAATGACAGCAGTCTTTCTTTTAAAATCTTCATCCTTTTGCAAAGTGTGCTCAACCAAGTCATAAAAGGCTGCCTCTGCACCAGATTTCACCTGCTTCCTCACCCCAGATATCTGCACTTTGCTAAAGATACGCCTCCTAGCAGCCTTAGAAGCATCCAACTTCATAAATCTAGGACGGACAAGTTTCAAAATATTAAAAACTTCTTTCACATGATTTTGATAAAGAGTTCCAGAAAGAACCACTTTCCGAGGTGTCTGGATTTTGGCGAGAGAGTGCAGTACATCAGTGTTCTCATTTCTTGGAGTGTGACCCTCGTCCAAAATAAGAATGGTAGGAACTTTCAGCAAAATTTCCTGACAGGCAGAAGCCTCTGAGCTACTTTGTGTGCCACAAATAATGGAAGAGAACTGTTTGTAGCCCAGAAAAAGAATGCTCCTGTCATCAACCCATTTCTTTAACACTTGCAGTTGCTGAGCGCGGCTTTCAGCTTTTGGAGTGTAAAAGTCATATAATGGGATGTCCTCTATTTGCCATCTCCGAAACTCCTTTCTCCATGTTGGCAAGATCCCCTTGGGAAGTACTACCAGTGGCCTGGCATGCGGATACTTTGCCAGAAAGCTCTGCATGAAACTTATGATCATGAAAGTTTTCCCAGATCCAGGTGCATGGGCCAGAATACAACCTCCGGGATTGTCTGTGACCAGGTTGCGAAGCAGAAAATTAAAACCCTCCACCTGATGTGGTTTCATCTGCTTCATATGCCTTGGATGAGCAGAGATTTCTGTGACTGCAAAGTCATGTTCCGACAATTTAAGTCCATCTAAGGAGGATTCAATCCTTTCTCCATCTTTGCTACTTCGAGGCTCATACATGTAAGTTCTTGATGTTCTTGTGCTCTGGAACAAAACCAATCAACCTTATACTGAAGATATCCAGAGGGTTTTCTTTTTTTGTTAGTACAGAGATATCCAAAGGTTCTCATAGTAGAAGAGATTTGAAAATCTGCTGTTTCTGGGTCCCAGCAACTTTCGCAATTCATAGTAACAAGGACAACAGACACCAGCAAACTCACAACAGGCATAACAAACATCAAATTCATACTAAACTGCTAAAAGGGGGAAAAAGAGAAAGGGGTAGGGGATTCAATAGCAAAAACTTAACTAGAGTAACATTTACAAAATCTGGAACCAGCAATTCAAAATAGTGTACGAATTTAGAGAGCATGATAGAGAAAGAGATGCTAATCATAAAACTTGCATCGCAAAATGAGAGAAAGCAACTGCCTAATGAAACAACTTCATCCACCAGTACGAGAATGATGCATAACTTTTCTCGTATTGGAGGAGTAGCTGCTGATCTACCTCATGGTTGGATTAAGAAAGGAGCATACAGGAAGTTTAAACTGGTATAAAGAAGGAAAAGACCAATATCAAGAACATATATTAAGATCAAGAAGCATTAGGATAAGTAAAGCAAAGGGAAGGAAAATAAGTAAATAAACAATTGTGAGCTGCTTCTAAAAAAACAGGAAACTAGTCAACTTAGCCAAGTGCCAGCAACAGTAAACAAAAGCCAAGTTTGTTTATTTCCCTTTCTTTCTCCTTAATCTGATACTCTACTCGGACACGTTGTTTTGATACGGCTCTCCATGGAATGACCAAAATATACATCACTAAGCATAAAAACTGCCACAATTGTTGAAATATCCTTTCCAAGCTACCTCCACATTAATTAACACCTACTCAACTGTTGATAATTATTGGTAAGTTGAATGGCTTGGACTCATGTACCAAAGAACAACAATAATTTCACAAAAAATAAAAAATAATATCTATTTAATCATTGTTATAATCTTTTCTCCCTAAATGAAACTATCTTATCAAGCAAACCTTCTCAAAGATTGCACTGCTGGGAACAGAAAGTTCAGCAAATCATATGTTTTTTGAAATCTTAGACTAACCCAAAGAAACCTGATCAAAACTAATAGCCAAGCACTAAAATATCATCCATGGCCCAGTATTGATGTGGACTGAAGTGAGCCAAAACTGGTCCGGCCCAAGATGTTTCATGATGAGATATCTTAGGATAAAAATATCAGGCTAACCTACACCAAGCATACCTTCTGACATGCAAAAGCTAGCTAACTGGTAGAACATTTGCCGCCAAAACTAAAATATATAGACATAATTCCACATTCAAAACTTAATGAATTTTGACTCCAATTTTAATAAGTCTCACCTGTAAGAGTCAACCCTCCCTGTCAAAGTTCGGCCAGGATTATACAGTGATCAAACAAGCTCAACCATATTGGACCAAATGGTGAGCAAGAGAATTTACTGGGTTAAATAGCAAGTAAAAAAATCGTACCTTTGAGTACTGATAATCAACAATTGTTTCAATAGCTTTATCAATGACTCCACAAACACGACACACGCAACCAATATCATCCTTCAGCACAAATGAGTGATCACATTCAGCTCCAGTTTCCTTAATTAGCTCATCAGTGGCAGTGGCAGTATCAGGTGGGATGTCCTAGGAGGAGCAGCGAAAAGCAAGTCATCACTCCAGAGCTACATCCCATCAACACAGTGAACAAAAACACAAATAGATTAAAGACTGCAAACTAAGTTTGCAGAAGCATGACCTTGGGGGCTAAATTACGCCTTTTATTTTCGTAATATAGCACACCAGATGCGGGCAGACAAAGTAATGCACATTAATCGTCATTAACTTCAGTAAAACATATGGACTGTTCAAAACAATTGAAATAAAATATTAAAATTGTTGATCAAATAAAACTAACCTGACATATCTGAAAGAAAAGGAAGAAAATGATAAGTCATGCCAAAATGTTGTCGATTAGACCATGCAATATTGCATAACCAGGCAACAAACTTAAAACATATCTGCTTCTTGGAGGATTAAGGCAAAATTCTAAAGTCACTCCAACTAAATCAGCACTTCAGAGGATAAAGACTGGTGCTTCAAAATGTGTATATGCATGCGATAATACAAATAAGTATAGTTTGGGAAAACAAGTTCATGCATGCAAATTGTCCCTCTTCTTTTAATATGTAATACAATTTCAACCTTAACAGTGGGATTGTTTTAAGAGTTAAATACATAGTATTTCTGGAAGTTACGAATGGCTGGTAATTTCAATTTCTTCATCCATTATATTCTTGTTCTGTAAGAAATTGAACTCTCTTTAAGGCAGTAGAGGACATGAGTATACAAATACCTTTGAACACTCTAATCCAAATGACATTTCCTTCCAGAGATCCTCCACACCATCATCTTCTGGAGGGTGCTTGCTTTCATCCATATCTTCATCTTCTACACCAACATACTCGCCTTTATTTCTTGTAGTTTCAATTTCATTATCCATACATAACTTTTGTTCTGATGAAGCTTTCCTCCGTGTAAGAGTAATCATCTGCATGCAGTGACAGAGGTCAGCATCATGATAGTTAAACATTAAGCCAACAGAAAATTCCAGAAATAAGATTAACCCAAGTTTCACAACCTGTACTAAAAAGAGAAGCATCTATAAAAGGTTCTCTAATTACAAGCAAATCAAAATGGCAAGGGTCGGGGTGTCAAATTTTCAAAGATATCTCAATTGCATTGTATTCTTCTTCTGGACTTGAATTAAGGTCCCTCGAAGGAACTTTAGAATTTATATCATGTTCGTGACCTTGAGAGAGCCAACTCTGCCATTATTTAGGTTTCTTGGAAGTAATGGTTTTGTAAATAATAAAATTTCACAAATTAATACGGGAAGAAGGTTATATTAAGGCATCAGAACAAACATCCATATAAAAACAAACATATACAACAGCTGCAGCTGTTGTAAGCTTACTGCTGAATTGTTCATAGGAAGTCCACTAACTGAATTCCCCAGGTAAATCTCCTGAAATTGAGTAGTATGCTGCTTCTGATCATATTCATCATCTGAATCAATGATCACAACAGGTAAAGCAACAGTTCTGCCATTTTTTGCCAAAATGCTATCCTCCAAGTCAATTATAGATTGATTTGTCAATTCTGCAACCTCCTTGCTCCACCCCGATCCCATTGTGGGGCAAAGTGTAGAATATGATGCACATAACTCGGTCAACATTGCCATCCTTCGAGCACAAAGAGCTTCAATATCTGTAGTCACACTTCCATATTTGCCACAATCTAACTCCTTCAGAAGATCAGGAACAGCAAATGGATCAGAATAATCAACGACTGTTAAAGACTTCTTTTGTTGCTTCCTTTTGGGTTCCTCAAGCAAATCTTTGATGAAACGCGCAGCACTACGCACATTTCCTTCATTACTCAATTGAATCCTTTTATGGCCCCTAGAATAAAAATCTGTTTTTGTGAACAAAAGAACATATGAGATCATAAACAAGAAGTTACGCCAAGTAAATGAGAATAAAAAGAAGCACCCTACACATTAGAATGTTGCTAGATTCATGGTTTCACTTGGCATTACAACATAATTCATAATTGAAAGCATAAGTCAGACATTCCATGACCTAATTATTGACTTCTCCTCATAGGGAGTTTTCGATGAATCAACTTCAGCAGCTAATACAATGACGTTACACATACCAAACCCAATAATCAACTTCAATGAATCATTTTTCTTCTTCTCCAAAAATATGAATTAAAAAAAAAAAAACAAAAACAACAACCAAATGATGCCCCTGATCCAACAAGACAAGCCAAGACTAATAAAATGTTGAAATTTAAGATTGTAGAATAACATAAAACAAGGGTTAGTCTTGATACCATTAGGGCTGCTTTGCTGCAATTTTGTTGGATATGGGAGGACATAATTAGTCCGCCAAATTTCATGTGCCAGCTCCATGATTATCTACAACTGGCAAAATATCACCAAGCCGATCGGTGAAAAAAATGGCAAAAAAGATTACATAAACAAATAAGGAAAATCAATACTATGAATCAATACATACATATATAATTGAAACTGTGTTTGTGAAATGTTACCATTAGGCATTGTTTGGCAAATTCAAAGGCAGCTCAATTACTGGACTCCATATGGCTTTTTAATGCAAAAATTGACACTATAACAATAATTTAAATCCATTTTATCAAAATATTTTAATTTTAGTACCAAAATCTTACATGCTTACCATTTTTTACTTTAACTGATAATATTATACATAAAATAGCACGAAATACAGATAAACTAAAACAGTTTAAACAAGACTCACAATTCCCAAACACAGCCCTGTCTCACCCTTCCACAATGATGCACAATTTGTAAGCAAAATCCCATTAAAATCTATACAAAATCCATAAAATATGTACAATGTATAATCGATCTCTTGTTCCTCATGCTCGCAGGTTTCTTCCAATTAAATCTTGACATACAGAGATTTGGTGTACATTTTGATCCACTATCCTCAACACAAAATCCATCATCATCAATCGGAGGAAAAGAAATAACGGATGTTAGTTCAATTTAAAGCTGACATTGAAATAGAGAGCAAAAAAATAAAACTTTTTCTTTTGTGTGCGAAGTGTGTTTTCTGAAAATGCCAGAGTCTGAGCAACTTGAGAGAGAGAGAGAGGAACTTGAGAAGAGAAGCGAGAGAAGAGAGGAGAAGAGAAAGTGTGTGCCTAGAGAGAGAGATATACGTACCGGCTAAGGCCGACGCCGATGAAGACAACAGAGGACAGAGGACAGTGGCTCTCTAGCATGTACGGAGAAGGGCGGCGATGGAGCTCCCCGGCAAAAATCTCTTAAGTGAGCCGCTAGCGCTAGAGAGGGAGAGAAGGACACCGGAGAAGTAAAGAGACGGACGGAGAGTTAGGGTTGGGTTTTTGGAGTCTTCATACATAAAATATATCAATAATATTTATAGCAAAGCTCGATATATAAAATATATATCAAATATTGATATAAATAATATTTTCAAACCTAACACAGTTACATTTATGGCAAAGGAAGCAAGCGGGGGAACAAAAACAACACAACATTGCCGTCTTCTTCTCTCACAACCCAAAAAAAAAAAAAAGAAAAAAACCACACAACATTGAATTCATACAAACTTGTTAAGATTTAAAGCTGATTATATTTTAACAAACAAAATTTTTTCTTGCTTGAAATTGGGTTTTTGGATGATGGGAGTTATGCAACAAAAAATGACTTGAGCATAAATGTAAAATGGATTTGGTTTTCTATTTTGAAAATGCATGTGCTAAAAATATTTCTTTTTTTTTTTATTTGTAATAAGAATTTATCAACCGATTATTAAAATAAATCCATTACCATATGTAATTTCAATAATTGAATTTACTCTAATTGGTCTAATTCTAGACTAAAACGTGATAGATTTATTAAAGAATGGTAACGAAAGAAGTGATATTTGTTATTTTCCAAACTCACTTTCTTTTTTTTTTTAATGTCATAAACTTTTTATATTCTGATTTGAAAATAACAAAACAAACAAAAATAAGAGTTATAAATATTTATGTTTGTCAAACTTACCATCACAACTTCACATGAAAAGAATTACAATCTCATTTCAACTTATTGATTCAATGTATATACAAACAAATAATGAATTCGGATTTTTATAAGATTATATTTTGTAGAGACTTTCGCACTCCCTACTCTCAATTAGGATCGGTAATTGGGTTGGATCGACTTGAGCTCATCTCGTTTAAAAGGGCTGATTTGGTTCATTTAGAGTCGAACCGAACTTGAACATAATTTTTAGACTTGATTTAATTACGGAGCTAGCTTGGACATAAGTGAACTCGACCCGATGCAATCTCGACTCGTTTAACATTAAACACTGTTTGTATTTTACCTTTTTTATTTTATTGTCTCACAGAAGAAAGAAACCCAAAAATCAAGACCCAAGTAGAGAGTCTTTGTCCTTTCCTATCCCTAACCTAAGTCGTGTCTTGTGTCTCGTGTGCATGCCCAACCCTAACTCCAACACCTTCCCTCGCTCTCTCGGGAAAATCATTTAAAGACCAGTAAATGTTATGGTTGTCCGTCATACATTCAAGGTAGAGAACCGTCGTGTTGATTTTATGGTCTCCTTAGGCCACTCTCATTCTTAAAGACTCAATGAATTTAGGACTTCTCATCCTCTGGCTATTTTACTTTCACTTTTTAAGGATGATGTGAAGATAGCAAAGTTCTAAGACTGAGAAGAGTTTTTTTCAGAATCAAATAATTATAATTCAGTTGATTTGATATAAAAATATTTTGATTAATTTGAAATTATTAAAATTTAAAAAAAAATGATTTTTTGTATATTTAAAGAAATTTTGTAGGTAAAAAAAATTATTATTCGAGCTCAAATCTGACCCAAAATGGGCACGAAGCTGATGTGGAACAAATTTCAAAAAAATTATTCAGGTAGCTCAAAAAAGGAAAAGAGATCCATTAATTTCTAATTTCTATAATTTCCTAATTTTTAAAATTTCTTAACTTCCATAGTTTTCTAATTTTTCTAGTTTTAGTTTCTTAATTTTTATAGTTTCTATATTTCTCTAATTTTCTAGTTTTTATAGTTTCATAATTTATGGAGTTTGCATTCCCTATAAATACTTAAAGTGTTTCATTATTTTGGTATTTATGATTAATAATATTTTTTTTGAAGAGTGATATTTCTCTTTTAAGAGTTTTAGGGTTTTCTCTTTTCAAACACTGTTACTATTTTTTTATCTCTCTCGCGTTAGGTGGTATCAAAGTCAAGACTTTCCGTTACGATGACCAACCAAGTCGGTGAAGGTAGTACTCATTCTGACGTGTTCAGAGAATTGCAAGTTATAACGGCTGCACTTCAAATTTTGTCTGTTTGAGTGGAGCGGGTAGAATCACGAATGGAGCAGACAGAAGCGGAACTACAGATATCACGATCAAACCAGAGCAATATAGGAGGTGAAGGTGGCGACAGGAGAATCGCTCAGGGATCTCACTTCAATCCCATATTATCACAACAATCTCGTAGGGTTCAGACCAATGAGGATGATTCTTCAGACAAGGAGGTTACTCAGTTTTTTCATTATAACCCTAATTCAAGGACAACTCGTCAATATCAACAAAAAAAGTTTTGATTGAAAGTCAACATTCCTTCATTCAATGAGAATCTAAATATTGAAGATTTCCTAGATTGGGTAGCAGAGGTCGAAAGGTTTTTCGAATTCGCAGAGATACCAAAGAATAAACAAGTAAAACTAGTAGCATATCGATTAAAATGTGGAGTTTCTTCGTGGTGGGAACAAATTCAAATCCAACGAAGGCGTTTGGAAAAACAACCAATAAGGTTTTGGCCAAAAATGAAAAAGATGTTGATGACCAGGTTTCTTCCTCCAGATTATGATCAGTTTTTGTTTCATCAATACCAAACGTTGATGCATGGGTAAAAATCTGTGGCTAAATATACCGCAGATTTTTTGTGATTATCAACACGAAATAATTTGATAGAAACTGAAGGTCAACAGGTGACAAAATATATTCATAGATTGAAACCTGCAATCCGTGATAAAATCGACTGTCAGATCATTTTAACACTCAATGAAACCCAAAATATGGCCCAGAGAGCAGAGTCAATAGAGTTTAGGGGATATTATGGGAATGAAGGTATCCATAAACCTTTAGGCGAGACATTTAGGGTAAATCCAAGAGTCAGTACATGCTCCAGTTCTGAATCCGTGAAGAAATATATGGTAGAGAATGAGTATGCAAAAGAACCAGCCAACAACAACCCTTATTTGAAGCCGACAGAAGATAAGTGTTACAGGTGCGAGCAAGTTGGTATTTCTAAAAAATTATTCAGATGGCTCTAAAAAGGGAAAGAGATTCATTAGTTTCTAATTTCTATAATTTCCTAATTTTTAAAGTTTCTTAACTTCCATCGTTTTCTAATTTTTCTAGTTTCTATATTTCTCTAGTTTCCTAGTTTTTATAGTTTCTTAATTTATGGGGTTTGCATTCCTTATAAATACTTATAATGTTTCATAATTTTGATATTCATGATTAATAATATTTTCTTTGGAGAGTGATATTTCTCTTTTAAGAATTTTAAGATTTTCACTTTTCAAACTCTGTTGCTATTTTTCTATCCCTCCCGCGTTAGAAGCCCTTTTAATTTTTCGAACCGAGTTCAAGTTTAGATTTTTTGAGATTTCTCGAGCCGACCTTGAGTTTGAGCCTATAAAATTTTAAACGAGCCGAACTCAAGCTCTATAAAACTCAACACAGAAAACTCGATTGCGAAGCCTACTCTCAACCATGAACTTATTTTGTCATGAAATGAACATGATCAGTATCCTTTTCTCGAGTTTAACATAAAAACGTTCCAACTCAAACCTCACAATTTTTATTTCTTTTTATTTCTAATGTGAAATCTTTTATTTTTAAAATTCTACAACCTTACTTAAATCATAAAAATAGTGGTTTGGGATTAAAATTGCAGAGGGGATTTGGTCTGATGGTCCCACAAAATGAGAGAGGCAGGATTTGTTTTACAACAATCGTTGTACCAATTTTTTATTAAATATTTGTTTGAATCAGTCAAACAATAATATAATATGTTAATATATATAATATACAGATAGGATGTTATTTTTATAATTTTTTTTAAAATATTTAATTTGATCAATATTTATTTCTCTTCAAATGCCCTCATTATTTTATATTCACCCCCTCAAAAATATTACGTGGCATGAATCATCTTCCCTCAAAATTCGAAATAGCTTCCCCAGTTTACAATAGCCCCAAGAAAGTCTCGAGTTGTAATCAGAAGCCACGTGCCAGGGAAGCTCCTAGGGGCCACGTAGAGCCTCTTGATATTGATTTGCTTTGACTTGACTGGAAAGTAAACGAAGAGAAGTAAACATGGTAAGCAACTCTCCACAAAACTCTTAATTTTTTGAATTGCAGGACCGTTACAAATAAAGGGATCGTTGGTGGCTTTGCTGTCAGATCCGACGGTCATCATGCCAAAGCCTTTTGAAAAAAAAAATAGAAAGTGATACATGTCCACTCTCATTTTTAATCCTCCCATCATTTTTTCCCCTTTTCACCTCTCTCTCTCTCTCTCTCTCTCTCTCTCTGCCCCCCCAACCGAGATGCATACAGCATACGCTCAATCTCACTCTCAAAAAAGCAACATGGGTTCCTAAAAATTGGGATTTTCTGATTGTCTAAATTTCTATCTCTTTTCAAGCAATTCTCCCCGATTTCAGAATTCGAGGTACATAGAGCCAAAAGGGTTTGTTTTTAAAACATGTTTTGCTTCATAATCCTGAGATTCCCCACATTTTCTTTTTGAATTTTCTTGTGGATCTTGCCGATATATTGATCCAATGGGTGGATCAGAGAAGATTAATCCAGGAATTCTTGGACCTACGAATTTTGAAGGTAATTTGAACAAAAATGTGACTTATTTCTTCGTTTCTTTTTGTTATTATTCCCAGCTTATTGAAAACTATTAATTTGATTTAGGACTTTTAGAATTCTGGGTATTGTTGGGATAATCAAGACTATTACCTTGCAATATGGAAATTTGTAAATCACATTTAAGATTCGATGTTTTAGGGTTGGGAGTAGTGGGAGGTAAGAAGTTCATACCAGGAATGAGTCAATCCAGACAAGTACTAGGTGATATCGATTGCAACATAATTGGACCTTCGATTCATCCTTTGACATTCAACAAACAAGCATTGCAAGGGTAATTCCGGTTTTCCCAATCTTAATAGCTCAATTCTATCACTTGTTTGAATTTATGTTGCAATACTAGGACAATTTATGATGTGAACCCGATGAATATAGAAATTTTAAAATCCACGAATAAGTTAATTTAGTTTAAAAATCGTCTCAACGAATTATTTGAATCGATATAATTAAAGATCTCAACGCTTGCTCTAAAGGAGGAAGAACCTAAAATATATGATTTTAAACTCGTTTCTCATTAGAACAATAACCTTGGTATTAAGATAGAATGAATCACGTCATAATTTAGGTAGTTCGAAATCTAAATTGATAAGTCAAAGAATTAAATAATACTCCTATATTAAATAATTTTAAAAGTTTTCAAAAGAACAAGACGTGTGAAGAAATTTCATAATTTTTTTAATTCTCTCAAAAATTATATTTTACACAATATGTAATAGTTTATTTATAAGTTAAAGGTAAATACTAAATTGATAACTAAAAATTTAGTAACTCCTAAACAATTAAAAAAAATAGGAAATTAAAATATAAACTATAAAGAAGAATTAAAAAAACTAAATAAACCAAACTATTTTGATCAAGTTTTACTGTTATTTTTCTTTATTTTGATCAAGAATTCTATCACATGTTTAACATAATTAAGTCCCCTTTTGATTTTTCATTCATTTGGACTCCAATTTTTTGTTGTAAAACCCTCTGAATTAACTTATTCAGTACTTTTTAAATCTTTTAACTCGAACCTTTGTCACCGACTCAACTTGAATTTGAGTTGGATCTTGTGAATTTCTTGCAATCTTGATGACCTCATCATTCCCTCCCTCTTGAGAAAGATTTGTCCTCAAATAGTCACCTACATCAAAAGGACTTAAGTCAGTAATATTGAAAATAGCACTAACATTATACTCACTTGGTAAATCAAGTCTGTAAGTATTGTCGTTGATCCGTTCTAATACTTGAAAAGGACCATCTCCTCGGAGTAACAATTTAGAATGTCTTTGTGTCTGAAATTTTTCTTTTTGCATATGTAATCAAACCCAATCACCGGGTTCAAAAATCAGCTTGTGACATCTCTTGTTCGCTTACTTGATATATTGTTCGGTTCTCTTCTCTATGTTGAACCGTACTTTCTCATAAAGTTGCTTTACAAATTCTGTCTTTTTTTTACCATCTAAATTCACTTGCTCAGAAATAGGTAAAGGTAATAAATCTAAAGAGTTAAAGGATTAAAACCATAAACAATTTCAAATGGTGAGAATTTGGTAGCAGAGTGAACAGTACGATTATATGTAAACTCAACATGTGACAACATTCTTTCCAAATTTTAATATTTTTACTAATGACAGCTCTCAACAAAGTGGATAAAGTTTTGTTAACTACTTCTGTTTGACCATCAGTTTGAGGATGACAAGTTGTTGAAAATAAAAGTTTCGTTCCTAACTTTTCTCATAATGTTTTCTAAAAATAACTCAAGAACTTAGCATTTCGATCTAAAACGATTGTTCTAGCCATCCCATGTAACCTTGCAATCTCCCTAAAGAATAAATTCACAATATGAGAAGTATTATCAGACTTATGACAAGAAATAAAATGAGCTATCTTAGAAAACCGATCTACAACTACAAAGATCGAATCCCTTTCATATCTACTCCTAGGTAAGCCTAAAACAAAATCCATCGAAATGTCAATCCAAGGTGAACTAGGAATAGGTAGGGGTGTGCAAAGACCATTAGGTTCAACCCTAAATTTAGCTTGCTTACAGGTAATACATCTACCATAAAATCTCTCAACATCTCATTTCATGTGTGGTCAATAAAAGTGTTCCTGTAAAATAACCAAGGTTTTGGCGACTCCAAAATGTCTCATTAACCCTTCACTATGAGATTCCCAAATTAACAAATCTCTCAATGAACAATTTAGCACGCATAACTTATTTTCCCTAAACAAAAAGTTATCGTGCCTATAGAATTCACCATCTGTAGATTTTTCACAATCACTATAAATTTCTCCAAAATCGTGGTCATCATGATAAAGTTCCTTAATATGTTCAAAATCAAGAAATTTAGTATCAAACGTAGAGATTAAGGCATACCTGCGTAAAAGTACATCCGCGATCACATTCTCCTTACCTTGTTTATATCGAATGACATAAGGAAAATTTTCGATAATTTCATCCATTCGAGCATGTCTCTTATTCAACTTATGTTGACTTTTCAAATATTTCAAGGATTTATGATTCATACGGATCACAAATTCTTTCGGCCACAAATAGTGTTGTCATGTCTCCAAAACTCGAACCAAGGTATATAATTCTTTGTCATAAGGAGGATAGTTAAGTGCAGTTCCGCTTAACTTTTTGCTAAAGTACACAAGTGGTCTTTTATCCTGCATTAAAACAGCGCATATACTTACACCAGAAGTATCATATTCAATTTCAAACGTTTTAGAAAAATTAGGTAAAGTAAGTAAATGAGCATGAGTAAGTTTATGTTTACTAAGTTGAAACGCCTTCTTTTACTCTTCACTCCATTTGAATACAACGTTCTTCTTGATGATTTGTGTAAGTGGTACAGCAATGGTGTTAAAATCTTTCACAAACCTTCTATAAAAACTAGCAAGTATATGAAAATTTCTAACATCACCGATACTAAAGGGGGTCGGCCAATCTTGAATGACTTTGATTTTTTTTTCATCAACCTCAATTCTTTTAGCACTCACAACAAAACCTAGAAAAATAATCTTATCGATACAGAAAGTACACTTTTTAAGATTAGCATATAACTTTTCCTTTCTAAACACATCCAAAACCGAATGCAAATGTGAAACATGATCATGCAAACTTTTACTATAAAGCAGAATATCATCAAAGTAAACAACTACGAATTTACCAATGAAAGTACGCAAAACATGATTCATTAAGTGCATGAATGTACTAAGACCATTGGTTAATCCAAAAGACATGACTAACCACGTATAGAATCCATATTTAGTTTTAAATGTTGTTTTCCATTCATCTTCTTCTTTCATTCGTATTTAATGATATTTACTCTTAAGGTCAATCTTAGAAAACACACAGGCACCAGGCAATTCATCTAACATGTCATCTAATCGAGGAATAGAGTGTTGATATCTTACGATTATATTGTTGATGGCTCGACAATCAATACACATCCTCCATGTCCTATCTTTCTTAGGTACTAAAATCACCGGAACTATGCATGGACTCATGCTTTCTCTCACAAATCCTTTTTCCATCAACTCTTTGATTTGCCTTTGTAGCTCCTTCGCCTCTTCTGGGTTGCTTCTATATGCTAGACGATTTGGAATTGATGCACCGGGTGCAAAATCGATTTGATATTCAATCCCTCGGATCGGTGACAATCCTTGGGGTAGATTTTCGGAAAATACATCTTTGAATTCCTACAAAAGAGAAACAATAGCACTAGGCAAAAAAGGATTAAGTTGGTAAGTGTTTAAAATGGATTCCTTATACATAAGTACAATCATTGGCCGTTTTGAGAGTATTACTTGCTTAACCTCAATTATTTTGATATAGAAATTCCTTTGTTTTCTCTCGGATTTACCTCATTAGCCGAACTTCTCTCTTTTTTCTTCCTCACCAAATTCAGTCTCTCTTTTTTCTTTTCTCTCTTTTTTCTCTTCTCTCAACTCATTTTGATCTCTCTGTTTCTTTTGTTCACTCAATTTTTACAATCTCACTCAGTATTCATAGACTTTTATTGGTGTCATTTAAATCAGAGTGATTTTTCGTTGATTGAACATGAATGAATACTTGTTGGTGAAGCCGTCATGTTGTACATGTCGATCAAATTGTCAAGACCTTCCTAACAAAATATGCCCAGTCTGCATTGGTACCACATCACATAACACCCCATCCTCATATTTCCCAATTTGGAGTGACACAATAACTTGCTCGTAACCCTTACTTCTCCACTATCATTCAACCATTGTAGTTTGTATGGTTGGGAATGTTTAGTGGTTGGCAAATTCAGTTTTTTCACTAAAGTCGTACTCGCCACATTAGTAAAACTACCACCGTCAATAATTAAAATACATACATTATCTTTCACATGGCAACGAGTATGAAAGATATTCTCCCGTTGTACTTCTTTTTCATCTCCTCTGACTTGTAAGCTTAAAGTTCGACATGTAACTAGTACTAACATCTCACCGTGTTCAGCCCCGTACTCTTCATCTCCGATGGTGGCATCTTCCAATGGTGGCAAACAATCAATGTCATCTTCATTTTCGAACTCGATTGCACCATTTTCCCGAATCACCATAACTCGCTTGTTTGTACATTGGCTAGCTATATGTCCAATTCCTTGACACCTGAAGCATTTAATCTCACTAGAATGAGTTGAAGTAGAGACTGCCTTACCTTGAGAAGTTGTGGTGGAAGCAGTTGATTTGTGTTCAGATTTAACTTTTGAGGTGGCTAAATTTTTTCTTTTTTTGGATAGCTTGTTCTCTAAGATGTTGCACTTGAATTTGGTGGGGGGGTTTTTTTTTTCGTTTTTTTCCCCCCCTTTGGGTGCCTCTCAACATTGATTGTCATATGTACTAAATCTTCCAACTCCACATAATGATGAAACTCGATCGTATTGACAATCTCTCGATTTAAACCATTCAAAAATCTAGCCATCGTCACTTCTCTATCTTCTTCCACATTGGCCCTAATCATAGTCATTTCTATCTCTTTATAATACTCATCTATGTTTCGGTTACCTTGGTGGAGACTCTGCAACTTGAGATATAAATTCCTAAAGTAACGACTTGGCACAAATCATCATCTCATCACTCACTTCATCTCATCCCAAGTTTCAATAGGTTGATCCTCATTCCGCCTTCTATTGATGCACAACTGATCCCACCATATAATTGCATAATCAGTAAACTCAATAACAGCCAGTTTTACTTTCTTTAATTCAGAATAGTTGTGACAATAAAAAACTAACTCAATATTTTTTTCCCACTCAAGACATACTTCGGGATCACTTTTATCTTGAAACGATGGAATTTTCATCTTGATACTACCTAAGTTATTGTCTACCCGATTCCTAACTTCTCTATCCCAACCCAGTCTCTTATGACTATCCACTGATAACCTATCAAACTCCTCCTCTAACCAATCACATTCAAACTTATCCACAATTTCAATTTTCCTTTGATAAAACCTATTCCTTTTTTAGGGGTTCGGCCCTATTGATGGCTAGTTCTTTTGTGATCCCTCTTCTACCCTATCCAACATTTCATTTATAAGATCTAACTCTCTTTTCATCATCCGTCTCATCTCCCCCATAAATGCTTGTAGTTGTAGATTCGGCCCAACATGTGGTTGAACCTCCTCACTTGTGTTATCTTTTTTATTTTGAGACATGATTGAAATCTGCAAGACAATGTTAGCATAAAATAGAAAAGAGTCTCACCACACCCCCTCATGTATTTCATTCAAAAATAATGATTTACTCAAATTCACTCGTATTTTACTTTTTGAATTTGGCTTTTATTTTTAATGAATTCTCTCTTACATTTTACCACTACTGTTTACTTAGTCAAGTTCTTTATTGAATTCGAGAATTCAACTCAAGAATAATTGTTGTGTGAAATTCAAAAACTTATATGAAAAAAATATTAATAAGAGGCACAAAGAAAGAAAGATCAAAGAAAAAAAATAAAAAAAAAATGAGAAATAAAGAAAGTTATAAATTTGGAAAATTTTCAATTTAAAAGAAAACAAATAAGGAATGGAACAAATATGAATGAGAGCAAATAAGGAAAGAGATCGAGAATGAAAAAAAATTTTGAATTTAGAAAAGTGCACAAATAAGCAAATATTTCAAATTCAACCAAAAAATTTAGAAAATTCTAATTCAAATTTGGTAATAATACTTTAAAACTTACTAAATTTGAACAAAATCACAAAATGAAAAATTATCAATTTTGCAAAATTTGGAAACTGTTTTTTTTTTTTCACGGCCTCTTTTTTTTGGCCTCTTCTTTTTTTTTTTTCACGATCTCTTTTTTTTTTTTGGCCTTCCCTTTTTTTTGCCTCTTTTTTTTGTCCTTATTTTCTTTTTTTTTGTACTACCTTTTTTTTTAATGACCTCTCTTTTTTTTTTGAACTATGACAGTACAAAAAAAAATGAAATACACAAAAAACAAGAAATAAATCAACGAATGAAGAATTTTGGACAAGATGATGAATCGAGATTGGAATTAGAGTTTTAAGACACAAACAAGAACAAAAGAAAGAAAAAAATAAAATAAGAATAATTCAAAGGAAAAAAAATCTGGATTAGTTCTGATACCAACTAATGTAAACTTGACGGGTATAAAAATCTTAGAACCCACGAACAAGTTAATTTAGTCAAAAAATCGTCCCAACGAATTATTTGAACCGGTAGAATGAAAGATCTCAATCCTTACTCTAAATGAGGAAGAACCTAAGATATATGACATTAGACCCGTTTCTCACTACAACAAAAATCTTGGTATAAGGATGGAATGAATGACACCACAATCTAGGTGATTCGAAGTCTAGATTGATAAATCAAAGAATTAAACAAGACTCCTATCTTAAATAAGTTCAAAAGTTCTCAAAATAACAAGACGTGTGAAAAAACCTCATAATTTTATTAATTCTTTCAAAAGTTGTATTTTACATAATGTGTAATGACTTATTTATAGGTTAAAGATAAAGATTAAATTGACAATTAAAAATTTAGTAACTTCTAAACAATTAAAAAAAATAGGAAACTAAAATATAAACTATAAAGAAGAATTAAGAAACTAAATAAACCAAACTATTTTGACCAAATTTTACTGCTATTTTTCTTTATTTTCGTTCTCCCTTGGTCTTGGTAGTTTTATGCCCTTTATTCTTCCAATTGAACTTATATGAGCATAATTAAGGCCTCTTTTGATTCTTCATTCATTTGACCTTCAATTTCTTGTTGTAAAACCCTCTGAATTAAGTTATTCAGTATTTTTTTGAATCTTTTAATTTGAGTCTTTATCACCGACCCAACTAAAACTTAAGTTGAATATTATGAATTGCTTACAATCTTGATGACTTCGTCAACTTATGCATATTATTACTAGGAAAGCTGCATTTTGTGAGAAGAGCTCAATAAAGCCATCGCAAAAGCCACTTACAAGCAGTGGCGGAGTTACGTCGAAGAGTGTGGGGGCAATTGCCCTCACTAAAAAAAGAAAAATTATTAAATTTTATATATTAAATAAATATTTACCCCATACAAAAAAAAAATTATCCCCACACTTAAAAAAAATAAATTGCCCCCATAAAAAAATATATATTTATAATTAAAAATAAAATATTTTGACTTATAAAAATATTTTATTCCCAGTACTTTCGGGTCTTGGATCCGCAACTGCTTACAAGGTTGGAGGTTTTTTCCCAACAATTCCACCTTGTCTTGTGCAAATCTTTCTTTATGGTACTGTAGTATATGTTCACCTAAATACTGTTTTCATCCTTCCAATGTTTTTTTTTCCCTTTTATAGGAAAGATGCAGCGGAAATGGTGAGCATTTTAAGAGGGAAACAAGGGATTATAATTCACTTACAGTAATCGTTTGTGGTATTGCATTTGATGTTTCTTTGGTTGATAGTTGAAACCCTGAAAACAAGAAACCCAGATACCCACTTCGTTGGCTTCAGATCTCTATGGTGGGATTGGGGGAGAAGAAAAAGATTGTGTGATAATAGATATGGGGGAGTTTACGGAGGTTAGTGATGTCCCACTCCCCATGTTTGTTAAGCACACAGAGGCCATCCTTGATGAATTTGATCACATGGTATGCTTAGCATGATAAGCTTCTCTTATAATTTGACCGATAGGATTTTCTTTGAAAGATCTGACTGATAAAATTGTACACGTGCTCAGGTGGAAGTTGAAATGCATGATGCCATGGATGACCATATCGTGGATATTGACAGTGTTGCCTGTGAAAATCCACTTGCAGCTGTCGAGTATGTTGATGATATATATGCGTACTACAGGAAAGTTGAGGTACAATGTAGCAATTTTTTGAAGAGCTTTTTGTGTGATATTGAAGTAGATAACCTTTTATAGAAGTAGATAACCTCAAAATTTATCTAGGCTGGTCTATTGAACCATATAGGGTTACAAATCTCAGTTGCTTCATGCAGATTTCTTCCTTTATTTCTCCAAATTATATGGCACGTCAATTTAACATCAATGAGAAAATGCGCGCTATCCTTATTGACTGGTTCATCGAGGTATCCTAATTGACCTATATTGCATATCTTGAAGGGAGTTGTTTTTAGTACATTTGATATTTGATTCCATTTTGTAGCCTTTGAAATGAGCTTTGTCATGAATGAGAAGAATCCAAGTTTTCACTTAATGTTGACAATTACACATCCTATGTTTCTTTGTATATCCATCACCCTCCTCCCCCACTCCCCAAAAAAAGGCCATGTTTCTATGTTTTATTAGCATCATGCTGCAGTAGCAGGACTTAATTGAATATCTTGTTATGATCCTCTAGGTCCATTACAAATTTGAACTCATGGAGGAGACTCTTTTCCTCACTGTCAACCTTATAGACAGATTCTTGGAGAGCAAAGCAGTAGTCAGGAAAAAGCTTCAACTAGTCGGGATTACAGCACTACTATTAGCAGCCAAGTACGAGGAGGTTGTGGTTCCTGCTGTTGAGGATCTAGTTCATATGTCAGATAAGGCTTATACAAGGAAGGAAGTTCTTGACATGTTAATTTTCTTATGGAAAAATGTTCTACTATCACATCCTTCTCTTTGAAATTGAGATTCCTAACTGTTTTTCATGCCCAAAGGAAAAATTAATGGTGAATAAATTACAATTCAACATGTCGGTGCCAACCCCATATGTTTTCATGAGGAGATTCCTCAAGGCAGCACAGTGCGACAGAAGGGTGAGTAATGTGTTCCAACTTCATGGAATTGAAATATTTATTAGTACAATGTTGCTAATGTTCGATGTAAAATCGGAACAGCTAGAGTCTTTGTCGTTCTTCATCATTGAGCTGTGTTTGGTGGAATACAAAATGTTGAGGTTTCCTCCCTCTCTGCTAGCTGATGCAGCAATTTATACCGCTTAGTGCAGTCTCAACAGGTCTATGCTGTGGAGTGACCTTGGAATGGTACACCGAGTACACAAAAGATGAGCTCCTGTGAGTTGCTTTCACTCATTTTTGCCCTTAAAATTCCATTAGTTCTGTAGCAAGCAAAAGACAAACATAACTTATTTTTCCATGTGTGCAAATAGGGAATGCTCGAAACTGATGGTTTGCTTCCATCAAAAGGCTGGAATGGGAAATCTCACTGGAGTTTATAGGAAGTACTGCATGAGCAAGTATGGGAATGCAGCAGTATGTGAGCCAGCTGCATTTCTCTTGGACCTTTTCTAGGGTCCAGCCTCTAAATGTCTTTCCTTGTACAAATGAACAGGTATATTTTGAGTGTGCTCCAAGCATGAAACTGAGGAATTCGAGTTGGCCTGTTGTGGGAAACAGTTTTTTTGACAGACAGGCAGAATTCTACAGCCATGGTAGGTTTTTATTATGTACATTACTAAGACACTCGGTCTTATGTGCCTTGTCCAAGTTGATCACTTAATCAACGTTTCGTGCTTTTCTGCAAATTTCTCCAATGTTATCCTACTATACCTGTTCCTGGTTTTTCGAGGAAAAATAAAGGTACTGTCCTTCTCTGGTTCAATCATGTCATCAGCACCAAACAAGACTTCAAAAAGACTATGAAGAGCAAAACAAAAGAGGGTGAGTGAGACTCTTTTTTATTGAGTATCCATGATAAACAAGACTTAAATGAATGTTATAATTTGCCACGACATAAATTTTTTACTTTTCTAAAAATGCCCCTAAAACTATGCTTATCTGTTTTTTCTCCCTTTTGGCAACAATTTATGAAACCTTTTTTTTTTTTTTAAATACCGTTAAAAGTTTACATATTGATTTAAAAAAAAAAAAATCAGCGGCAGCTGCAGCACTGTGTGTGCTTTGCCCTTCATCTAAACCTTGTTACTCTGTAGTCATGGTTACAACAAATTAATAAATCATGCTATTTTTATGGACAAAAACTAGTTTTATTTATTGTTATTATTTTTAATATTTTAGAGTAAATATCAACAATAAGAGTACTTCTTTAATTTCTAACCCTTAGTCCCTTACCCATGAATCCACCAACTCCCAAAAAAAAAAAAGACTGATTTCCAATTTAAATCCTTGTACTTTGCAACAAAAAAGAAAAAAATAATAACTCCTCCAGAAATCACCTAACTCAAACACACTGCCTAGTCTGGGAGATCAAAGAAAAGAAAAAAAAAGAAAAGAAAAGAAAAAAAAAGGAAAGAGATGATGGAGTTTTCACTTCATTATATTTGAAACTATTAGAAATGAAAAAAAAAATGATATAAGAGTTACCCAGAATTAAAAATTTTTTATAATATTTTTAAGGATAATTATAGTATATTTATAAGACAAGTTTTTTTCTCATTTTCTTTTCATTTTTGAGAAGAAAATTTTTATATTTAAAATCCTCCTATTTTCTCTCTTTTCTCTCTACAGAAAACTTTCAAATGAAAGAATATAGTCATTTTCTTCCCTAATCACTTATCTTCTCTCCAAATCTTTCCATTCAAACCAAATATAAATGCATAATTATAATATCGAATGATTCTAAAAGTATGACATATTATTATAGGTTATAATATTTAAATAATAAATCATGTCTAAAATTAAACAATTTAGGAGTAAAAATTATCATTAGGATATTTAAGAGTTTTTGGGATAGTGAATTATTTGCATAAAATTAAAAAATTAAATAATCTCTATTTTTATTATATTAATTATATACTGAAATTTTCTTATGAAAGAATTTAAAAGTAACACTATTGTTGTAAATGGTTAAAATGATTAAAAATATTTAAATATATTCCAAAATAAAAAATTAATTAAAATCAAAATTTTATCGTATTTTCCACTCTCTTTTTTCTCTTAAACAAAAGGGGAGGGGAAAAAAAAAGGAAAGGGAAAAACGTATTAATTAAGAAAATACGAAAAGAAACAAAACCTGAATTATAGAGAATATCATAGACAACTCATCCGTCTGATGTTCGTATCATCGACCTCGGACATGGAGAACGCGCGAGTTCTGAGAGATTGGTTCGATCGTGTTGACTCCGACAAAACTGGAAGTATCACTGCTCCTCAACTCAAGGTTTCTCTCTCTCTCTCTCCCCTATTTTGTCTCTTAATAACTTCAAATCTGTTGATGGGTATGCTTAAATTCTGCTATTTTACGTTTTATTGTTGAAAATCCTTGTGGGTATGTCTCAATACATCATCTTCGGACCCTCTCTCTCTCTCTCCCTCTAAGTCTCTCCTTAATTGAGCTCAATTACTGAGCCCTAAATGTTATTTGCTGTGATCAGAGTGCTTTAGCTGTTGGAAACCTAGAATTTCCTCTCACTGTTGTTCAACAAATGATCAGGTCTTCCCTCAAATTCCTTCTTTTAAGGTTTTTTATTTAGTATTATTGTTTTCCGAAGTTCAATAATCAAATAGTAAAATTTGGTTTTTTTTGGACCTTTACAGGATGTATGATTTTGACAGAAATGGCACCATGAGCTTTGAAGGTTGTTTGAGCTTTGTGTTCTCTTTTTACAATTTATGGGTTTTTCCCTCTAACTTATTTTTTTTTTTTAATTTTTATTTTTTGTTCAGAATTTGTTGCTCTTAACAAGTTTCTACTTAAGGTCAGTATCCATATTCTAACGATGGAAGAAATTTATTTAGTTGTTGGCTGGCATATACTAAAATAGTACAATGATTTAGGAGGGGTTTATAACATTTATGACAGTCACACTGGCCCTTGAAATAAACTGAATTGTGAAGTTCATTTGAAAATGATATCTGATATTTGGAACCAAAAAGTAAAATATGAAATTCATTCGATATTTTCCTCCCTTCTGTAGTAAATTTAGGTGGACCTACAAACTCTTCTGGAGTTCACTTGCAAATTCCTTCTAATTTTCCAGATTTAGAAATTCATACTTTTTGTGGAGTTAGAAATGAAGCCCATGATTATTTTGGTTCCAAGTAACTAAATTTGGAATTGGAAATGAGCTCTATAAATTTGTGAAGTTCATTTGGTTCCAAGCACAACCAAGAAAGTTAGATATTATTTTTTCTCATCAATGTATAAAATGTGGTTGCTATCTATTATATGCTCTTTAATGTGAAAATTCTGGTAATATAATTGATTTCATGCCCCCATCGGACATCTGCGGTATCTCACATTTTGTTTCTGTGCAGGTTCAACAAACATTTTCTGACTTGGAGAGGTGATTGTTCATTTTGGTATCTATAGTCTGTATAATCCATTGTTATTGCTGACGATACTTGATTTTAGTGCAATTGTTTGGCGGTAACAAAGTGGAAGTTAATTCTGCATTATTGTTGCAGGGGTCGTGGATTTCTTGTTCATGATGATGTTTATCAGGTATTTCAGGTTTATGTTAGTAATTTCTAATGTTCAATTACTCTTTTGGTTGTTCTTTTATTTATTATTCCTAGAAAATTAATGCATCCTAGATATGCATTTTATCTATCTCATCGTGACGAAACTCTCTTTGTATGCTCCTTGAACACTATAAATTGAAAACTTTTCCTTTTTGCTTAACTGTCTAAACTGTTAATTCCTGTTACAGGCATTGGTGAAACTTGGATTTTCCCTTGATTCTCCTGCATTTTATACTGCATGTGAGGTAAAACTTGTACATAGTATAGTCTAGATTTATATTGCGTGAAACAAGATTCAAAAACATGATTCGATCCTCATGGCTTGTTATAGGTTTGTATATGTAATAAAATTTGGGTTAGTTACAAACAATCTGCTGAGAAACTTTTGAATACATATCTACCAAAGACCATGCATGTTACCATGATTATTTTTATGTTGCCCACATTTGAAGAAGAGCACATTGTAGGATGTGGGACATGACATAATCTTATGGAGGAGTTAATTAGTTTGGCTGGTAACTGTTTTCCTTCTTGTATATAACCTGCACATTCTATCTTTTTCCTAAGGTTGAGGATAGGGATTGGTTTGGAAATTATCCCTGGAGCATATTTCCTGATGCTTGAATGTTATGCTAGCACCTTTCATACTACTGATTGGCTGTTTCTATGTTCAACGTGGAATATTCCCAGAAACTTTTCTTATTACAAGATCCATCTTATTGTAGATTTCTTTTTCTCCACATGTGAAGGTGTTGAATCACTCTGCTGATTCTGCTATTAATTTCTCCTTCATGTGCAACCTACTCATAGACGACTTAATTAGTATAACCTGGTCATGGTATTTATGAGGTCACTTTGTCTTTTGCATTCTCCTTTTATTGCACAACTTGATGGTAATATGGAATTCCTAGACTCTAGGTTTTTATGTCATTTACTTGAGTGTGATTTTTACATTTGTTAATCTGTTGTCAGAGCTTTGATCAGAAGAAGAATGGAAGATTTCGGCTTGATGACTTCATATCGCTTTGCATATTTTTGCAGTCTGCTCGGTAAATAACTCCTAAATACTCATTATATCTTCTTTTTGTCCATCAGAAAATCTGAATGGTTCAGAAGGTTGTGTTGATTGAGTTGATCATCGCGCTTCATGTTTGATAATGTTACAGTGATCCTGCCTGACCTTGCAACTGTATGAAAATATTAGCATATTCAAAATAAAATAAGAATCTTTAGATCTCTAGATTGGAATCTGCAGTCTAATCGCCATCATGTGACTCTTCAATATCATCGTATATGATTTATATCTTTTTATTATTCAAATTGTTTTCATTTTCTGCTCCTTTTCATGTCGTAGGAATCTTTTCAATTCATTTGATACAGCTAAGCAAGGAAGGGTGACCCTTGATCTCAACCAATTTGTTTATTGCAGTGAGTATTGAGCAGTTATTTCCGATTCCATGGACATTCATGGCCCTTCAATGGTTTTAATATCTATGTTCTTTGATGGATTAAATTATGTTACTTATTGTGACCTAAAAATTTACTGTCAAACCCTCCTGGTTATATGCCTGATTTTGACCTTTATCAGGTTTAGGAGCTCATGCACGAATGAGTAGATAAATATAAACCTGTTCCTCAACTCTTGTTGCAAAATTACCAGCATTCTTATGCTGTGTTTTTTGTGTTTTAATGTCTGATATCATGCTTTTCATTTCCAGCTGCCAATTGTAGGATATGATTTCATATCACAGTATCAAAAGCGAGGAAACATGATTGCTAGCTGCTGCAGAAGAGCTCTGTATTTCACCAATTTACTGTAATGGTTCAGCAGGGATTGTGTGTTTTGACTGTGTGGCTGAATCATGCTAATTATGAGCCGGAGTTGATTGAATTCGCAACCATGTTGTATAGATAATTTTGAAACTTTCGTATCCCCACCATCCTTTTTTTCATGTTGTGGCTCCCTTGGTGGGCCTAGGAACAAGTGCAGTGTATCCATTCTTGCTTTGATCATCAAGCTCTTATGTTGGCCCTTGCATTGAGCCACCACTTTGTTTATGCACAGCTCCTTTGGAATTAAGCTGACAGCATCTGAATCTGAAGTTCTGATCATTCACTTGTACTGTTGTTTACATGGTCGTTGGCAATGCTCTTTGTTTTGTTACCTAGGTGATTTTGACAATCCCATGTTGCCGCCGATGCATGACAGTAAAGTATTTTGTTCCCAAAGTTCATCTTTGTCTTGGTTCATGGATATTCCCAAGTCAAAGTAATTTTTTTCTTTTTCCAAGGATTACTTTTGAAAAGGCAAAAAGAGGCGTGGGATGATCAGAATTATTATTTTCCTCATGTATTGCCGTGGAATATCCTTTTTTCTGCGGGCTCGCCATTACGGTCCTTTCAGAATGTGAAAAGATTGTTTTTTTTTTTTTTTTTTACTTGATAAGTCTGAGCTTATATAATACGATGCACGAGTACTTCTAAACATTAACCTTTTTCTATTTTTGAAATATTCTTTATTTTCAAAATATTTTCAAAACATTTCCATACATTAAATTAAATATTTTAATTTTTTATATTTGCAATTTTTTTTATATTTAATTAATAATTTATTTATTTAATTATAATTATTATTTTTTATATTATTTATCTTATAATCGATAATTATATATTCGATCATTTTAAATTTTTATTTTAAAAAATATCTATTATAAGGATTAATATTCATATAAAAATTATTATATTTATTTTATGTTTATTCATTTATTCATATTTTTGTTTTTTATATTCTTATAAACTTTGATTTTTCATATTATTTTTGTTTCTTTCATTTTTGCCTTCGTTTTCGTAGAACTTAGATATATAGCAATAGCACATCTCTTACATTAAATCTCTAATATTAACGGGTACTAATAAGAATATTAGAGTTGTGTGGGATTCTGGGGGTGAGTTGAGATCTAGAATTAAAGTCACATCAATGATATTATACCCACTTGCTCTGATATGTTCACATGATTTAATCTGGGCATTGAACAAGATTGCCTTTTATGAATGCTTCGAAGGAAATGAACTCGATAGACTTCCTCCTCCATTTTACAGGGTCTTATATTTATAAAAGTGTAAGATGAAATTTTAATCTGAAATATTATCGATATGACTGTTTAATTCAAAATATTTCTTTAATTAAAAAAATATTATGAACGAAATAAAATAAGATAAAAATAAGTGAAAGAGTTTTGCATGGGACACTGAGCCCAGTTACAACATTAGACACTTCCTCTTATTTTCTGTCAAATGAGCCTAAACAAGTATATAAAATGGAAAATATGGAATTGAATGTGATTCTCAATGTAGAATCTAATATCATAAATCTCTGATAAAAATTAATAATTGATAAATTAACTTATGCAAATTAAACTTTGTGTTCAAAATGGGAAAGTGTCGTTGGATGACAGAGACTCAAACCTACCAAAAAAAGAAAAAAAAAATTCCAAATTTTATTCCGATCTGTTGCTCAAATCTCTCAAGCTCGCACCAACTTTTCCTCCGCTCTCCACACCCCATTAATCCCTCTCTCCATAGCACTCTAGGTCAAGAGTCGACTTCCCCACCCAGATCTCTCACTTCTCCTCCCCCTGAAATCTCTCTCTTTCTCTCTCTCTCTCTCTATCTCAAAGAAACAAACAAACAAAATAATGGCAACAACAACCAACCCAAACTCTCTCCCCATCAAAACTGCAAACCCATCAAAACTCTCTATTCCCAGAAACCAATCAAACAAAAATGCATTCTTCACAAACCCATCAAAATTTCGCTCAACCAAAATCACCTGCACAACCCAACTCCAAAATCCCACACCCACACCCACTACAACCAAACCCACATCTCAAGATCGGGTCTTTAACTTCGCTGCAGGCCCGGCAACCCTCCCAGAAAATGTCCTCAAGAAGGCGGAGTCAGAACTCTATAACTGGAGAGGCTGTGGCATGAGTGTCATGGAAATGAGTCATAGAGGTAAAGAATTTCTCTCCATAATCCAAAAAGCAGAGTCAGATCTCAAAACCCTTTTGAGCATTCCTTCAGATTATGCTGTTTTGTTCCTCCAAGGTGGTGCCACCACTCAGTTTTCCGCTATTCCTTTGAATTTGTGTGAGCCCAATGACCAAGTTGATTTTTTGGTTACGGGGTCTTGGGGTGACAAGGCTTTTAAGGAGGCGCAGAAATTCTGTAAACCCCATTTTATTTGGTCCGGGAAATCTGAGAAATATACTAAGATTCCATCTTTTGATTCTTTGGAACAGAATTTGAATGCTAGGTATTTACATATTTGTGCCAATGAAACAATTCATGGTGTTGAGTTTAAGGATTATCCAACACCCAAGAATAAAGATGAAATTTTGGTTGCCGACATGTCATCTAATTTTTGTTCCAAACCTGTTGATGTGTCTCAATTTGGTATAATCTATGCTGGTGCTCAGAAAAATGTGGGTCCATCTGGGGTTACTATTGTGATTATTAGGAAGGATCTGATTGGTAATGCACAGAAAATTACTCCTGTTATGCTTGATTACAAGATTCATGCTGAGAACAACTCTCTTTATAATACACCTCCTTGTTACGGGATTTATATGTGTGGGCTTGTGTTTGAGGATCTTCTGGAGCAAGGTGGTTTGGTGGAGGTTGAGAAGAAGAATAAGAAGAAGGCTGAGATTCTGTACAATGCTATTGAGGAGAGCGAAGGGTTTTATAGAAGCCCAGTGGAGAAGTCAGTGAGGTCACTCATGAATGTGCCATTTACACTCGAAAAGTCTGAGCTTGAAGCTGAGTTTATTAAGGAGGCTGCTAAAGAGAAGATGGTTCAGCTCAAGGGTCATAGATCGGTTGGGGGGATGAGGGCTTCTATTTATAATGCCATGCCTTTGGCTGGTGTTGAGAAGTTGGTTGCTTTCATGAAGGATTTCCAAGCTAGGCATGCTTGAAATGCTTCAGATCAATGAGTAAATTCTGCTTTTTCAATTGTCATTTTGCCCTTTTAGTCTTGGTATTGGATCTTCTTTCCTGTTGAAAATTCTAAGACTTGGATTCAATGTCATTATCAAGGTAGGAATCTATTGTAATAGACTAGTCGGTGATGGTTGAAAAGATTGAGTTACTATTTCAAAGCAGTCATCGCAGTAGAGGTGGACTTGAGAAGATTCTTCTTTTTGATATTTGTCTTAGAGTTGCATATGTAATTATGCTTCCTGGCCTATGTTCATAGAGCATGTCACAATTTTTTGAAGTGGATTCAAGGATGAAATTGTGGTAGTGTTTCCATATCCAAATTTGCTTCGTGTGGTTCCTCCCCTTCTTGCAATACAGATTAAACTATGGTGATTCAGATTCACTGGAACCTGTGTGTGTGTTTGTCTGCTTTCATGTATTATCCCCAAGGTGAATGCAAGGCTTGATTCCAATCTCAACACCTAGGGTTGCCGGTTGCATCTTATTACAATTTGATTTGTTTCTTTGGAAGAAAATGACATCTTGAATTCCATTATAAGTTGTGTTTGAAGAAAGCAAAAGCTGACAACCTAGTTTTGGAGGAGATTTAGCAAGGTCCATGAGACTTTCAATGCAGATGCTGAATTTTGTATCAATCTACTCTGGCCTTCAACTTCCTTGTATTACAAACAATCATAGGAGCAAAGATGCTTATCTGGGCACGGTGAAACATTTTCACTTTGTTGTCCCTAAGAGAACTTGAAACCAATCTATGACAGCTTCAGATGGAAATTACATTCTCAAAGTTTTCAGAAAACCAGTTCGACTGTTGGGTACAGGCTCTTGCCGCGACCTTTAGATCTCGGGTCCGAGCAATTTCCCTTCTCCCAAAAAAAAAAAAAAAAAAAAAAAAAAAAAAAAAAAAAAAAAAAAAAAATTAAGATTAAAATTTAACTTTTAATTAAAAAAACAAAAAAAAAAAAAAAAAAAAAAAAAAAAAAAAAAATTAGTGCTATAAAAAAAAAAAAAAAAAACCCCCTTTTAAACCTTCCCTTTTTTAACCCCCCCTCTCAGGTAGAAGTTTCAAGCATCGAATAGTTTAATGATCAAAATGCCCTATCCTTAATTTCGTAATTTGAGATTTAAATCTCATGTAACAAAAGAAAAAAAGAAACACTTCGTGATCTACCAATATTCATTTTCATTTTTCATAGGAGATTTTATATGTTTTACTTTTTAGCTTATTTTAAATTTGTCCAATCAATTTAATAATTATTTGAAGATATGTTTTATCGTAGAGAGGCAAAAAGAGGGGAGGGGCAAAGAAAGAGCTATCATCTCCTAAAATTTTAAGAAAAAAATTTGTATATATAATGTTAAAAATTATAACCCCAATTATTTATCTGAATAAAAATTTACTTTGACCCATTGAAATTATGATAGTAATTATATGTTATATTTTATGTTTAGTTAATATTTTTAACTTTTCAATATTTTTGTACTCTAAAAATTTTATTTCTCAAATAAGTAATGGATAATATTAGACAGTTTTAGAAATTTGTTTGCTTTGTCAATTTTTCTTTTCAACAAATGATACATAAAACCATATTAATTTCATCAAAAAATCATACATGTCTCTCGTGTCCCGTTCTCCTATAAAATTAAATTTGGGTAATAAAAACACCGAAGAAGGCATCTTTTCAAAAAATAGTTAAAGATTTTATTATTTTCTGAATAGAAAAAATTCCAAAAACATAATTTCTCATAAATGGTCATGCTTCAAAGTACAATAATAAAAAAAGATAAAAAAAGAAACACAATTTTTAAAGGGTAATTCAATTACAAAATAGAAAGATTCGGGGGTTTTCCATAAAATTTTCCTAGAAAAATTAATGTTGCCTTTTTTGTCTTTTTCCAATTATTTGTCTTGTATTCGCAAAAATAAATATTCAAGACTTCCCAAACAAAATCAATCACGTGCCACTCACCTGCCTCAGATCGTTCGGAAAAAAACCCCCAACTCCTCTCTGTCTCTAGGGTTTAATCTGTGACAATTTCTTCGAAGCTCGACGATTAAACGATTCAATCGGATTCTTCTTCAGGTGGAAACTTCATGAACTCTTTATCTTCTTCTTCATCTTCAATTTTGATTTTCGTGCTTGTGTTTTTTTGTTTGCTTTCGTTGAATTAGATCATCAGTCAATTAAGAAGCCGATTCGAAGTCATCTACTTTATATATGCAATTTGCGGTGTTCTCTCTGCTCGAAATGTTCTTTGATTTATGCTAAATTTAAGATTTTGATGCATTTCTGGATTACATGTGATTAAATTAAATAGAAATTCCAATGGTGATATTAAAAAATGTTGCTAACACCGAGGTGACCAGCCTATAGCTTGCACACAGGTGTTATACCACTAGCACTTTGGAGGGGTTGTGGTTATAGTTTTGACGAATAGATGGTAGCCAGTGGCGGAAGGAGGGGCAGGCAAGGGGGATGGCTCCTCTTCTGAATTTGTTTTCTTTAAAATTATATGTATAATTTTAGAAATTCTAAACCTAAATTTTCCTGTTAAAATTATAACCCCGCTTCCTTGAAATATAACCCCAAGTACATGTGTTGTGCCCCCAATGCAAATTCCTGGTTTTGCATCTGACAGTAGCTACCTATAATTTGAACTGAACATTTGATGGTGGGTGAGGGTAGCTACGCTTGTTACCTGAAAAAAATAATTGAAACTTCTTTTAAAAATGAAGAACAATATATATTTGTTGCAAAAAAGAGAAAGGAAATGCAAAATATCTTGGATAATATGTGAATGGTGCTGCACAATTGGGTACATTCATCTTTTATAGAGCAATTCTGCCACGAATAAAGAGTTAAGGACCAAGTTTGGAGTCCTATGTTGGTTTTGAATATTGGTTATTGAATGCAACATGATGCAATTTTTTCACTGTACAGCGTAATGAAACACAACTGCATTAGATTTTGTCTATCGAGTTTTTTTACTTTTTTGGTCAGTTCGAGCTCTGAGTTTGCTCTAATTATGTCTCTTATAATGTAATGTGGTTTCCATGTATGGTATTGAAACTGTCAACTGTTTAAAGTCGAAATTGATCAGTATCCATTTAAGACTGGGAATCGCACTATGCTGGTTATCGTTGTGGGTGACATAGCTGATGAGGATAACAAACTATCTCTATTTCAACGTGTTAACCTACTCACCACCAATATGGGCAAGTCTAATCGCTGGAGCCTTTGTTCTTATGACTCTCACTCTATCGATGTACCTTCTTTTTGAGCATCTTTCAGCATACAAAAACCCTGAGGTTCTTTCTGTCCGCTCCAACCTTTTATCTATTGCATTAGATACCCATCAGTCTTATGTTTACTAACAATGATGATTTCCTGTGTTTTTTAACAGGAGCAAAAGTTTTTAATTGGAGTTATTTTAATGGTTCCATGTTATGCAGTTGAATCTGTAAGTCTCTCTAACTGACAGGCATCTTCACTAGGTAGGAAGTTATTTCATGAATATTTTGTTGAATGGTCATTGTATACTCAACAAAAATAAGCAGATATTATGACATCTTGTTATGCTGTTGCTTCATAAATCTTTCTTCTTTTATTTATTTAGATTCATTTTTATCATGGACTTGAAAAGCACTACCTGCCTATTATATTTGTATTAATTGGGTATATGTTTTACCAGAAATGATGGATGTTATTATGCATTTCTTGGATAACCTTAACGCACTATCTTTAAAGATGTGCCAAATCCCTCTTCTGTAATGGTTTCTTTTTGTTGTGCCTTTTTTCCTTTTCTTTTTTCTATCAAAAAAAAAAAAAAAAAAGATGATGTATTTCTTTTGTTTCATTTTTTCGTTACATTCTTGCTGGCACAACTTGAGTGAACTGTATGATTTGTACATCAACTTTGTGAGATGCTGGGTATCAATGTGAAAAATTCATCAAATTTAATCTCTCTCTCTCTCTCTCTCCCCCTTAACTTATCTTCTATGTTGCAGTTTGTTTCCTTGGTGCACCCTGCAATTAGTGTTGATATTGAGATATTGCGTGATTGCTATGAAGCCTTTGCCATGTATTGCTTTGGAAGATACCTTGTAGCATGCCTGGGTATGTCTTTCTCAAATTGAATCTTTAACAATGCGAGGATCTACTTTTGTTTTTTGGGATCAGATATTTGGTTCTTCAGATTTTTCATGAAGAAATTGTTCCTTATGTCATCTTTCAATCGTCCATTGCTAGTCCTATTAGCTGTTTCTGATAGTTGATTTTAGAATTGCAAATCCAAAAAATTTCAACTGTAGCAGATGGTGTCTTAATCCTTTATTTGGATGGGAGTACACATTAGTTTTTTATTTCTAGACTTTGTCAAGTCCAGCTGCTGGATCTGTTGTGCTTATTCTAACTAGGACAGTATGGTGCATGTCTGACACTAAATTGTAGCAGTCATCGGGACTCACATGCTCTGTATGGACATTATCATGTCTAATGGTGGAGAATATTCAGTCTGATGCTATAAGTTTATCAAAATAATAATCATGTCTGCATTCCATACCTTAGCATGCCTCTAACCTAAAGGTATATCTGATCAGATTGTCTTTAAATGCTCCTTTTCTTATCTAATTTCCATTTCCGAGTTCCTTTCTCTAGTAATGTTGCTTGCACTTATGATCTTTTTCATTTTATACCAACTTTAGGAGGTGAGGAGAGGACAATTGAATTTATGGAGAGGGAAGGCCGTGCAAGTTCCAAAACCCCTTTGTTAGAACATGGTTCGGAAAAGGGAACTATAAAGCATCCTTTTCCAATGAATTATCTCTTCAAGCCTTGGAGACTTGGTCGATGGCTTTACCAAGTTATCAAATTTGGAATTGTTCAATATGTATGTTTGCTGAATCTTGTTGCTGTGACCTGATGGTTTCCTTGATTGTGCATGTTATGAAATGACAGACCATATTTTGTCTGGCAGATGATAATAAAGAGTCTTAGCGCTGTTATAGCTGTAATTCTTGAAGCCTTTGGTGTATATTGCGAAGGAGAGTTTAATTTGACTTGCGGGTAAGATGATTTAAACTTATGGCTGAGAAAACTTTAGAACGACTTGTATGTTTGAATGATTGTTTGAATGATGGCATTTTCTTGCACTCACCCTCCCCTCTTTCCTCAGAGACACACACTTCTTTATTTTAGGCTTCCTATCACCTGCAATGCCCATTAGTGAATGTCTTTTTGTAGATAGCTATTTTCCATTACCACATTTCCATATATATGATTCAACTGCTTGGCATAGTGCTAATAATCTACGGTAGGCACTGAGATGTTTGTTTCATTCTTAGTTATTAGTGGTGCCCCATAGTTTACATTTGGTTGCTGGTAAGTCATTGGAACATTTTATAACATAATGTTAACAATTAATGGAAATTTTTAGATATAGCTTTTAGCAGCACATCGGCAGGGGATTGCCCATCCTTTTGCAATTTAATCTGTGCTTGCTATGATAATATTAACTCAGCCCTTTCCTCTTCAGAAATCCTGAAAAGAAAAAGAATCTGTTGTGGAGTCAATTTAATTTACTTGTCTGAGACAGTGGAATTGAGTGTGATAACATGCCTCTAATCTTACCGTCTGCCACTTGTTTTGCAGGTATATTTACATGGCGGTGATTTTAAACTTCAGTCAGACATGGGCTTTGTATTGTTTAGTTCAATTCTACACTGTTACTAAGCATGAACTGGAGCACATAAAGCCTTTGGCAAAGTTTTTGACTTTCAAATCAATTGTGTTTTTGACTTGGTGGCAAGGTGTGGCAATAGCTCTTCTCTATGCCCTTGGGTTGTTTAAAAGTCCAATAGCTGAAGCATTGCAGTATCAATCGAGTGTCCAAGACTTCATCATTTGTATAGAGGTAGTACTTCTCCTTTATGAGATCTGCTTATTTGAATTGCAAAATAAAACTTTTACCTCTGACCCCAAATTAATCCTCTCTATAAAGGCTCTGAAAGTGATTTGGTTCTGCATATTTGATGTTTTGATCATTGTTTCAGTCTGATGTATGGTCGAATCGAAAAATAGACTGATGTTGCAATATTAGTTTACTTGGTCAATAGCAAAAGTAGGGTCAAGGGGTCTAGGTCATGTTCAGTTAGTTGGCCATAGGATCTTGATATAGGGTGGACAATATAAATGTCTTTTCTTGTTTGTCAGTGTTGAAAAAAAAAAATGAAGAAGATAATTGGGTGTCGGATGGAGGTGCGGCTGAATTCAGTGAGGTTCCCACTTGGCTCCTCTGTTTGTGGCAGTACTTTTTTCCACTTTTAGGTAGTCCAGTTCCAGTTGTTTCTTATGCTATATTACTTATCTTATGACAGTAAATGCTATGAAAATACTACCTATGAAACAAAGGAGAATGCTCAACTGCAGAAGTGCTCACGAGAATATTCACAAATTTTTGAGTGCTGCATTATTATCTTTTTGGCACTTACTACATCCGTTGTAAAATAATTGAGCTTGTGCGTTTTGAGTATAAGTGAAACAATTTTGGCCAAAATCTTTATGAATGCATCAAAGTGGATATCATTGTTTAACTCATTTGTCATTGGTCAATATGTCATAATTCTTAACATTCCATTGAAGCTTAACACGTTTATGATTCATCCAGCACAGATGGGCATCGCTTCGGTTGTTCACTTGTATGTGTACCCTGCAAAGCCATATGAGCTAATGGGGGACCGGATTACTGGAAGTGTTTCTGTTCTTGGGGACTATGCATCTGTTGATTGTCCTCTTGATCCTGAAGAGATTAGGGACAGTGAGCGCCCCACAAAGCTGCGGCTTCCCCAGCTTGACACTAATGTTAGAAGTGGGACGGCCATTAGAGAAAGTGTCCGTGATGTTGTCATCGGTGGTGGTGGATATGTAAGCTTTCTATAGTATATATCATTTTTCTAGTTGAGCCATGTTGATTGGACGAGTCATTGCTGTGGTTATATTCATAATCTTAGCAACATTATTAACGCTAGAAACTCATCTTTCCCAGGAGATGTTCCTTGCCCACGGCCCCGGCAAATGTGGAACTGGCTATCAGTACTTTAAGTGATTTATTTGTAGTGTTAGATTATCTGCTAAATTCTGTGTTTATCCTTTTGTATAGCTTGTCAAAGATGTGAAATTTACGGTGACACAAGCAGTGGAGCCAATGGAAAAGGGATTTACAAGGTTCAATAAGAAGTTACAGAATCTCTCTCAAAATATAAAGAGACATGACAAGGACAAGAGGAGGACGAAGGACGACAGTTGCATTTCCACATCAACACCAACACGGAGGATAATCCGTGGCATAGATGATCCTCTCTTAAATGGGAGCTTTAGTGACAGTGGAGTCTCAAGAGGAAAGAAGCACCACCGTCGGAAATCGGGATATACAAGTGCTGAAAGTGGGGGTGAAAGTAGCAGTGATCAAAGCTATAGCTCGTATCAGATCCGAGGCCGGAGATGGGTGACTAAGGATTAGTTTTGGGGCACGAGTTATTTAGTGACATGCAAAAAAGAAGAATAAAAGGAGTTTGTGTGACTATTGGACTTGAAAGGCAACTTGCAATTCAGTCACGTCTGACATTCCTGTTGAGGAGGGACTGCATGTTATTTTATGTGGTGTTTCCTACAGTCAGCTTCCCTGGGTGGGAGTTTCGATAGTAGTGGCCTTTGATCGGTTGCTGAGTTTCTGCCGAAGGTTATGTTGTGCATCAGTGCCGTTACTATGTACAATTGGCACTGAATCAGTTGTATCGAGCTTTTGAAAAGGATATCCGGTTATAAACTCATCAGGATTTATTGTCGAGTGAAAAATTGCTTGTAATATGGTTTTTTTCACAGAATGTCCCAAAATGAAATGTATTATCTGAGGCCATATTGGCGGGGCAATTTTGAGTACCCATTGCATTTAATTGAAGTAATTTTTTACCTCTAAATTTGGTTGTATGCGTGGAGTGTCAACTCATTTGAAGTGCTAGATTTGCAGCATGGGCTTGATAGCAAGCACTTTATACTTTGTTTTGTGATGATGAGAAGTTGGCTAATGTATTATGCCATCTAAGCTGATAACCATGGACCAATGGCTTCAGCTTAGGTCACTAGAATGATTTGAAATTCTTGTCTGAAATACTAGGGGTTAGATTTTGGTCGTGCTTCCCAATTGACGAAAAATAAAGAAGCGTAAAATTCGAAGTCTATTAACTTGATGAATAAAAATTATTTGTTACTCCCTCTATTAGAACTTGAAGGATAAAATATTAATTGCAACTCCAATTGTCCAAGATCGCCTGAACAGTGCAAGTTACTGGTAATCCAAGCCACGTGATTGAAGAATGATAATACATAAATAGGCTTCCATAAGATAGCCAAACAATAGTCATCTGTCTACAAGATATGGCATTCTATGCAACTGCCCGAAGTTCCCCAGTAAGCAAGGCACATTTCCGGTGCTGTGACAGAATCGTAGGAACCTTGACTGCCTGTATTCTAATTGCTATGTCATCACAACCAGAGCCACTATGTTGCTTGGCTGCTTTGAGTATTGTCTGCAAGATTTGGAGGGGATCTCCATGACTGACGACCAAGATTGAGCATCTGCAAAGTACCAAATCTACAGATAAATGACAGAACCTCTCCAGTACACAAGTAAAATGACAAAGGGAAGAGACAACACAAACAAAAAAGAAAAAATATGTGTAACTTCTACATATTAAGAGTTGCATGAGAGTAATTAGGTTTTGTTATGAACTGATGAGATGCATGAAATTGTATACCCTTCAAACTCTGATTCAATGGCGGCAATAGTTCTAGCAAGTCTGGAAACAACATCAGCAACACTTTCGCCACCAGCTGGCAGCATAAAGGGATCTTTCTCATCAAGAGCCCATATCTCTGCATACTGGGCAAAGAGCTTGTCATCTAAAAAAGCTTATAGTAGCCGTAAACATCTACCAGAAATTCATTTCCAAAACAAAGGTTGTGATTTTAGACCACAAAAAAAAAAAAAAAAAACCATGGAAGATGTGTAGAAATAACTTCTATTTATCCTCCTGTAGTCCGACTTACTTTATCATGTGACTGAAGTTCAAATGAAGGACCAAAGTAACGTTCACGCAGATCTTCCATAACCTATACATCAAAATCATCTCTTGTCATCAGTATGTAAAAATATAATGAATTTTTCAATAAAATTTAAGTCAAAACCATCAGTCTGAACTCCAAATGCAAATCTTATATTGACCTGTAACATAAATGATACGCTACTGGGGGACTATCAGCTGATTTGATGCAGAAACAGTTGAGCTTGCTAAATGAACCAAATAACTAATAGGTGATTCGCAGCCAATATCTTTTATACGAGTCACTTCCAATTAGTAAAACTTTATGCAACTTAGGCTAAAGGATAACCTCTTTGGGTCTTCTTACAAGTACAAATATAAATTGGGTGGTTTTCACCAGTTGACATTTGCATATGGAATTCATTTTCCGTATGTAGTCTAGTCCCAATGCTGAGAACTTTCTCTTTTGTTGCATGGGCTTTTGTATACATGCATATCAAAAGAAAAATCTTTCTAGCATACTTTACATTGAGGGCCCTCAAATGGTAGATTCAAAACAGATGCGACAACTTTAGCTGTGTGAGTTGTCCTTGAAAATGGGGAATAGCATATTCGCACATCTTCAATTGGTATGCCAATTTCTTGCAGTTCCTGCAGTTCATTTTTTGAGCTTGGTTAATAGTTGACAGAAAGCAAGAAAAGTTATCCCTCAAGGATCATATTTACTTCAAATGAAAAGAATCGCAGATGAAGGTAAACTTGCTTAATGTTAATATTTGAAGCACGGACAGTGATTGTTTATTAGGACTAGGATTAAGATAACACTAGGTTTGTTAAATACGGACTGATGGCCACAAGTTTAAGTATCCCAAAATAAGTATCGCTAAATTTCTATGTGCTCTATGGTTCGTACAATCTGAACTCTATGAATTGAAACAAAAGCAGCTTTTCAATCCAAGCAACAGATGCTCAATGCGGCCAGAATATCCACAGCATTTATTAATTGAAAATTTTTATTAAGGTAGAAACTTGGCTTTTAGCTTTTCTCAAAATAACCAGCATTAAAATATCCGTCATAAATTATGAACATGTGACCAGACGAACATGATGCTGTGAGATGAGAAAAGCACAAGAGAGAGTCTCACTCTCGCGTTGTGAAATCTAACCTTCTTGAATAGTTCTCCTGCCTGCCGTGCTTGATCAATTCCTTCAGCAGCCAACTGATTTTCAGGATGTGTGCCATTTTCCTGGTAAGACGTTTAAATGTTAATCATCAGAGCGAAGTGTCAACCCCCCCCCCCCCCAAAAAAAAAAAAAAAAAAAAAAAAAAAAAACATCATGAGAGCATATGCAAAAACATTGCCAAGCCAAAAGGTATACAAATATAAGAATATTTACACACATGAACACGGTAGTCAGGTTAGAACTCAGATCATTATTTGGGATAAGATCAGGGACGCAAACAGAAGGAAGCGTAATAACCAACAAAATCTTAAATTTTGTGAAACAATTGTCCACTCAAAAAATTTTAACTTGTGGAGACAGTGTTATTAATCTATTATGTTCTTTATCACTCCCCTTCGCTTATTTAGTAATAAGTCTAATCACATAAAATTTATAAATAGGGTGAAAGGAGCCTCTCAGCCCCAAAATTTGGTATTAACGCTCAGTCTGTTATTGTTGTCGGGTGAAAGGAGCGATTCAGTATGTTGTTGACTTCTTGTTGGGTGAAAGAAGCCTCGCATGATGCAAACTCGAAGGTCTCCCCTTTGATACTATCTTAAATCTTGTGAAACAATAATTCACTCTAAAAGTTCATACTTATAAAGAGGTGTTATTAATTATTTTATATTAAACACAAAAAAGCATAAAAAAACATTCTGCTCTTGAATCTTATACAATATAAGTGCGAGTGATATCAGCACTTCCGCAGATGTATGAAGCACATTTGCACTTTGCTCAAACTCTTTCTTAATTTATGCCAAATTTATCATTTTTGCCTCAGATAATGCCCCAAAATCTCTAAAATTATAATAAACTAGCATCTCGGACTAGGTCAACAGCTACGGCCATGTGAGACTGAGAGCTCAATAGAATTGGTCTTTCCAGAAAGGCTTGATTTGGAAGACATTGGATGAAACTTAAGCAAGAAATTGAAATTCCCATAAACCCATCTGTCAAAAGCAATTCTAGGAAACAGCCATGACAAGAATAATCAAAAGATAGTTAAAAGTCCACTGGAATTATGAAATTTGAGAAAGAGAGACTAACCATTGAGGAAACAATGAGGCCTCTTTCGTTTGGAATGCTTTTACCATGTCTTAAAACCCAGTACTTAATCCTTAGAAATGGTGGCGCCGCCATTTTCACTCAAACAATTTCTCTCTCCCCCACCCCCCCTCTCTCTCTCTCTCTCTACATATATATGGGTTAGCTTTCTCCGCCGGAGAGTGTCAGTGAGAAGCAGAACTGAAACGCGGTCGTTTGGTTTTATTCTGTTAGGTGGAAGGAATTTCCCCACAAAATTTCGCGTGCCCAAGTAATGCCATTTGTCATTTCGGATGGGAAGAACTTGAGACTTGGGAGTACGAATCAACTCCCAGTGAGGAACTCCCGTGCCATTTGCCTGTTAGGTGGGTTTGAGGAACTCCCGTAATGACTTGGAACAGTCGAGGGGTTTGTGTCAAATCCAGAATAAATGAAATAAAAATGAAATTTCAATCCAGAATAAATCCAAATCAGTGTTAAATTCAAAATAAATTTGTGTCAAATCTAAAAGCACGACAAATAAAATCTAAATTCACAACTCTAAAATTTATATTCAAATCCGAACAATCAAATACAAATCCAAAATTTGGATTTTATTTCTCGAATCCACATTAAATAAAATATATTATTTAAATGGGGATTTGATTTTTCGTTAAGATGCTCAACTCTGAAGTAATGTCATTTGCCACTTCGGATGGGATGAGCTAATGCAACTGTATTTTCATGTCTGCCGAATTAAGGTTAGATTGGGTTAAGACTAAGCGTGATTTTTAATGTAATTGTTTATATAATAATACTAAATCTTTTTTTTTTTAAATGAAGAAAATATAATTAAAAAATAAAAACAAATTATAATAATTGAAATTTGTTAAAGAGGACCCGTTAATGGTAAAATCGAAGTTGTCAAATTATAAAAATTTAACCTTGTACATTATTTTAGTCAATAAATCACATGTATTGTATTGTATTAATCATTCTTTTAACAAATTTACGGTCCCCCACCCCCTCAGTCTAACAGAATGTTTAAGCGTAAGATTTCAAGGGGAAATAAAAAAAAAAAAAGGAAAAAGGAAGAAATTGTAATGGACGATTCACCGAAACCTACTTGAGAGTTAAAACAACCGAAAACGCAAAGCAGCTAAAGAGACACCGATTTCTCTCTCTCTCTCTCTCTCTTCTTCCCCCATTTGCGTTACTCAGAAACTCGATCCCAAGGCAAAAACCTTCACTACCACCATCCATGGCGTTAAATCTCCGTCAAAAGCAAACAGGTATCTCTCTCTCTCTCTCTCTCCCCCCAGATCTCAATTCATTCTCACACTGTATTCTCATACTTGGTTTCACCAGAGTGCATAATCCGATTGCTAAACCTCAACCAGCCCCTAAATTCGACGGGAAACGCAAGCGAAGAGGTGTACAAGATCCTGATCTATGACAGGTTCTGCCAAGACATTCTCTCTCCTCTGATTCACGTTAAGGACCTTCGCAAGCATGGTGTAACCCTCTACTTTCTCATCGACAAAGATCGCAAACCCGTCGTTGATGTTCCCGCCATTTACTTCGTCCAACCCACCCACTTCAACATCCAACGCATCATTTCCGACGCTTCCAACTCTCTCTATGACAGTTTCCATCTCAATTTCTCCTCCTCCATTCCCCGACCCTTGCTTGAAGATCTTGCTTCAGGAACCCTAAATTCCGACTCCATCGATAAAATCTCGAAGGTAAATTGTCTTGTCTGTCCACAACCCATTTCAATTCTGAGGATATTGAGATTATAGGTTCTTCGGTTGAGACATTATAGTATGTACTAGGACGTGCTTCTCACCGGAAGATGCTATGCAATTTTGATTTAGGGCTAACCAAGCACAACATTATTTGACACATTTCCCACGAATTATTTTGGCACCACATTAACTCTGAAGCAAAATTAGGGTAAGTCTTTGAATTAGAGAAACTAAGATTTCAGATTCATTGGCTTGAGACATCATTGTATGTACTAGGACGTGCATTTTAGTGGAAGATACTGTTCAGCGTTGATTTAGGGCTAACCAGGCACAACATGATTAGAAATTTGTTACACAAAAAAATTACGCTGCAAAATTCCTACTGATTGTTTTGGTGCCCCATTAACTTTGAAGCAAAATTAGAGCAAGTCAGAGAATTAGAGAGATTGAGATTGTTGAGACATGATAGTAGGTACCACGACTTGCTATTCAGTGGAGTATACTACTCAATTTCGGTTAAGGGAACCACAACATGATAGAAACTTTGTTGCCAAAAAAAAAAAAAAAATCGTGCTACACAATTCCCACTAAATATTTTAGCACCACATTAACTCTGAAGCAAGATGAGGGCATTTTTGCCCTCTAGAACTAGCATGATACTGGACTTAGAAATTTGTGTGAACAAATTGAAATTTTATTGCCCATAAAGAGTAATGTCACGTTTGTTTAAAAAATCAGCTAAAGGATTTACTAAATATAAGTTGACAAAGTTTCATGGGGTAAAAGATTGTATAAAGAAGAAAGCTTGTACTTTTCAGTGATTAATAAGTGTTTTCTACATCCGTACTTTTAGTAGTTGACTTTTTTCTGGTATATATAGCATCTTTCAATTTGAGAATTGTGAGTACAATCTCACCACTTTGCAAATTTTTAAGTGGTTAAAATTTCTTATATGCCTGCAGGTTCATGATCAGTATCTGGAGTTTGTTACTTTGGAAGATAATTTGTTTTCACTTGCCCAGCAATCTAGCTTTGTTCAATTGAATGATCCTAGTGCTGGTGATAGAGAGATTGAGGAGATTATTGAGAGGATTGTGAGTGGATTATTCTGTGTTTTGGCTACCTTAGCTGTTGTTCCAGTTATACGCTGTCCACGTGGCGGTCCAGCAGAGATGGTTGCATCTGCACTTGATCAGCGCATCCGCGATCATCTGCTGTCAAAGAATAATCTGTTTACTGAAGGTAGTGGTTTCAATTCTTTTCAGCGCCCAGTCTTGTGTATATTCGATAGGAATTTCGAGCTTTCTGTTGCAATTCAACATGATTTTAGGTATAAACCTTTAGTTCATGAAGTGTTTGGCTTAAGGCTGAATAGGTTGAGTGTGCCTGGAGAGAAGGGAGGGATGCGGTCATATGAATTGGATGCAGGCGATCCATTTTGGGTGGCCAATGGGTATTTGGAATTTCCTGAGGTTGCAGTGGAGATTGAGACCCAGTTGAGTAAGTATAAGAAGGATGTTGACGAGGTGAACAGACGGACAGGTGGAAATGAGGGGGCTGAGTTTGATGGGCAGGATTTGATTGGCAACACAAAGCATTTGATGAATGCGGTGAACTCACTTCCTGAGTTGACTGAGCGCAAGCAGGTGATTGATAAGCACACCAACATTGCCACTGCACTTTTGGGTCATATTAAGGAGAGGGCTCTTGATTCTTATGCCAAGAAAGAGAATGACATGATGATTAGGGGAAGCATTGACAAGAGTGAGCTTTTAAGCGTGATTGTGGGGAAGGGAACGAAGTTGGACAAATTACGTTTCGCAATCATGTACCTTATTGCTTTTGAGGCAATTCCATCAGAAGTGGAGTCGGTAGAAGCAGCACTGCAGGAAGCCCAAATTGATACTAGTGCATTTCAGTATGTGAGAAAGATTAAGTCATTGAATGTCCAATTAGCATCAGCAAATTCAGCTAGCAGGAGTAACATTGTTGATTGGGCTGAGAAACTCTATGGGCAGTCTATTAGTGCTGTGACTGCAGGTGTGAAGAATCTGTTATCTAATGACCGGCAGCTTGCACTGACAAGAACGGTGGAAGCATTGATGGAAGGGAAGCCGAATCCTGAAATCGATTCCTATCTTCTGTTTGATCCTCGGGCTCCCAAGTCTAGCTCTGGTAGCAGTCATCTGAGAGGACCATTCAAAGAAACTATTGTCTTCATGATTGGAGGCGGTAACTACATGGAACATGGGAGCTTGCAAGAGCTTGCTCACCGCCAGCAGCCTGCCAGGCACGTCATATATGGATCAACAGAAATCCTCACGGGTGGACAGTTTGTTGAGCAGCTTACCATTTTGGGACAAAAGATGGGATTAGGTGGCGGAGGTGGTGCTCCAGCTCCTGCTTCTGCTCCAACCCATTAATAGCACCTTGTAAAGATATTCTGTTTTGCCTGGTGGTAGGGGGGGAGGATTAGCAATGGAAAGGTTTAAAAGTTTTAAGAGCCATTGATGCATTCTGGAACCTGGGGGTGGAGGTGGCTTGCTTCTAGTTTTCTGTGTCAGCGCCTGATAGAGGGATATCATCTGAGAGAGATACAAACTGGCATTCTTCCTAAATGTGCCATTTTGGTGGTCACAATGGAACAGGTCCCTGTCAGAGGTCGGATCCGTTTACATCCATTGTTCAGTATTTTGAGAGCTTTAACTGTTGGGAACCAGATGGTTATTGCATACTTTGTTGATATCCGTGTCTCCTCATCTTCCTTCCTTTGGTTTTGTTTACTTATATGATGAAAGTGTTAGGAATTCATTTCCCTTAGAATTAATTATTGTTTTATGAACCGTTTTATAGATTCGATGAGGAGAGACTGGATTATAAAAAACTGTTTGATAGAGTCGTAGGGAAAGATTTGAGTTAAAAATGACCAAGTCAGTTCCATAATTACAATACAATACCTAAAGTACCTTCTCATTTCCATATATTTTTTTTTCCGATCTTTTGTGGTGTGTCTGACCCTAATCCAATCCGGTATTATTTTTCTTAGTCTTATTTAATTTTTGTTTGATTTACTTTTATTTATTACTACTATTATTATTATTTTTTATGTTTGATGGATTGATATCCGACGTAACTAAATCGTCTTGAGAGAGAATCGTAGGACCATGAAAGAGCGAGTTGGCCAGTTTTACTATTGTTTCAAACCGTAAACTTGGCGCTGGCGGCTCCTTGCTTAGTTTTAAACTGGAAAGCCCAAATTCCACACACAGCGTGATCCAATCTCTCTTTCTTCTTTCCACTTTCTTTAGATCGCTTCTTCCCAACGCTAATCATAATGAATTCTGAATTCAAGATCATTCGCACTTAAACACCTTCCAAAACCCTAATCTCTCTCTCTCTCTCTCATCATCATCATCACATTCCCATTATGTCTCAACGAGCCCTTCCAATCCTCACGAAACCCTCCCCAAATCATTTGACTTCACGACTCAACCCTAACAGATCCGTAACCTACATCCCACGTCCCGGCGACCGCACTCCGTGCCCGTCACCCTAATTCCCGGCGATTGAATTGGTCCTCTTGTCACCGGCGCCGTCGAGCAGATCATGGAAAGTAATGGCATGGAGACACTGAAGGAAACAAGACAGATGACTTCACAATTGATTTTCGGATGGAAATTTCAACTGGGTCTACCTCCTACGATAATAATCACAGAAGGCACCTGATTTTCATGGGTTTTATCTGCAGCCCAGAAAATCACTCCTTTTACCACAGGGAACAAAATTGGCTTTGAAATCCTAAGTAAGATCTACTTAATGATTTTTTTTTTCTCTGTTCAAAATTCAAGTTTCAAAATTTTTTTGTATATGTATTACACCCATACACTCTCGTGCTCTCTCTCCCTCACTACTACCACTACTAAATCTAGATTCTAGAATCAAACTATACATCAACTAGGAAAAAGGAGAATGAATTGAGGGCAGCGGAACAAAAGCATAAGCAAACATTTTTCGAGGTTTGTAACACCCAGCGTTGGCATTGACTTGCAGTCGGCAATCCATTTCAAATAGCCTCCTAAGTGGCGAGCTATGATTCATAGCATACCACCTCCATATTAAAATAAATCATGATTAGAGTCATTAAAATTCCAATTCACATCCATACTAACGCTTCTGCGCGATTGTATGTGTATTCCACTGCATCTTTTAATCTTTTTTGGTAAAAAATATCTTTGACATAGTATTCCCCGCCGCATCTTTTAATGCTTATTGATTGTCATGTTTCAGGAGCTGCTGGAAGAGTACAACATTCTTTTTGTTGGAACTCGATCAAATGAATGTCGTTAAGCATTTGACAAGGTGAAGCAAAATACGATTTCACTTCTTTGAAAGTCTTCACTCCGGCAGACTCCAAATTTTGGGATAGAAGGCCTAGGTTGTTGTTGTTGAAAGTCTTCACTCTATGGTTTGATAATATGCTATATTTTCCAGAAACATTTATTTTCCTTGTTCTTTCCTTTTCTTGATTCACTGACATTTGCTCTTGTTTCCCCCCTTTTTAATTGTTCATAGCTTGACACATCCTTGGAGCTGAGCAGACAAGGATTTGTAACATTACCTGGTTTCCTAGTGCAGGTATCGTACTAGAGCCGATCACTTATTTATCTCGGTATGTGTTTCTAATATTTCATGGTAGATCCAGAGTGGTGTGCACATCTTTGATACTAACTTGATGTCACTTTCTAAATATAGGCTGCTAAAACTAATATCTAGGTTAATACTTATGTTTGGCCTATGAAATTGCTTGTAGGTTTGTTGTGACCTTGGCTTATTGAATATCTTTCTCAAAAACATCACTCCTGGTCATCTCAAATCGGGCTTGTGGTTCAGATTCATGTATTTTCGTAGTTTCTTCTCCCCTGCTAAAACTAATATCTAGGTTAACACTTATGTTTTCCTATGAAAGTGCTTGCATTTCTATTGAATATTGCGGTCTCTTTATATTTGCTTATAAAAACCCATAAAAAAGTGCCCATTCACGATGTATTTTTAGCTTTTTCAACCATCTATTACTGATAGATAATTTTATCAATACTACACTTACTCTTGCATCAGAATTGTGCTATATGTGAAGTAGTTCCAATTGTCACTACACAGAAATGCCTCTTGTTGTCTTATCTTGGAATGAAGTGGATGAATAAATGCCTTTAAATCACGCGATGCAACACATGGAGGAGCTTCTATGTTGCATGTTCGCACCCATACCTGTATTAAGGCTTGTAGGATGCTTCTTTTTAAATTGAAATTTTGTCCAAATGAGGCACGTCTATGTGCCCAACACTAGCACCTAAGTCCATGTTACATGTGGCTCCTTTTAGGACGCTCAAAGTTTTTTCTTTTTAGTAATTTTGCATATTTCATAAAAGAAGCATTAGTTGTAGCTTCTTTTGCTACTGTTGTTCAGTTAAAACTATGATGTTTCATGTTCAGGTTGAGTTTTCTCACTCAAACATCCTCCAGAGCATTATTCAACGTGCTTGTTTACGCTTTCCTAGTCTTGCGTCATTCAATGGCTTGCCAAGTATCACGTCAACGGGATCAAAATTTGAACAAGTCAATAAAGCACTCATCAAAGAAGAAGGAGATCGTAAGGTGTTTGTGGTTTTGGGTGGAGACACCTCGGAGCTGCAGGCATCTCTGTGGAACAAATGTGTGGCTCAACTTGCAGGCTTTTGCTGATGTATGTATCTACAAACCAAGCTTTTTAGACTGTTCTTTCAAAATAAGTAAATTATTTTTAACTTATGGACCTTAATTCTCTACACTAATTTCGTCATGCTAGTATAGCCCTATCAATAGGTACTATTATCATCGGTCTTTATTTTTGGGTATGGAGTGTTGATCAGAATAGAGTAGTGGGATGAAACCTGCTGAATCTCCTGGGGGAGATAGCTTCAGAACTCTGACCTTTCTGGTGGTTAGGACTTAATCATTTTTTATTACCAATGAACTAAATTTCTAAGATTATAAACAAATAGTTATGATTCTAGGTTGGAAAAGCATTAACACTTCAAACCCTTTTAGGAATAACTGCATGAATTCTGGTATGGTCAGCTGACATGATGGTCCTTTTGATTTCGCTGGGTGATGGTTTTTTCCTGGAGGTATGATAAATGAAATAAGAGCAAGCTCTTTCTCTCTAGATATATTTAAGCTCCAATGAGGACAGGTACAAATAATGGAAATTTTTTATTCGCGTCGGAGAGCTTAATTGCTGGGTGATACAGCTTGAAGTGACCCTGTGTTTGTTTTCTCCTCCAGTGGGTGATTTATCTGATGAGAATGAAATTCAAGAGGAATATCCTATGAGCTCTAAAACAGTTTGGACACTGCTGTAAGTTCAATTTTTACAATTCTGTTATGTATGTGTGTGTGTAAGCTTTCATGTTCAATTGCTTCTGTGTAAATTTGTCCTCTGTATGACTTGTTTTTTAAAAAAATCAACTTCTGATAATATTGAAGCAATTACCTCGCATTTTGTGGATATGTTAGCCTTCATTTCCTCTAATTCCGCAGTTCCTCTCTACAAGTCAGTTTCTATTTCTCTTCTATGTACATGCATTGCCCAGTTGTATGATAATACTTGCAAGAAACATGTACTATCAGGAAACATCCATCCTCAATTTCTCAGACAAACTTTCAAACTTACATATAGCTGAAACACGATGTAGATGGCTTATGGAGCTTCTTGATGGTGCATTCAAGTTGCCCAGCATCAAAGACATGGAAAAGGATGTTGAGAAATGGGTAAGTACATGAAACAATGCTCTCCTAAGCATTACAGAAGATCTTGCATTGCAACCCTTCATGCTTGGTGCAATGACCAACCCTGCAAGTATATGGGATCAAATCCTAGAAAGAAAAAGGGCCCTTAGGATTATTTACAACCTGCTCCAAAATGAACCTTTTTTTTTTTTTTATTTTATTTTTTTAAAATACAAAAAGATACAACCAAATAAAATCGAATCGAAAACGAAAGAATAAAAGTAGGAAGATTTTAACGCTTGAACTGTCCCTTAAGGACTCCAAAATAAACCTATGTGTACGCACATTTGCTGGCAAACCAAGTGGCTCTGTCAAGACTCCTGGCCAAGGGGAACACCCTTTTTTTTGGTTGCACAACAATTTGAACCCTGGATTTAAGGATTAAGGAGGAAGATTGTGACCATTTAACTGTCTCTTTGAAAACCACATTCTTGTATTGTCTAACATCATGCTTTCGAGTCTTTCCACGTATAAGAATTTCAAAAGACTGATCAATAATCCTATCCAATTCTGATTTTATTTAATACAAATTTATTTCTAACGATATCCAAGCATTCTACCATATACATTAACTAGGTCGGGGAGCCAAAAATAAAAATATCTGTAATTGATTGAACTCAAAAATGACTATAATGCAAATGCACTCTATACAAGGTTGCAATGACCCAAGAAACAAATATTCCAATCTGATAACTGTGCTTGGAACAGTAAGATTTCCGGAAATGATCCCAGATGACCAAGGAAATTAGCTGCTCCTCTCATTTACGTCTCCAGCAGGAGTTTCTGGATTGCTCCTTGTTCCTGCAGGCCAAATATCGTGTAAGGGTCTATAGCTAGCAGAAAGTAATGACTTGAAGACACTGAAGGAAACAAGACAAATGACTTCACAATTGATTATTCGGATGGAAATTTCAACCAGGTCTACCTCCTACCATAATAATCACACAAAGCACCTGAATTTCATGGTTTTTACTTGCATCCCAGAAAATCACTCTTTTTACCACAGGGAACAAAATTAGGTTTGAAATCCTAAGTAAGATCTACTTAATGATATATTTTATTTTCTCTGTTCAAAATTCAAGTTCCAAATTTTTTTTTATGTGTGTATTACACCCATACACTCTCGTGTGCTCTCTCTTTCTCTACTATCACTACTAAATCTAGATTCTAGAATGAAACTATACATCAACTAGGAAAACGGAGAATGAATTGACGGCAGCAGAACAAAAGCATAAGCAAACATTTTTCGAGGTTTGTAACACCCACCGTTGGCATTGACTTGCAGTCGGCAATCCATTTCAAATAGCGTCATTGTAAGTGGCAAGCTGGGAAGAAGTTGCAGAAATATGTTACTACACTCAATATTTAACAAACCAGGTAAAGTAGTGATTCAAAGCATACCACCTCCCTATTAAAATAAATCATGATTATAGTTATTAAAATTCCAATTCCCATCCATACTAATCTACGCTTTTGTCAAACTATTCAATACAAAATTTTGTAAAATCTCTACATGGTTCTATGCTTATATCCTTAAAGCCAATCATGCTGGATCTCAATTTTAACAACCATAACTATTTTGTGCACAACTGTACCAGTTACCTGTTCCCATCACCATTCTAAGTTCTAGTAGCAACATAAAGATCATTACTGTTTTGTCTAGTTTGGTTCATAGAGTGGAAGTTCTTTTTCCATTTCAAGTTGCTTTGTTATCCTATATCACCAAAACATAACATTGCCCCCCCTAACATGAGAACTTTCTGTTCCATTACATGGCCAAAAATTTTGTTAATTTGCTGGCCAGAGGCATGATTCAAGAAACTTTATTGTCAATTTATTCGCATGCACCCCTAGCAAGTACAAATAGGAAAGCCAAGACCACTGCATACAATGATTAGGCAGCCGGACAATATGCAGTGGACTTTAATAAGCAGACAAATTGAAACAGTGGACTTTAATAAGCAGACAAATTGAAACCAGTTTTTTCTTTTTCATTGACTTAACCAAATTCGCTTGGAAACATTCAATCTTAAAGCAACCGAGAATTTAGTACTTCCACTCCACTTCATAAACTAAGTAACATAAGTTTACTAACCTCAGTTTTCTTGAAGTCCTCATACAGGAACCACCATGGACCATTTTTGGACAGTAATCTGGCAAAAAGATAAGGATATAAGTCAGTCAAAAGACATCAAAAGATGTCTATCATTTTGTCCCCAAATAAACTGCATAAAGATGTATCTACTTTCTTGCTTTGTCTATGAGAGTTTCTGTTATTATGATTTGCACAATATACTAACATCATGAAAGTGTATATATAAGGAGAGCTGTGTGAAAGAGTAAGATTTCTGAGCACCATTTGAGGAAAAACTGACAAGTCAAACCAATTAATCTTTTAGGAAGAATAAGTCATACACTAGTGCCTATGGTTCAAACATCCATACAAGGAACTAAAATATATGTTGTCATTGAACAACTATAAGGTCCTAAGGCATTAGGATACGAGAAAACATTGAATGTCATGAACCAAATAAAATAAAATAGCTAGGAAAATACTTAACAGCCAACCTGGTAATTCCAGCTGCAGCACGTAACCCCATAAGAAGGGTCAAGCCCAACCAAACTCCTCGAAGACCTAAAATTGATGGAGCATATAGCAAAAATGCAGATGATATTGCTCCCACCAGCATCTGGAATCATTAGTAGAGTAATTATGAGCAATTTTACACAAGGCTAATAGCATCCAAACTTGTCACAGCTGCGGCTTACCATAGAACAAGCTGCATATGGGAAGTCTGACACACCATAGTGAAGTCCATCAAACACAAAAGCTAGAGAATTGAAGGGTTGACTCAAACTCACAAACTGGAAAAATTGTAGTAAAATCACAAAAAAGAACATGTTAATGCCCCAGCAACTTGCAATGACAGCTACAAGAAGTAAACGGGGAACTACAGGCGACTGTGTAGAACATACCCACACCCCACTTCTGACAATCTCCAATACCCTCATATCCTTGGTAAAAAATGTTGCCAACCCCCCAAAAGATGCACCCAAAATTGCAGCCAGTGAAATGCCAGTCAGTAACCCAAGCTGCAGAGGAAAAAGGAAGAGAACAAAATAGATAGATGAACAATCCGTGAATGACAAAATAAGTAAATTATGCTTAGAATAAACAATCTGTTAGGATAGTGAATCACCTTTAGAATAAAGTACGTAATTTCTCTCACAGTAACGTAATCACCTCTTGACAAAGAACTTGCAATCAAAGCCTGCAAGTATTAAATATGGTTAATCGGCAAAATTTTGCAGCACATCTATATGTGAAAACTATGACAGCAGGAATTGTGAACTCCTAGTTATATCACCAGAAGTCCAAATGTCATGAAAGAGAGAAAAAAAAATGGCTGAGCTAGGTGGTGCAATGTTTCATGTTGGAATTTAAACTTCCAAATATTTCTATCAAGCACTTTTGCTCTAGAATCCTGTAACTTCAACCAGTGCCAAATGTATGGTCTTCTAATAGCAGCTCACGTGATATCAAATTAAACTACATTCAATCAGCATCATTAAACCCCAACCACTACTATCCCGAATGCCAGGATTCAATTGCAAATATAAATCAAACACCACATTAGACCTTTCAGAGAGGCAAAATTCTACAGACTGTAGGCCATGGATAACTAAAACATGTAAATACCTGACCAGATGCAGCTAGAGCATCAGTAAGAAGAGATACAGCCAACCATACTTGCAAGCAGATCTGGTGGGCGGCCATAGCTACCGGACCCTGACGAGCAGCCATTGATGTTCCCAGGGTCATAGTAATTAGTACAGCTAAGGTTCTCCCAATAAGGAAACCACCTAAAGAAAAGAGTTAAAAGAAGTTGGTAAATCAAGAAAAGAAACAATCTACTCCGGCCATGGCAGAGAAACAGGTTTAACATGAGGAATCAAGTCAAGTGCAGGTTCAGGTGCAATTTTGATGCTTCTGATGCAATCAATTGTTGGTCATTTTCACCTGAATATTAGTGTCTTCCAAAAGCTCACTGCTCAATCAACAAAGGTATATACTTTATGCATAACAAAAGAGCACAAATTTTTCACTGTGCAGTAGTTCACTTCTGAGAGAAACACAAGAAATTGCATACATTAAGCACCACAAGGGCAACTTTTGGCCAGGAACATTCTTCAAATGAGAAGTTTTTTCATTATAAAAGAATTTTAGATAGTAAAAAGAAAATGCTGAATAAACTCCCAAAGGTGGAAACTAGATCAGGTAGGAAACAATCAAGAGCTCTTGAAGTAAATGGGTTCACCCGGTACACAAAATGCTCCTCAGCTTAGTGTGGGTGTGAGGGAAGGGGCTTATATGTACGCAGCCTTCCCCTTGCATTTTTGCAAAGAGGCTATTTCCACGTCTCGAACCCATAACCTTGAGGTCACCAAAAGAGCAACTCCACCATTGCACCAAAGTTCGCCCTCAATCAAGAGCTCTTGAAGTATAGGAGATAAATCAACAACAGTGATGCGTGTAGCTGACACATTTGACAACCAGCATATTTATGTGGTGAAGTCATATTTGATACAGAATTTCTCTTAAATGTGACTTCTAGTAAGTGTAAAATGGAGGATAAAAAAAATAAAAAATAGAAAAAGAAACAGGAAAAAACTCTAATCATACCCAAAACCCCCATAATTAGGACTTACCAGATTTAAGATAGCCACCAAATTGAAGTGCTCCTAGGTTTGGGGGCAACAGTACGGCCCTTTTGTTAAGCTGCCAGATCATCAAAATAGTGACAGTATATCTGAAACATCATCAAAGTCTAGCATTACTACAAATGATGTCCACAAAATGGCAGATTACATCCAAACAAGGAGGGAGATACATGGAACAGTTTTAAAATAGAAAAAATAGGTTCAAGTTTTTAAGCACATACTGAGATATAACGGTAGCAATTGCAGCACCAGTAACACCAAGGTGAAAATAATTGATAAGGACAGGAAATAAAATTACAGCTGCGAAATTACCAAGACCTGCATAAATTAGCAACAATTAATAGGAGTCTATTAAATAATAAATAGAGAAGTATGAATGGGTTTGCAAAATTAGTTGGGGGTCATAAAATTAGCAACGATTTGGAATACTGAGGAGGGAGAGCATGCAGCTACAAGTAAAACAGTTTCGCAGCGTTAACAACTTCCCTTATGTGACATATGTTCCATGATATAACAAATAAAAGAGCTTATGACTTATTTCCATTACTGATGGTGAGGGGACATCATGCCATGTGAAAAACAATGAACATTTATATAAAGCTCAAACTATGAGACAAATGGAAGCCTGGACCAGAAGCAACATAAGAGATCGCTATCTGAATATTTAGTGCAAATGTGCTAAGGCTAATGCAATTATACTATTTCAACACAACAACACGTATCGGATTTTTTTATTTTATTTTTATTTTTTTATAATAAAAAAAAAAAAGAGCACTTGCCTAAACATAACACAGGAGTTTTTGTATCCTTTAAACCACGGAAGACGCCTTGCAATGCCAAAGAAACTACAAATGCAGGAGCACCTAGTGCTCTAAGGCAAAGAAATTGTTGGGCCAGGACACGCATGGCTGAACCCTGTAAAAGATAAATAAATAAATAAATAAATAAATAAACAATGCTCCCCTTTAAGTGCATACTACCGTAGAGGAAGATTTCACAAAGAAATGGGAAAAGCTGGCTGAGAACTTGGAATTCAATGAGTACACTGCTTACTAGTGGTATGCCCATCAGGTTGAGAAAAAAACCAGATCCAAGAAACATTGCCAAAGCCTCAGCCATGCCAATTCCAAAAGCCAAAAATAAAGCTGTTGAGACAGAAGCTAGCTGCTTCCTTTCTGCCATTCCACCCAAAGGTTTACCATTGGTCCTTTCCTCTTGAAAGTCTATTAGTGAACAGCAAGAAGCCTAAATTATGAGCAAAATTATTTGATTGACTATTAAATAAGTAGGACTATACACTGGAGAAGAAGGATTCCAGTTGACTGATACATCACCTGTTACTAAATCTATGACCGAACTTTTAGCAATTTCTTCAGCTACGAATGAAGTTGCTACACTGAGAAGAGGAATATTGAAGAGTTTTGATATGATGTTAAAGATTGACATAGAAACTCCAGCAGAAGCCAATTCCACAGCCCCTACATCACAGCTGGAAAATGATTAATGATTTGAACTGTGAACTCCAAAGACATATGGAGGAGCAAAAAAGAACAAACAAGTTCAAAAGGGCAGTGAGTATCGTGTTCATACAAACTTGAGAAAAATCATATCATCCCATCCTTTAGTTACCCAAAAAACAAAAAGGCTTTAAAGAAGAAAACAACAAGGAGAGAAATGCTACCGAATCTGCCAATAAAAGCTGTTTCCAATAGCTGTGTTAGGGGTTCCAGAGCCTGTCCAGCAACAGCAGGCAAAGAAAGATTTATAAGCTCACGCTTAACGCTCTGAAGACCTGATTGACTAGCTGGAAACCATGTTGAAGCACTGTGGAGAAAATAAAAGAATCAGATACATCGTGCTTACCAAAATAATGATGAAGATATTTCAATAACCAAAGCAAAGAATTGATTTGATAGAGCATGGTGGGTGAAATAAATTACTTCGAGAATCAATGGAAAAAATGCAGCAATACCATATTTGTGTGCATGCTTTCTCTTTTTTTGAGGGGGGGGGGAGGAGAAGCAATGGCACAACATCAAGGTTGCTCCACTGTAACCTTGAGGTTATGAATTTAAATCATGGAGACAACTTCCTCGACTTGCAGAATGCATACATGTAGCCTGAACTAGATGTCTCAAAGCTAAGGGGCTTTTTCACCATGCCCTTTATGTGCACTAGTCTCGAAAAGCGTTTAGACAGGTCCCTTATGTATAAGGGAAAGTTCCAAGTAGCATGAAGCATGAATTTAACTTAAGCTGTGACAAGGCAGCCCAAAGCCAAACCCAGAGGTAAAAACCATTTATCTGCAATAATAAGACATAACTTGAAGGGATGATTTTTTTAAGGGGAAAGCAGGAAAATCAACATGCAAAACACAATAAGGGAGTTTATAACGTGTATGGAATTTCTATTAACATAACGTAGCTTAGTGCCCTTGTAACAAAAGGTACAAGCTTGGTTTCTGCTTCACATTGAAGAAGCCAAAAGTCACCAAAGTCTAGAAGAAGGCATTTTTAGGCATACAAGACAAAATCCCAGCCAGATCTTTTTAAACACAAGTCTTTTCATTGAGTTTAACCATGAAAAAGCATTGCTCAGAAAATATTTGCATTGCATAAGCATAAAATCAGTCATCTCTTTTATATGTTTCCAGTGATGGTCAACAAACCACACAACTATCCTTGAGAAGATAATATTCAGAGACTTAACCATGTTTTACAGGTCAATTAGAAGCATAAATTTCAGACAGAGACAACTATAACTAACAACTCATATCATCACATTTGCAAATGCTCTAACAACGTGTACCCAGAGGTGAAGGGAGGGGGCAAGAGAGCAGCAGCATCATTAAAAATTTAAGGGAAAAATTATGTATGATATTTAAAAATTATATACCCAAATGTTATTTGCTCCCTAGAAGTTATGTTTCCCACTCCCTGAAATTAAAATCCAAATTCATGTTGTTGTCGTACTTCCCTCTCATACCCACCACAAATTAAACACATTTGGATCATTAAACTTCTGAGCGCAGACAAAGAAATGCCAAAATCAAACTAATCTAAACAACCGATGAAACACGGACACTGGCATAAGCCATGGAACATAAGACACGAGACGGACATAACAAGAAAAAAATGAATTATTCAATACGATAAATCATAAAAGATTCTATTTTGTGTCAAACGATGGGCATGGACATGGCTGATTTCTAGAATTGTCCGAGGAGTGTAGCAAGAACACTGAACATGGATTTTTAATCAATTCATGCCATTAAACCTCAAATGCAAGTATCTAACAGCAAAACGTACAAATAACAGAAGGAGTTTCAAAGAAATCAAAATTCAAAGGGAAGTAATCAAGAGAAAAAAGATGGTATTTACCTAATTCTGTCCTGGGAAACACTGACATCGTTGTTGTTGTCATCCTCAAGAAGAGTCTCCTCCAAATCCGAAGAAACCAAACCCAAATCCGAACTGAACTGACCATGAGAACCATCAGAGACAGAAAAACCTCTCCTTCTGCGACAAACAGCCGATAAAGGCAACAATTCCTTAAAATTCGCAGAGAGAAGACGTCGCGGACGAACATCGACATCGGAATTCGTTAATCGTAAAACACTGTTTGTCCTGTTGAATTGGCGAATCCCGGGATTCTTCAAAAACCCTCTTGAACCAGTTTGGCAGCCACAACCACAACTAAGTTGAGTAACCGCCATCATTCGTTTTTTACTCAGTCACGACAGTGGAATTGGCAAAATTCTCCAAAATAAGAATGGAATTTGAATTTCGTCGAACACTGTACGGAGAGAGCGAATTTCTGTGGGTTGGGTTTGTTTCCAAGGTTAGAAAGACCGAAGAGTGAAAGTGGGTTTCTATTCGAAAAACAAATGGGATTTGGGGATAACCCAGAGAGACAGAGAGAGACCTTAGGGAAGAACAGAGTGGGCGCATATATGTGAAGCAGTTCAAAAGGAGCATAATGCCGAAATTTCAATTTTCAGTTGGAGCTTAAGCAAATGATATCGGGGGCCGAGAGATAGAGAGAGAGACATCGCCAGGGAGCCACCCTCTCAGTTGATCCCCAGGCACAGAGCAAGACAGAGGACTAGGGATGGGAGACCAGGCTTTTTTCCTCTCCTGTATTCATAGACCAGCCGTAAGATCTTAGTTGTTGCCCCAAACTCTCAAACAAAACAAGAGCCCAGGTGCCGTGTGCAGGCAATTTAGGCCGCCAAGACACAAGCTGTGGGCCGCGGTTTTCCCCTCCTCCACGTAGAAGTGGCCTCATTTTTATATTCATTGATCAACCCATATTCAAAATATTACTTCGATTCCAATTAATTATGAAATTTTTTTAAAAAATATCCTTTTCAATGTAATTTTTTCTGTTTTAATTTCAAGATTCTAAATCGAGATTTTGTTAAAAGAATTCAAATTCCTTTTAATCATGCCAACTGTCCCTCGATGAGAAGTGAAGCAGAAGTAGCCTTTTTAATCTCCACGACACAGCATGGCTCCCCTCCCCCCAATTTGTGTTTCCTAGAACAGCATGACAAAACAAAAGGGAAGGCACAGGATGAAAAATGGTCATTTGATTTAGAACAATAAAAATAAAATTAAAAATTTTACAGGTAGTGATAAGAAATCCTGATAACAAAAACATTTTGATATGTTTTACTTTATTCTAAATAATTAAATTTAATTATTAAAATTAGTAATATGAAAAAAAAAGATTTATCTAAATGTTATGTGAACGGATATATATTTAAATATGTATATATGACTAAGTATATTTCCAATTGTCAACTTGCTGCAACCAAAACGATATTGCCATTTCCACATGGTATTGCTGGACAATGTTATCGATCATGATAACCAAAATGCAAAACACATAGATTATCAAGAAAGATTATAACAACAATAACTTGAATTTTAATTTCAATAATTGAGATTGACCGTTATCAAAAAAGATTATTTATCAACAATGTTAAAATTAAATTTAATTTAGTTAAAATTTTAATATAAATAATTATTGATATAATGATAATTTTTTTATTTTTTTACAGAATAATTTTACTTTCATTTAAAAAATTCTCTATTTTTACAAAAATAAAATTTATGTGATATGTCAAATGGGTTACTTGCTCCAAATAGTCATATCCATATATTTTTCGAATATGATATTTTAGCCATGGGATTGTAGAGAGAGAGAGAGAGAGAGAGAGAGAGAGAGAGCAATTTTCTCCAATTTTCTGAAGAAATTGAGGCGCTGCATCCTTTATTAAAAAAAAAAAGAGTCCTACCACAATGTCTCAAGATTTAATCACTGAATGACCTGAATAACAACAGTTATAAATAATCTCAACCTTGAGTAACTTACAAATAGTAAACAAGAGAGAGAGAAGGACAAAAAAAAAAAAAAAAAAGATTCCACAGATGTACCAAACGGCAATGTAGGAAGTGAACTCTCAATAGAATCCACATCTGCTCTACCTTGTACAGAGAAAAAAAGAAAACGAGGAACTCATCAAACTAAACAAGATACAGACACAGCAACATGGAGTGAAGACCGATGAGAATGGAGCTCCATTTTGAACCTTGGGCACCCATCTTAGGTGCATTACTTTTGGGGCCTGTCATGAATCCAAAATACAAGTTAGATCACAATCGGTATGTCCTTTGATATGTTTGTGAGAGAGAGAGAGAGAGAGAAGAACCTTGGACAACTAATAAGAATGATATAAACACCTTTTCCATGAGTTTAAACTACTGAAATAAATAGTTGTTTCATAAAATCTGGAAGGGGTCAACTTTGATGATGCTGGGTTCAAAGCTTCCAAACTTAGGTTGTTATGGATGTGTGTTAAATTATAAATATATATATATATATTTATACATAAACACATTTTCTTATAAATTTAAAGTGGAAGATGTTTCACAAAATCTAAAAATTTAGATAAAATCTTAAAAAGTTGAATGTTTGAGGTAAATCTTAAAAAGTTGAATTTTTGAGGTGAAAACCCCAAGCCATGGAGTTAGATGAAGGCTTACATGTGGCTGTCGATAAGGACTCTGAATAAAGAGTTGTGAGGATGGTTTGGTTATTGTAACCAGCATAAGCGCAGATGGTTTGGTTACAAGAACTTGTTGTCGTGTTGCCAATGTATAGTTCCGATGCTTGGCATTGCATGCTGGGACATGTGTGGGATAAATTCAACTGGGATGGCTCGCATTGTAATCTGAACAAATTCAAATTTAATGAAATTAGTAATAGCCAAAGCTGAGGGTGAAGAAATTACAATGCAAACTACATTTTGTTGAGAGAAGTAAAATGCGTCAAGAGGAACAAAGCTACGCCAGTTGCCAAAGGGCTTTCACCAAAAAGAAGGTTTAAACTATGAATAAACCTTCAGCTCAGTTGCCAAACACACAACCATCAGACCCTTCTTAGCACTAGCAGGCACAGAAAGCTGATTTGTGTCTCAACTTGATGTTCATAATGCATTCTTACACGGAGAGAGTGGCGGAGCCACATGGAAGAGTGTGGGGGCAATTGCCCCCACTAAAAAAAAATTATTAAATTTTATATATTAAATAAATATTTACCCCCACACACAAAAAAAAAAAAAAATTGCCCCCACACTTTAAAAAAAATTGGCCCCATAAGAAAAAAAAAATTATGTTTATAGCTTAAAAATAAAATATTTTGACCTATAAAAATATTTTGCCCCAAGTATCTTTGGGTGCTAGATCCGCCACTGCACGGAGACCAAGTAAAAGAGGTTTATATGGAAATTCCCCAAGGATATCAGGTCCAAAGGAGGTTCAAGGGGTGACATGACGAAGGCTGAACCTGCAACTGTCGCAAAGAATGGGGTTGAATATTCAACTGAGACAGAGCAGAAAGTCTGATTCAAAGAAGCTTTACTCAATAAAAGGCAGACTATGCCTTGTTTACAGGGAAGAATGGAACTGATGTCTTAGCTCTGTTAGTCTATGTGGATGATATATTGTTTGCTGCAACTAATAAGCAGTCAATAGAAGACCTACAGAGGCTGCTAAATCAAAAGTTTGAGATTTGGAAGACCTAAAGGACTTTCTGGAGTTGGAAATAGCAAGATAAAAAAGCGGGATATCTTTGTGCCAAGGGAAGTAAGTGCTTGAGTCGTTAGAAGAATTCCCTAGTGAAGTTACCCTGAAATTGACACATTTAGAGGAAAGAAACCTTCCTGATCCCACCTATTACTGAAAGTTAGTAGGCAAATTGATGTATATTTGATACATACAGATACTTAGGCACACAAAGACAGCATCTGAATTTATCAAACACACCCATCTTGGCTGCAAGAGCAATTAGCAGATGTCTTTACCAAAACTCTTCATCCTTTTAGATTCAATATACTCGTAAACAAGATGGGCATGTTTGACACATATAAGTGCCCATCCTGGAGGGGGGTGATGTGAGAAGCAAAAAGTGAGAGAGGGTAGATTTGACATATGCTAAAGTTGTAATAAGAAAGTTAGTTGTTTAGTTAAGTGGTTAATATCAGCTTGGAGTGGTTAGGATAAATAGAGGTCTATGTAATAAGCATGGCAAGAATTCCATTTTTAGAGAAATAAAGGTTTTTAGAAAGTTACTCTCTCTCTCTCTCTCTTGATACTCTGATACGCTTTTAGGAGAACATAAACTTACGTCCAGTCGTTTGCAGCATCGCACCGGCACTTGACACAACTGTTGGCAGTGAAGACATATGCGCCATTAGCGACCAGCAAAGGGTAGTCCAAGGAATCATTGCTTACTTTTGAGTCACAGGCTGCAAAATGAAAGATAAAGAAAACCAAACCAAGACATAAGTTATAATTAACAACGACAAAACAATTCAGGGACACATTTGAATGATAAGGGATCTAGCTTGAGACCTAGAAGCTAAACACGTGCTCATTCCCAAACAAAAACTTGTGTTGCACAAAATTTGCACAACAAGAGGAATCATCCTAGACATTATTTTCATCGGTATCAATACCAATAAAATGGTAGAAAATTCACGAGAAAAGTTATGCTATGTATCATGTCCAATCTAACATAAACTAATGTAATATATATATATATATATATATATATATATATAGATATAGATATATTGGGGGAGAGTATGAATTGAAGGACAAAAGACCTCCATCCTGTGAATGGACTATATGGGCATTTCCTCTTCCAGACTTGGGTATTTAAGTTGTTTTGTTTGCTTGTTTGGTCCTTCTCCCTTGTTAAGCCTGTTATGCTCTCTCTTGGAATCAAAAAAGGACATGAACAGTTTTAGAAAGCTAGATTTTTAGCACCCGCTAAAATATGCATTAGAATAGAATAAACAAAACCATGAAGCAAGTTGCATTCCAAAAACGAAAGTGTTGGAAAAATATATTTATGCAAAAATTATGTGAAATATTTTGTTAAATTATCAGAATTAAAAATTTAATTAAAATAAAATTAAAAACTTAGATCAGATAGAAAATATACCTGATTTCATAATCGGAAACTAAATTAAGTAAAATCTTAATTTGGACAAAATTTTGAATTCGGCTTTTATCATAATAGAATCTTGGGTACGACCTTTCAGGTTAAATGCATGCTCACAAAATTATCTCTATATGATGGGGGTATTAAGAAATAGAGTGATACATTAATCCGATGATCATAATCCTATTTATAATTATAGGGAAATTTTTATCTTCTAAATCTGTCTGTTCATCTTATGACACATGTTCTTAAATCATCATTAAACATTTTCTATTTAACTCATTATAAATAATAAATGTTCATTGATATCTACACATTAATTTATTTTTATATCTTTGAGATAGTTAAATCTAATTATAGAATTTTTTAAATATATTATAATATTTTCATATAAATTTTTATAAGTTTGATAATATGTAATACATATTAATTTTAATATATAAATCTAATATTAGATTAATCACATGATTGAAAGCTCATGATGCCCCACTAGGACAGGAAATAGTAGATATCTACCTTCTACCTCATTCACTGGACAACCAAATAATGCAACAAAAAAGGACACCAAACCCGTGAGCTACAATTAGATGCCTGCGGTGCTGTGCTGGTGTGCTAAGATTGACGACAAAGTGACATAGATAGGGTAATGTGTTCTGACCTCTACAACTCCTATCCTTAACTTAAAATACGATAATAATCTTTTTAAAAAAAGACATGTATTTTATACGTGTGAAATACTATATTAAATTCAAGTGTTGTAAATTCTGCGGATTAACTGAAAATACGTCAAAGCAATAAGTTTTGACAAATGCAAAATCTGAAAATAAGTTTGAAAAGTATTGCTTACAAACTGAAAATTAGCATTGATGGAAAAGTTGGTTAAAATTAAAATTAGAAATATGGGTAACATACAAAAGAAAATTGGGAAGACAGTGACACGTCACAGAACAGATGGGTAGTGAATGGACAAATGAAAATTACTAGTTGAACCCTTCAAGAAAGTAATATTTAATTTACCAAATCACTAGCGGCCGATTCCACAATCCACTAGCCTCCCCATTCCTTTGTTGATCCATTCAATTTGACCCCTCTCGAAAAATGCCACCGGACAAACAACCAAACACTGCCTCCTCATTGTTACTCGTAACACTTCTGTCTTGCCTTTAACCATAAATGATTCAAACCAAACAAAGACATTGAAAACTTCAGACACCCCACGACTCTCTCTCTCTCCCTCTGCCTCTCTCCCCCCTAATGACTTAGTAATATTAATATTCATCAGCATTCAGCAGCAGTCATTTATAAAATTAGTATTTAATTTAATTGAAAATTATTATAAAATTATTATTATTATTTACGCACATGGCCCATGATTGGACAAATCATGCAAAAAAACCAAAGATGGAGGTGATTGACAGACCACCACGGTAGCGAAAGAAGTCTGTAAACTTAACTTACTTTTAAGCGGAACATCGAGAACTTGGCCAGCCTGGAGCGAACTAGGATCACTCATATTATTGAGGTTCAATAGAATAGTCTCCGTCGTACCGTACTCCTCAGCAATCTCCTCCACCGAGCTCCCAGATTCGACCACGTGTCCATAATGGACGACTCTGGATCCATTCACTGGATCACAGCTACAGGGCAACGGAATCCAGAGCTCTTGCCCAATCTGAATCAGATCTGGGTTGGAAATATTGTTGTACTCTGCAATCTGCTGGTACGTCACCAGCCGCGAGAACACATCGGTGGCGATTTGATCGAGTTGATCGCCAGATTGGACGGTGTAGATTGGGACATGGTTGGAGACACCCGAGCCGTTGGTGCAGAGACAGGTGAAGAGGATTTTTATCGTCTCGTTCTGGTTTATACTATACGATGATGGGGTGGAGAGAGGGAGCGAATTTGCTCCGAGGATTGTTCGGAGGTTTTTGATGCCGAACAGGGATTGGATTTTCCCCAGCGTGGTGGCGTTTGGTGATGGGTAGTCAATCAGAGAACTACACGTGGAGTTTGTGGAGGAGCAGGTGAAAGCCTGGACCGTTGATGTTGTGGAAAGTGTGATGGTGAGTAGCAAAATGAGAAGTAGAGGAGAAGAGCCCATCAATCCTCTTCAACCTCTCAGAATGAAGAGGTCTGATTTGGAGAGGAAGGCTGAGGTAACGATCACAGATGGGGTATCTATCGCTTATAGAGAGAGAGAGAGAGAGAGAGAGAGAGTTGACTTTGTGGGAGACTTGGGAAATTTGAACGCAGACTGAAAAGACGCATTTTTGTTGACAGTGCTTGGGAGTTCTAAGAGTTTTGAATAGAGGTTTTGTTCAGAGAGGGGCGAGGGTGGACTGTGGAGTCCAGTCGTTGTTATCTTCCATTCCAACACGCCAAAGAAATGTTGGAGTTCGCCGCATTTACACTGGCGTCTGGCATTCCTATCCTTGCTTTCCCATTTTCTAAATTTAAGTCCCTCCCAACAATCCTGTCACAAATACTAAATAAATTAATTATGAATATATATTATAAATATTATTTCATATGAAAACCTGTAGTTGTTATAAAATGTTTAATTTTAATAATAATAATTATTATTTTTTTGTGGATGATTCCTCACTTTAGCCTTGTAAAAAGTTATAATTCCAGCATTCTTAACTTCACCATTTTCTCTGCAATATTTTTCCAAATCAACTCTTACATTCTGACCAGACCAATAAAAATTTGGATGGTTGGGTGATAAAGAAATAGTCCACCTATAATGTGCGAGAGAAGATTCGCATTACGTCTTTACTTTTATGGGTCAGTGGTCTAAAATTCTGAAATTAGATTTAGTTAAAATTAAAAATAAATTTTAGTCAATTTTGTAAGTTTGAAATAATTTAAGTTAGATTTGAAATTGAAATTGAAATTTACCAAGGGAGGCCATTGTTGAATTGTCTTCCTTCCCCTCCAAGTCAATGCCTCTATCATCAAACTCTAATTGTACCCAAAAAAAAAAAAATCAAACTCTAAGCTTTTTCTGGTGATCAATCATTAGGAATAATTATCATATCTAAATAATGTTAGTGGACGAGGTTATTTTAATTGCGCACCAAGTTTGACATTCAGCACTACTACTGAGAGAATTCTTAAGCAAAGAGGAACAGTTTCATTTTTCTCAATCTCAATCTCAATTTAACTTATTTTATTTATAAATATAAAATCAATTTTCTCTATTGAAATAGTTAAAATTATTCTTATATTTATTATTTTTTTTTGTATTAAAATTTTTACTTAATTTTAGTTGCATCTGATCTTAATTTCTTAACTTCATGGATTATGTATAGAGGGGCCGAATTGCCTTGTACCACTTGCACGAAAAATCATATTAATATAGAGCTTCAATTAGCATTAAAGATTGGAGCATAGGGAATTTTTTTTTTTCCTCCACAGTAACAAAAAATTGGAGTATATCGTTGCAAGAGGGTAGGTTCAAGGGACCTCGGCAGCAACTTTTGGGCAAGCCTTAACACTACAATTACAACATAGGATTTTCGTCTATCCGGGACCATTCCTATCACAACTGAGTAGGCTCAAATTGACCTTCTAGGAAGCTTATTGGACATTTGTCCTCTGAAACAAGAACAAGGTCTAATCTGGACCAGCCCGCTTGGATACTAAACGGCAAGGGGATTGGATTTTTCATTTTGTTTAGTTTTGTGTTTGATCATGGCCTAAACCAGACGAATGGGTCTGCACAATGCTCATGTTTTTCGATGTCAGCCCTTTGAGATTCCATTTTGTGAAACTTTTAGACCCATGCCAACGAAATTAGCATTCCCTTCTTTTTCCCTGTCTCAAGTTCAAGCGTCGCCAATATAAATATGTAAAAAAAGATCTTTTCGGGTGCCTATTTTTCTATCCTCAAAATCAAACTCAAGATTTTGATTTCCTTTCATGCTAAAGATCAGTACTTTTCCTTCTTAGTACTAGCAAAATAAGTCATTTTATGGGGGGGCCACATAAAAGAGGGGCAAAAAAAAATTCGTACCCTAGAATTGATAACAGGAATGGGTTTGAACAGGGTGTTGTGCGTGAAGTTGGTAGTCTGATCAACGTGGTGGTGATGGTGGTGCCCTTGTGTTCTTTGTGTTGGGTTCTTCACATGTGGTTTTCATTCCCTGTTTTCAAAGGTAAGAAATTTTTCCAGTAATCAATTGTTTTCGTGGACGGATTTTTTATTTGGATTTGGTCTAACGCTTTGATGGTTTGGGCTTTTCCAGGTACTTGTAGTGCTTTCTATGTTCTTTACTTGCCAATCGCCCCCAGCTTCAGCCCAAAAAAAAAAAAGCGTGTTTGGTGCAATTGTCGTTTCTTCCTCCCTTATGATTGCAACAAAAACTCTCTTTACATAAACATTGAACATGCCCCAAGCATCAAGATGAAAAACGAAAACACAAAAAAAGAATTAAAAAGACAGATTTCAGGGTTCACATGATGTTTCAGCAGATTTAGACATATGCACGTGGATAGTTTAGGACAAATGATGAAAGTATTATTGTGTTATTTACTGAAAGATTCTCAAAAGACTTTTGGTCTCTGTCTTGCTTGACCCTTCCAAACGGCTACTCCACTCCAACTCCTTTGTCATAATCTGTCTAACTGATACATCTCTTGCATGCCATGCCATTCCCAAATCCATTTTTGTCCTCGTTCCTAAGTTGAGGTCCATATTTTCATTCATGGTTCATGAATTCCATCCTTTTTTAAAAAATTTTTTCTTTTAACATGTCAATTAAATTAAGCATAATAATCGAAACAACACAAAAACATAAAATTTTCTATTTATAACTAAATTTTAAAGTGCAAAAGCATTTTACCCTTTAGAAATTATAATTAGATTTTTTTTTTAGAAAAAAATTAAACTCTAAATATATGTTATATTTTTATTTAGACACTTTCTACTGAGATCAAACGACAACTAAAGAAATTTATAAATTTTTAACTTATACGTAAAAATATGGTGTAAAAATTGAAAAAAGAAATCATCATAAAATAAAATTCATATTTTACATGGTAAAACACATTGTACTTAAGAGAACCACAACCAAAAGCTATTTGCATGTGTTTTGCAAAGATGGACGCCGGACTAACGCATGAAATCTTGGTACAGAGAAAAACCCTAAAAGGGGTTGGGATTTGGAAGTCTTGGTGAGCAACTTTGCAGCACCGCAATTGCAGGGAGTCAAATTCTTTGGTCACCCTGTTTGAAGAAGAATCGGTTCCAAAGAGGACCCCAAGTGAATAAATGAAAGGGTCCTAATATAACCAAAGGCTGGGGTTCTTTTTCTTGAATGGTTAAAGTAATTAAATGGTTATTCCTTCAAGAATCACCAAATATTCCCATTACCCTATTTGTTAATTGCAATGTTAACGTTGGTGAAATGTTATTTTCATGCCCAAGAGAAAGGAGACGTTCAGTTAGAGAGAGAGAAGTTGCAAAATGTGGGTTTCAGCAAATGTAAGAAGTGGTAGCTGTCTTTCCCATTAGGGATGCATGCTGTTTTTCAAAATTCAGAAATGGATTACAGCTTGAATATCTCTCCAAGTGTCCTCAATGAGAATCAATTGAAATGGACATGTACATGCCTATGACTTATCATTTTCGTTTTTCTCACGTAACTCTATTTCCTATAATCTCCAAAATTGCTTTCCCCTGGATTCTCCCCTCCCCAGTCACTATCATCCCCCCAACCCTCTCTCACTCTATGCTCATACACTCATAAAAAAGCAAACTCACTCTGCCAAAGAGGAACGACAGCTAGCACTTCTTCCGTTTGCTGAAACCCACATTTTGCAACTTTTCTGATCAAATTTTAATTTCACTTCCATATGAGAATTAGGTAGCGCTCTCTCTCTCTCTCTCTCTCATTTCCTCAATATCTCTTTTTAATTATATTTTTTTGCAAGATTGACAACTTTTTTAATAATTGTATGGATAGCTTATCCACTCACTTTTTTTTTTTTTTTTTAAAAATAAATCATCGGTTTGGTATTTGATAATCACGTTAATTTGTTGGGGTTCAAACCGTAATGAAAACGTAAAGTCGATATTGGGAGACCTCCCTCCTTATAAAGGGGTAAATAACAGGTCGATCCGGATTAGTCGGGACAAAATCCTGGATACCGGATGGTGGCCAAGCCAGGAATAAAAAAAAAATCAGGTTAATTTTGATTAAATCCGATTGAGTCAGACTGAGTTTTTAAAAGGCAAAATTCTCCGAACACCTATTTTCATCATATATAAGACTCAAATATGATATTTAACTTAAAAAGTACCTATATCCGATCATTGGACTAATTAAATGTTCGTCTACTTAGTCTATATGAATAATTATAAACATTATTTTAATAAGAAGGATAGGGTTCAATTATTAATTATAAAAAAATTTATTTTAAAATATAAGGAGATTAGATTTTTAACAAGTGAATCTTATTGCCACATCATTTTAGTAGTAATAAAGTAGTAAAAATGAGTAATATAAATATCATTACCCTTTATACAAAGTATCTCATGTTGCATCATATTTGACCAGAGACAAATCTATCGTCATAACTATCAAATCAATACATTGTATTCATATGTTTCATTTGACATTTTTGCAGAAAAAAAAAATAATGGTTCCTTCGCATTGACAACCACAATTTTATTCTTCAAGTCTAATGTTAGGTATCAAAAATTATTAACCTATTTCCTACCCTGCAACTAACCTCTTTAAATAAAGATTTTTTTAAATATATATATTTACATTTCTCTATGAACCAAAGCCCATCTGCACAATCTTGTTGAATTGACCAAAAATGAATTTTTTTTTTTTTTTAGTATAGATAAGAAAGTGGGCAGATTGGGTTCAACAAGAACCAATTTTTTTAAAATAAAATAAAATAAGAGCCAACCTAACTATTTTAAACAATTCTAGTTCTTAAAACAAAAGGGATCTTAGTTGTCACCACATTTGATTTTGATCTAACATAATAATACTGTAGTTATGATTTTTTAATGTCTTATATAAAATATATTTATATAATTTTTTATTCGTTATATCTTTTGTTCTGTTTAAACCCTAACTAATAAAAAAAAAATGTTTTTTACACTTTATATGATTAGATTTTTTTTCCCAAATCAGTAGATTGGTATTAATTAACATTTTTGTATTTTTTATGTTTGGGACTGCTTTTATCTTTTTTCATTTTTAAGAAAATGATAAATTGAGTCTGGATAAACTAATTATTTAATTGATAAGCATATCACCGGACAATGCCGGTGGGCGGTTTCATGGTACAATCGACAGCGACAACAAAACAAAATTACACAAACTTAAATCTCATCGAAAATCGTTATTAACGAGTTAATGACAACAAGGTTTGAATCGAAATTATTTCCCAACCTCTCACTCTCCCTCATAGCGCGTGCATTCACCCACCACAAATGACCCCCCCCCACATATGTGGCACCCCAGCCACACAACTTGACTTATTTCTTGTCTGCCTGTCTGCCACGCGCGCCAGTGAGCTGAGGGTAGGGCTGGGTGTTAACCTCTCATGAAATAAATTCAAGATTTTTGGAAACACGTGCAACTCACGTGAAAACAGGAGTTGTTTTTTTTATTTTTATTTTTTATAAACAAACTAGGGAACAATCCCAACAGCAACTGGTTTGTGCCATCCTCGTCGATCTCTATCCTTGAACAGGTAAATCTGACTGGATCAAAATTCCAATCAACGGACGAGATTAACCGTCCCTGTCAATCTATATCAGCATGACTTGCACCTCTCACTCACTGAGATTTAGGCACGATCACTTCTAGTTTCTTTCCTTTTTCTCAAGTGGGGAAAAGTTTATATGGAAACAAGAACGCTGTCGACGAGATTTTGAGAATTGTTAAGTGACACTTTCTCTCTCTACACCACCACACCTTCTTCTCAGACACTGAAGAAAATGAAGAGGAGAGAGAGGGACAACAATGACAACATCATCAACTTCTCCAACAGCCTTAATTTCTTCGTTTGCCGCCGTCGGAGAACCCACCGATATTTCATGATTCCGCTTGTTTCTGCTCTCGCCGGCACTATGCTTTTCTGTTTCGCTCTTCTTTCTTTCTTGGCTCCTCCGCCCCCGCCTGCTGACACCAACAACCTCCTTCGCCTTCCCCGCCGTAGCTCGGTAACCCATGTTCTTTTTTCTTCATTAAATTATACAAAATCTTACCTCGTTGTCTAGAATTCAAAAGGATTCTTCTGTAACCAATAAAAACACACATAATTTCGTAAATTTTGTAAACTTTTTTATTTTATTCAATTAATTAATTTATTCTTTTTTTTTTTTTTGCAGTTGAGTGAATTTGAAAATGTTGGATCAAATGGGGATCATGAAGTTGTATTCCGTATACCAGTAAGCAATTGTTTGGTTTATATTTGCCTTTTCTTTTTTTCGTTTTTGGGATTTGGCTTTGGATTTGGAATGGAATTTAAATTTTCAAAATTTTCAAAATCCCAGCAAAATGGAGGAAGATTAGAGCAGGAACTATGGAGTTCCATGATGGGGAGATTTTACTATGGTTGCAGTAATGCCAGCAAAAACTTTACCCGTGAGTAATTTTTCTAAATTCTTTTTATTAAAAAAATTAATATTTCAGATAAGTTGTGATTGAAAATGTAGAGACTAGTTGTTAAGAAAAGAACTGTTTTTGTTTGCTTTTTGGTGAAGCAAGCTGTCAATTTCTCTGTTTTTTTGATTTGGTGTCAATGATTTATGTTAATTATGTTACAGCTGCTGAAACTAAGACAGAGCCTCATAGATACTTGGTGATTGCAACCAGTGGAGGCTTGAATCAACAACGAACTGGGGTAGGCTATATATTTTTTTCCTAAGTTTTTTTTTTTTTTTTAAAATCAGTTTAGGATTTTTTTTTTGATTTCCCATTTTGGCAATTTTCCTGTTCAGCTTGAATTGAAAAAGGGTTTTGTTATTACCTAAGCATCTGTGACTGTAAGGTAATAACCGTGGGGGTTCGGGCGATGTGCCTCATGAAACCAATCTCTTCCTGTAGTGGAATACAGACTATCTTTGCTAAACCAGGTCATTTCAGTTAAGGGTATCCAATGAAATCAACTTTGAACCTTTAATAAATTATGTTCCCAAGAGGCTTTTTATTTATTTATTTATTAGTCTTAAAGTGAGGGGAGACAGTTTTTGGTCTATGGTTGAATCATTCCCTTCTGGCTTTTGTAGGAAAATATTTAGTTGGCAATATTTTGTTGTTGCTTGATGACCTAGTCAGGACTCATCTCCGATCTTCATGAACATAGTACTTTTGAATTTTATGTACGGTCTTTTGTTGAATAAGTCTTCTTTGTTGCAGATAACAGATGCTGTTGTGGCAGCCTACATTTTGAATGCCACTCTTGTTGTTCCTAAGCTGGACCAGAAATCATTTTGGAAGGATTCTAGGTACGTTACTAAATACTAGTCATAGCTTTTGAAATATTTCCTCATCCCGATTTTCTTAGTTTGAACAAGGGTTTTTTTTTTATTTTTTTTTATTTTTTAATCTTGCACAGCAATTTCTCCGAAATTTTTGATGAGGACTGGTACATATCCTTCCTTTCCAAAGATGTCAAAATCATTAAGGAGCTTCCAACGCATGTTAATCCACATTTAACCAAGGCAGGAACCCTATATAGCATTCGTGTTCCAAGGAAGTGCACTGCAGATTGCTACAAGACGCGTGTCTTACCTGTTCTATTAAAAAAGCGAGTAAGTAATCATGCTTGTCCATTTTTTGCTCAAACAACTCCGTTGTGCAAAATTCAACTCATCTCTTTGAGTTTTACGCATATTTGGTATAAAAAATTTATCATTTTTATTGGCAATGAACCAAGTTTAATCTGAAATCTAGTCTATTGACGTATGAGGAGATAAATATGTTCTCTCTTATCAGATATTTTGGCATATATGGGGAGATACTAAGATCAGCAAATGAAGAATTACATGGCGCAGGGCCATGACAGTTTGAACCTTTTTGTTCGTGCAGGTTATTCAGCTCTCCAAGTTTGATTACAGGCTTTCGAACAAGTTGGAGGAAGATCTTCAAAAGTTACGATGCAGAGTCAACTACCATGCCCTAAGATATACAAATTCTATACAGGAAATGGGTCAAAAATTGGTTGATCGAATGAGGATGAAAAGCAAGCATTTCCTTGCCCTGCACTTGAGGTAAAAGTTCAGATAGTCATACATTGTCATTTTCACCACACATTTTTCCCTGCGAATTTTGTTGCCATTAAGGTCTACATTGGCATTATTTGTTGTTTGATTGTGGCTTCGATGCATGGGAATTGAAGTAACTTCATTTTATAGGTTTGAACCTGACATGCTTGCGTTCTCTGGATGTGATTATGGTGGAGGGAAAAAGGAAAGCGAAGAACTTGGTGCAATCAGGAAGAGGTGGAAGAGCTTACGAGTGAGGCTTTCATCAATGTCATCCATATGTTATATGTCATATGCAGACTATCTAAGACATGTCTAAAGAAATGTTCATTTTTGCATTGTCCTGCAGACTCACAGTCCTGAGAAAGAGAGAAGGCAGGGCAAATGCCCACTCACTCCGGAGGAAGTTGGTCTTATGTTGAGAGCATTAGGTTTTGATAGTGATGTTCACATCTATGTGGCATCCGGTGAAATATATGGAGGTGAAGAGACATTAGCTCCTCTCAAAGCCCTATTCCCAAACTTCTACACGAAGGAGACCATAGCCACCATGGAGGAGTTGGCACCATTTTCATCATTTTCTTCTCGTATGGCTGCTCTTGATTACATAGTTTGTGATGAAAGTGATGTTTTCATGACGAACAACAATGGTAACATGGCTAGAATGCTTGCTGGTCGAAGGTAGGAGGAGCCCATTTTTCCTCATTTTTTCTTGAAACTCTTTTTTTCCCCTATTATTTTTCTTATTATAAGAATTGTCAATTGTTGGTTGCAGGAAATACTTTGGGCACAAACCAACAATCCGTCCAAATGCAAAGAAGCTATATCGGGTCTTCATGGATCGAAACAATATGACATGGGAAGAATTTGCATCAAGAGTTAGAACTCACCAAATCGGATTTATGGGAGAACCAAATGAGATGAAGCCAGGAAGAGGTGGGTTTTATGAAAATCCTGCAGCTTGCGTATGTGAAGACTCCGGGAGGATAGCTAGAGAAGGTGCAGGTTATATGCTTAGCAATGAAAATAGTAATGAAAGTAATGGTGAAGTGAATGATGATCCACCGAGTGATGATGAGGAATGGGATTATATGGAGATTGAATTCCGTCAACAAGACAAAGTATTGCCTAACAGAACAGATTCCAATTCCATTGTTAAACCTGAGCAACCAGTGTTAGAAGAGATATTCTCAGATTGAGTGACTTGGGGTTCTGTCCATAACCAAAGTGCTGTTCGGATTATTCAGATCCCCCCATGACACCTTGAAAAGTTGTCTGCGGTCTATACGTCTTAAGGCATTCAGATTTTTGGTTGAAGCCTCAGATACGTGACAAGGGACTTGAGAGCGTCTTCACCTCACCTGCAGCTTGGGACAAAAGTGCATGTACAAGGAAAGATTGAAGACAGAGACAAGCTGATGATGTTGTAGAGATTGTTGCCATACCAAATAATGGGGAAGTTTGCTCTCATTCATTGATTTATTGATTTTTTTTTCCCCTCAGACACCATAAGAATGAAGCTGTAAATTGCAGTTGGGAGATATGTAATGTTCTCATATGCAGACTTTCATGGTAGAATACAAGTTGATTGATTAATGTTGTACATAATATTACTAACTGTTCCTTACATAATTTCAAATAATAAAAAAAAAACACACACACACACACCATTCTCTACATGGGGTTGTTGATGTAAGACTTTATATTCTAAATTTTGAAGTCTTGGGATAGAGCAGTTTTGTTTTACTAGAATTTGTTTGAAGGAGAAAATTTAAACCTATAATTAGTGAATTATTATTTAATGATTATTGTTTTTTATGAAATGAAATGAAAGAATAATTGAAAATAATTGGATAGTGTTACAAAATCAAAGAATCGTTGAAAAATGCAAGAAAAGAGGTAACGAACCAAGAAAAGACCGTTGCTTGGTGAAGTGTAGTCCACTCTAAGGCGGCGCACGTTGGCGGGAAAAATCTTCATGACATGTAATTGTGCCCGATCCATTCGAACAAAATGACGTGGCCAATTTCAGGTCAGATTTAAGACTGTCGGCTTCACTCTCTTTCTACTCCATCAGTTTATTTCTTCCTCTTCAGAGAGAGAGAGAGAGAGGAAATGGCGACCAAGTGCATAGCTCTCCTAAGTCCAACTCATCTCTCACTTAATCCAAATTCACTCTAATCCTCTACCCGCCACCGCACCTCCCTTTCGTGGACTCGCACCTTATCAACCACCAATTTCTCATCTTCTTCATCATACCCAAATGTGCAATTGCAACAAATTCCACTGGTGCCAACACTGAACTGCACGGCGGCACAAGCGCCGGCGACGGCCGCGAATTTGGAGCTGGGAACACCTGTCCGGCCGACGAGTATGTTAGTTGTGGGAGCAACGGGAACACTTGGAAGACAAATAGTGTGGAGAGCATTGAATGAAGGGTATGATGTGAGGTGCTTTGTAAGGCCTAGATCTGCCCCTGCTGATTTTCTCCGTGATTGGGGATGCTACCGTTGTTAATGTATGCAAATCCTCTTTTCTCTCCCTCACCCATTTCCCAATTTTCACATTTTTATTGCGTTACAAGGTTGTTTGAATTTGGGTACGTTGGTATTGACATTAAGTTTTAAAGATTTTCGTATAAATCAATAAAAATATTTATTATAAAATTTTCCTAAATCTAAATTTTGGGTTAAATCACTTAAATCTTTAATAAATAAGTATTCTAGATTAAAAGCTTCATAAAAATGAATCCCCCTTCCACAGTCCAAATGCCTTTGATGTGAGAAATGATTAAATTGCCAAAAATCACTTTATATATTTTTGAAACCCTCTTTTCTCTTCTCTCTAGAGATACACATTCTCAAAAAATGAAAATGCATTCTTATTTCTACTTTCTCACACTCCCACGTCAAATTCAAAAAAGATGTATATCATCGTCCCTATTTTTTTGCTTTTTCGAATAGTGAGTGTCAAAGGGAGTTTGGGAGAGAGAGGGGGAGTTTGAGAGAAGTTGAGGGGGTGGTATTCAATAACCACCCTTCGCCTTTTCTTAAATCCAAAAACAAAGGAAATGGGTATTGGATTTGCTCTCATGGGTGGACTCGAATCCAATATTTCTAACATTCCCTACTTGTATAAGTAATAACTGACCGATTATCACAATTAATCGTTAAGCTCCCACTACGTTGTTTACTACTCCAAATGTTCCAACATCCACTAAACCAAATTCATTTTCTTGAACTACGGAAGCATTAATCACAAATCTGCTTCCATTATAAAAAGTGATGCACCGTTTTGTTTCTTGCTTCTTTATGAGATAGCGCTATCAATGAGCAAGCAAATATAACCAGAGGTAGATTTTCTCTCATGCAAATTTCCTATCTAATCAGTATTCGTGTATCATTTTAATACTAGATCATTTCCTTAATAATGAAGGAAAAAGTCTATAGTTTCACTCAGGTATCCCAGTATCTTTTTCATAACAATCCAATCATTGTATCCAGATTTGACAAATACCTGTCAACCAAACCCCATAGCATGATAAATATCGAAATGAGTACACTTCATAGCGTACTCCAAATTCCCAACAGTACTAGAATATGTTGTTCCGGACATTTCATCTATTCATTAGGAGTTTTAGGGCATATGTCATCTGTTGAACTATTACCTATAGTCACATGAGTATCAATGAGTTTGCAGTCTTTTAAGCTAAATCGTTCCAGAGTCTTTATAATATAAAACTTTTGAAATAACTCTAGTAATCTCCTGGAACGATTTCTTTGGAATTCAATTCCAAATCTGCTTTACCCATATCGTTCATCTCGAAGGTCATACTCCTTGTCATTCGCCGCTAATAATATGTCCGTGACATATAAGTATAGAATTACAAACATGTCAATGGATCTTTCAAATAGAAACAATGGTTTTCATCTTATCATTACGAAATCATAAGAGATCATATCTCTATAAAATTTCAAACACCATTGTCTCGAATACTGTTTAAGCCCATCAATTGATCTACTTGGCCCTTAATGACAAAACTTTCTAGTTGTGCCATTCAAACTTCTTCCTTAAGTTCACCATTGAGGAATACAGTTTTCATATCCAACTGACGTAATTCTAAATCCAAATTGATCACTATTGCCAACTATATGTGAATAGAGATAAATCTCACTACTGGGAAAATGTTTCCTTATAATCAATACTCTTTTAATAAGTGTAACCTTCTACTACCAGTTGAGCCTATTATCTCATAATAGTTTTATCTGCCCTACGTTTGGTTTTGAGAATTTAGTTATTTTCAATAACTTTGTGTCCTAATATGAGCTCAACCAATTCTTATACGTGGTTGGACTTCATCAACTCCTATTCTTCTTCATTGCATTTTTTTATTCACCCTTAGTGGGAAAAGACAGAATCTCATATATATTCTGAAACTCTTCTTCATCTTCTGAAGAAACATCACATATGTGCCATTCAATCCCCAAATGATACTTAGGTACGTTTTTCCAAACACTTTTCTAAGTTTGCAACTCAGTTGAATCGTTAGATTTTTTAAATCACTCCCACTAGAATCAACACTATTCTAACAATCCCCAATAGACAAAACTATTATTTGAATCTACTAATTCAAATAACAGCTCTGTGTCCTTCACATCACCTCTGCTAGGAAAATGATTCTTCAGAAATGCTATATTCGTGATCTAATTTTTACTGTAGTACCATAATCTTATTCACAAATGAATATTTAACTTTTAGACTGGTCGGAGTTATAGGAACCAAATTTTCCAAACTTATTTAAAAAATCTCAAAATACAGACAGTTGATCCCCAAGGTCTTAAGTCATTGAAACACAACCTTCTATCAGTCTAAAGTTTATATCCCGTCATTGGTACTGACTTTTAAGGTACATTGTGCAAAACAATAATCGCAGTCAATAAGACATCTCCCCAAAAAAGGAAATCTACAAGTGAACCTGCGTCATCATGGATCTTGCCACATCCAACAATATCCTATTCATTCTCACTATAACACCACTCTGACGGGATGTATAAGGAATGGTCAAATGTCAGATTGTGTTTCTTTCATTACCCATATCTTTAAATTGATCTGGTAGACATTCACACCATCTATCCGTCTAATTCTCTATCTCTCTCATATAATGTTTAAAACACTTATATGCTTCAGACTTGTGAGAAATCAAACAGATATGGTCAAACACGTGAAATCATCAATAAATGTAATGAAACACAAAATTCCATGCGTACCCTCCATATCTATTAGATCACGAATATCTGAATGGATCAAATACAATAGAAATTTAGTCCGTATGACTTTTCCAAATAGTTTTCTGGTCATTTTGCTATCAAGACAATATTTACATGTTGGTAAATCAAATTTTGTGAGTGAACCCAATAGTTCTATTCTCACTAGTTGACTTATCCTATTTTGATCCAATGTGACCAAGTCTGCCATGTCACATTATCAAAATTTACAAAAATGATAAAACAATTTGCAAATTATCCAGAACCACTACACATGTCATTTAAATATAAATCATCCCTATATCTATGAAAGTTCAAATCATAGTCAAATTTCAAATAGACTAAGAATATATAAGATTCCGTCGAATTTCTGACACGTAGAGAACCTTATGCAAAATAAGAGTTCGGCCACTTTGTAACTGTAGTTTACAAGTGCCAACTCCTCTAACGTTTATTTTTACATCGTTCTCTACATTTTATCTACTACCAGAAAGCAATCGACGAAAAACTCATAAATGTTTCTCTATCTATTCTTATATTCAGGGTTATTTTTTTGTGATCCGTCTTTAATTTCCTTACTTTTCTTACTTTTGTTCCAGTCCCTTTCATGTTTAGAGTCCGAAACTCTGTTGGGACTAGATCTACTACAAAAGCATCAACTATGAATCTTACAACACAAAACTGCTTATCCCGAAGTTGAATGCGGCAAGCAATGTTCGAGAAAGTCTTCACATTGTCATTGTGAATCAAACTGACTTTCAGGTGTTCCCACTAGATAGAAAGGAATCGAATCAAAATTTGAATTTTTTATTCATCGGAGAGAACATGACCTGCTGACTCTCATTTTTTCTCTTTGAGGTACACCCTAAAATCATGAGCAGTCAAAGTATTGTTCACATTTAGGTATCATGCCTTCAATCTGAAAAGCCAACCAGAGTCGCTCGAGCAGTGGAATTTATCATTTTTCACACCTGGTTAGCATCTAGTTCTCACTATTATTGGGCGGCATTGCCCACTACAAGATATTATATGACATGTTTGATACCAATTTGAGATATCTAATTCTCTCAGTACATTTTATATTGTATAGCATCATATTTTATGATTGTCGTCATTCAAATTGTCATCTCTATTCAAATTTTCTATAAAAGATTTCAATGCTATGGTTTGGGTTTTTTAAGAGGGTAGACATGCGTACTAATGATCATATCATTCACATAATTTTGTACTTCAAGATTAACATCCATGACAAGTCAACATTGGGTATATAATCGAAAGTTCACTATGTTTCCAATCATCATCTATGGTCCTAATGTATCACTATCACAAATTTAATTTAAAATTACAAAATTCTATAAGTTTTAGGTGAGAATTATTTAAATTCTCCCAATTTAAAACCTCTCACTTAAATACACTAAGTATTTAATATAATATTTTAATTTTGGATGTGAATTATTAAATCTACCAATCAAAAATTTTCATTTAAGGGAGAGATTTTTCAAATCCTTTTGCATACATGATCATCAATAATAAACATAACTAACAGATACTCGAAAGAAATTAAAATTTCGAACGTTCATTTATAAAGTGATCATGATCCTAATCAACTATTCATTACATGCAAAAGAAAGAACATATAAATGAATTATCTGGTTCAAGATACATCTATCCATGATACCATATTTACAATTCCCTTAGATAGTCTATCCCTATGAACGAACATCCTTACAGCATTTGGGAAACTATTTATACTTTGGGAAAGTCTTTTTTTCACTTGACTTTCTAGATTCTTGATTTTTTATATTTATATTAATATCTGTTTTACAACATCAAGAATCATATGTTCATGCTTGACAAGTAACTTATCAATCACGTTATCCCAATAAGAAGGTAGGGAATTTCTCAGTATATACACGTCATCCCCCCAAAAGGAATGACCGAACTGAATGAGTTCCAAGCGTTTCTGCTCCATGATCTCTAAATGATCTGACAAAGAATGAGATGAGTCCATCTTGTACGTCAACATTTGATCCAACTTCATTAAACGCTCTAGATTTCTCAAGTTTCTTTCCCTTCCCTAGAAGCCCGGAAGCTCTCTAAGAATACGTCCAATTATTGTCATTTCTCTGAAAATGGGAACAATATTATATTAGACACATAGTCAACCATAATATTATAACAAATAATAAAAATTAATTATTTTAAATAATATGCTCAATTATCAAACAATTTTATATTTGAAAAACGAATTTTTTATACATAAAAAAGAGCATAAATTTAAAACGAGGGTAAAAAATTTACACTCAAGTAGTCAAAATTAATAAAATAATTTTCTAGTCCCACCAAATTTTTTTCAGAATTTTCTAGGGCAGAAAAATGTTTTCTTTTGTAATTTTCTAGCATTTATTGATTATAAATCAATAAATAATAATTTTCAACCCCAGAAAATATATTAAAATTCATAGAAAAATCTAAAATGAGTTTTCCAACTTACAAAAAATTCTCGAAAATTTTTTGGGCTGAAAAACTAGTTTTTTGTATTTTTCTAACATTTATTGATTTAATAATCGAAATAAATACTTTTCAACTCTGAAAAATAAATTTTAAATCACATAAAAATCACACTAAATACAAAATTTATTATGGTGAAAATTGAGACCAAAATGAGTTCAGCACGCACTTCCACGCTCCAAAGGACCCAACTGTAACAAAAAAAAGTTAAGGTGTGTTCACACGCCCGCAGTGACGAGTGAGTTTCACGCGCCACCTTCCCGGCAGCCTTTGGTTACCAAATTTTGGCTACCTCTATTTTCAATATCTCTGAGTTCAATGACGTTTTCGGATTTTCAATCGGACATCTCTAACTTAGAGGTGGATTACACTTGTCGTTGCCGAGAGTGTGATTGAACATTTTACTATTCATCTTCTTTTCCAAATTTTTAGATTTCGATCCAAACTTTGAATGGCCATATCTCTCTCAATTCTTAGCCATTTTATGCGATCTTTATATGGTTGGAAAGAAATTTTCATGAAAAATCTAATTATATAAATTTCGTATCACAAAACTTAGTATTTTGAAAGTTATGAGTATATTTAGTTTTGACTACGATTTGTAAGATCTTTTAATATACTCATCCGTTACATGCCAAATTTTGTAGATCAGATCTACATTTCATAAACATGCTATGGTATAAAATTGAGAACATTTTGACAAGCCAATTTTAAGATGCAAAAGTTCATGCATGGTATTTTTAATTTTTTTTTTAAATTCCCAAATTATGTAGGAAATAACCCATACATGCTCTGATACTAATGAAGATTTTCGTATAAATCAATAAAAATATTTCTTGTGGAATTTCTCTGGATTTAAATTTTGGATTAGATCACTTACCTTTTTGACGAACGGGTATTCTAGATCGAGGAAGCGTCACAAAAATGGATCACCCCCTATATTCCATGTCCAAATAACTTTGATGTGAGAAATGATCAAATTGTCAAAAATCACTTTGTATGTTTTGGAACCCTCTTTTCTCTTCTCTCTATAGATACATATTCTCAAAAGATGAAAATGCATTCTTATTTCTACTTTTTCACACTCACACGTCATATTCCAAAAAGGTGTATATCATCATCCCTATTTTTTTGCTTTTTCGAATAGTGAGTGTAAAATGGAGTCTAGGAGAGAGGGGGAGTTGAGGGAAGCTGAGGGGTACCACCCCTCCCCTTTTCTTAAATTCAAAAACAAAGGGAATGGGTCCTGGGTTTGCCCTCATGGGTGGACCCGGATCCAACATTTCTAACAAGTTTGATCCTTGGTCTAGTGTCGTTAATGTATGTAAACCGCCCTTTAGATTTAACATCTTTGTTGGGTCTTTGTTGCACATTTGGATGGTCGGTATGTTGCGATTCTTAATTAGGACAAAAGAGTTTTGTATAGTAACATAGTTCTTTTCACATTTTAATGGAAATACAGTTCGATTGATTCCTGTGTTTTTGCAAGATTGATTTGGGTATGCTGGTATTTCTGTTAAATTTGGTCAATGTAACCCCTTTAAATTATACGTCTTTGTTGGGTGTTTTTATGCATTTTGGGTAAAAAAGTAGTACTTTTCAAGAAGTAGGAAATCCAAACAGCCCAGCTGGGTTGTGGTTCTTGCAAATGTACTCTAAAAGTTTTCTTTCTTTATTTTTTTGTTTCTCATTTTTTTTGAAGAATGGTTTTCCAAGACGGGGTCTTTCAATTTATGCATTATTCACTTGCTCCCTATCCAAATCAGTTTTGTTTTTTAAGTTCTTCGTTTGTTGCTGTTGTTATTTGAGGAATTGTTGTTATAGAATGCACCAAATTGGCTAATTTTTCTCTCTAGGCATGGATTCACCATCTTCCATAGGGATCAACTTCATCTATTGAAGAATGTTGGTTCTTATTTTTCCATATACTTTAATGGAGTGGCATTCCTTCAAACTAGACTCTTGTTTATTCCACTTTGCAATAGAACCTCTTCTACTCATCCTTTTGTAGTTGACATTGGTCTAAACTTCTTGCCTCTTTCTTTGCGAGCAGGCAGACCTAAGCAAACCAGAGACCATACCTGCAACATTGGTTGGCATTCATACAGTATTTGACTGTGCCACCAGGCGTCCAGAAGAGCCCATAAAAATGGTAAATGCGCCTGCATTGCATTTGTTAATTTTCTAGTTTGTGATTAGCTTGAGAGTATGCTTAACCGTATACCACTTTGCAAGTCATGTAATGTACCTTCTTGGGAATGATATTACCTTAACTTAAAAACAAGGCCTAAAGCATGAAAACTTTCCTATGGTAGAATGGCATGAAGCAAGAGCTCCATGTGTTTAGGGATGACGGTTGTCTCAAATCTTTCTATTGTGGCAGGTTAGTCTAATCTATTTATTCTGTTTAGGTAGACTGGGAAGGGAAAGTTGCTCTTATACAGTGCGCAAAAGCTTTGGGGATTCAGAAATATGTTTTCTATTCAATCCACAACTGTGACAAACATCCAGATGTTCGCCCGATGGAGATCAAGAGTTGTACAGTGAAGTTTCTTAAGGACTCGGGCCTGCCTCATATCACTATCCGGTTATGTGGCTTCATGCAGGTATATCTCCCCATAAATTGCAGATTTTTCTTTTTATTTATTATTTTATTTTTTTTGCCTGACTTCTGTTTTTGAGGTTTTGATATTCAGGCATTAATGTGAAGATTTACTCTTAAATTGTTTAGGGCCTCATCGGGCAATATGCGGTGCCCGTGTTAGAAGAGCAATCTGTATGGGGAACAGATGCACACACACAAGAATAGCATACATGGACACCCAGGTTGATATGACATTGTTTTGGTACTATTCCAGGTTGTCTAATGCGGGCTTATTATATTCTTTCCCCAAATTGAATTTCAACCGTATTTCTGATTTTACCAGGATATTGCTCGACTGACATTTATAGCTTTACGCAATGAAAACATCACTGGGAAGTTAATTACCTTTGCTGGGCCTCGTGCATGGACAACCCAAGAGGTAGAATAGTAATTGCTTCTTTGAGCTTGCTAATTGAGATTTGCAGATCATATGGCCCTATGTATCTTTTTCTTAGAGATAGATAGAAATAGAGTGAGAAAATGAGAGATTTTAAGAGTTAAGAGATTACTTTCCCTTCCTAGAAACCCTATTCCCACATTCAACACTTCTTCCCCCAAAACCTACCCAAAACTCTATGGAAATAACCATTTGAGCTCAAAATAAACTACCTTCGTCCATCTACTTAGTGTCCCTAACATGAAGAAATGTAGAAAAGCTGCAAAACAAGTCTAGAATAAGCTGAAAACAAATGGAAAGTTTGAGAGTTGGAGGAAGAATGGTATAGGAGAGCAAAGTTGATTTTCATATTTAGAAAGACAAATACCTTGCATGTGTTTGTTAAATTGATACCTAATAATCTTGTAGAATATGTTTATGTATGTGATTATGTTGTTAGAACCTTGATGAAATGGATTAAGGAAAAGGGAACCGCGTCCTTGATATGAAAACCTAGGAATTTGGCATGATCGATAGTCTAACCATGCCTTAATTTTTTGCCTATAACTTTTTCTGCACAGTTACAAATCGAGTGAGCTTTCCTTATGATGAAACTAAACTTCTATAACTTTAAAATGACATATAATTCGTACAGTTTCATTGAGAAATGAATTTTTAGTGAATTTTCAAAATGACATGTTTTTGCAGAAGAATTGCTCTATTTTTGTCCTATTTTTGTGTTGAATTTTTTTGATTTTGAGTTGCATTCTAGGCAGAATTAGGCTAAGTTCTGAACACAGAAATTGTAGTCCTATCTGTTATCTTTAAATAACCACTGGAATCATCTCAATCCAATGTGTGCATAGGAAGTTATGTTAATTTTTCTATAACTACGCAAGTTGTATTGTAAGTTTTGGGTTGTAATATTGTTTGAATTGGTTTATTTGTATAATTGAAATTGAAACAAATTATGAACATAAAAGTTGTAACCTTAAGTCCTACTTTTGTGTGGTAATTAGATTCATCTCAATTCAGACATTGCAGTTCAAGATATGACAATTTTATTAAAATTTTTTTATATTGGAAACTCATTAAAAAATCCCAATGGAATGCTATGAGTTGGTTAATTGTATAGATTGCATATTTGTAATTTTTGGTTATGAATCTTGTATAATTTTTGTGATAAATTGTAGTGATTATTTTATGAGAGATATAAAACAGTGTAAAGAGAAAGTGATGATATAAAAATTTCTTCAAAAGTTTGTGCGAAACCTATAGGTGAAATTTGAGGAGTAAGAGTTACATATAGAATTCGAAAAGTTTGTACGAAACCTACGGGCGAAATTTGAAAACCATGGATAGATCTATTCTCCCTGTGAGAGTAGAATTAGAAACAAGTGAAATGTTTGAGAGTCTAATTCCAAAAAAGATCTAGATTCATTTAGAAATCTCCAAATTTAGCTTGTTTTTCAGATGCTCATATACTAGTTTGATTCGATACTCCATTTTTTTCTTTAATTATTAAATTAAATTGAAATAACAAAGATCGAAAAAAGATAATGATTTTAAAAGTGACAATTGTAATTGTTTTTTTTGAGTTAATATGCATTTTTAGTACACTTTGCTATGTTTCCAATACTTATATAGTGATGTTAATGTTTTTTTGCTTGTTTGCTTGCTATGTATGCCATTGATCCCCTGTGTACTTACGCAATTTATGCTGACCCCAATATCTTTGTTTTCAGATGATTTGGGATACGAGAGGGAACCACCGGGTAGAGGCCTTTGAGTCGAGAGATTTAGATCCATACTAGTCCTTGATCCATTTTGTTTTTACTAAGACATGTAAATATTTGCGCTCTTTTGAGTAATTTGAATTATGTTGCATGTATAGATGTATGGTTATGCCATATGAGAATTTATGTATGACTTTGTATATAATGACTGTCTACCATGGTATGTTGTGTTACGCGGCCAGGAGGGCCATTAATACCAACTGATTTAATAATAGAAATGCTATATTGGTTTATCAGATTTTTATATTAATCTCAAGTGACTAAATGATCATTAAATAAGGGAGATTTTGCTAATTTTTCTTTTGAAAAAGACAACTAATTGGTTTTTTTTTTTTAATTTAAATCTCATTCCGTGTTATCACACACGGGGAGTATGACTGTCGTAAATCCAAACATCGCATTTTAATCATATTGATCGCTTCCATATTTGCATGTTTATCCATTTATGCTAGGGGATGCGACGTTTGGATAGCGGGTTGTCATACAAACCTTCCGCTCATTGTACTCACGAGCGAAGTGACCAAGTTTACCACATATATAGCACTTCACTTTGGTCTTGTCCAGTTCCTTCTTCTTGTGTTTTTGTACTCTGTTGTCAGATTTTTTGGATAGCTTCTTCTTGTCTGGATCTTGGGTCTTCTTCTCATGCTTCTTCCATTTACATTTGGTGCTATGCGAGCCCTATCTCAATTTCATTGCATAAGCATGACTTGAGTGCAGCCTACCCGCCTCCAAGCGCTCCTTCTCAAACTCATAGTGTTTGCTCACATCAGCGAAAGTATGAATACTTTCATCGTGTGTGAAATAGGTTTTCATGGTCTCCAATGAATCAGATAATGACTGGACCATACCAGTACCTGAAACTCATCCGAAATGGGTCCCCACATTCTATAACTCAGCGATAATACTCAACATTTGCATCAAATGTTATTTTATCATATAATTAGTCATTTTTTTATAAGTAATAAATTTATAAGTCAACATTATTACTTTAAGAAATGATAGAATACTATAAGACTCTTTTAAGGCGAGACAAACCGATATAACTATAGAATATTGTTCATAGACCGAGATCATATTATTATACATGCTATTAATCAGGATTATCCTAGCATGACTATCTTTCTTATTCCATGCATGATAGGCCTCCTGATCTCGTCTAGCCTGAGGTGTAGTACCCTTCTTGGGGTCCATCATCTCGTGCCTCAGAATTCAGACAGATTTTGCTCCTCGAGGACAAACTGAATCTTCTGGTGCCAAATGTAGTAATTATCATAATTCAATTTATCCCCCTTACAAAGATCCAGAACGACAGTTTTCGAAATAGTCATAGTCTTTCGTACACAAAAAAGAGATATTAATGATTTATTGATACTTATTATCATATTTTGTATACCTTTCGAATCAACAAATACGAAATAATTAAATATGAATCCCAAAGCGAGCGTATGAGTCGATGGATACCATACACCACAACCCGGAGTCACATCTCACCACCCGTATTTGGACTCGGTATACAAAAAACTATAAAAAGTCACAAATAATGGCGTGAGACTTTCAAAAAATTGAGAAATTTTAGTCCAAACAGCCTGATGTGCCACCACGCACCGGTGGTGGGCTGCCACATGTTTGCACTCGTCGGTAGTAGGCTGGGGCACATGCCAGACATGCACGTGTCTGGCACGCACCCTCACGTGTGCCCAGGTCCCGGGACACGGGTCGGACACGAATTTGGGTTGGAACCGGCCTAGAACCCGATCTATCTGCTCATACGCCTCTGTGCACGTGAGCATCACACACTCTCTCCTACTCACTTAACGTGCATTTGCGTGCGTGATGCACGCACTTGTGGGTTTGGATTGAGGTCGGGTTTTCTTTGCCTGACTCCTTATAACCGGGTTTGTGTGACCCGACAGTCAGAAAAAGCTTTTCCTACCACCTTTTCACTTAGATTTTAACTGTAATTCAAAATTTAACTTCTACAATCATCCTCAACATGATTTGTTGGAAGTTTTAACCCTAATTTCAGCCATTCAAATGCCATTGCCGTGGTCCTTCTCGGCCATTTTGGAAATCTCAATTTCTGGTTATGAAAACTCTCAATAAATATGTCAAAAATGCAAATTAGAACATGATGAACATTTCTAGAGCATTTCATATATCAAATCGTCCTCTATCTCAACGGATCTAAGTTCTAAGGTCTTGGGGTTACTGTTCATGGTTAGAATTTCAATCGATGGTTTCATGGCCTAAGTATGGTCTAAAAATTAAATAAAATCATATTTGTAATCTATAGGCTATGGGTAATCTCATGGTATCATCAGATTCATAAAATTTATTTGTGATCTGAACCTTAAAATTTTATCCTACACATTTTATACTCAAAAAAATTTCAAAAAATATTTTAATAAATCTAAACTTGCTCCAATACTAATGTTCCATTTATTCTCATACATCTCATAGCAGCGAAAGCGTGTAAAATCATCAAAAATTAACTAGATTAGAATTTTGAAATAAATAACTTAATGTGTAGGTTTATAAAAATCAACGACTGCGAACACTCGAACAAAAACTCTTGGTTGAGATGGTGATCACAATATCAAACCACCAACATTATGTCACGACGTCTTAATTCACAATTCGATAAATTTAATGATGGGAGAAGATTTTCTACCCGAAATTTCTTCAAACCCTCAATGATTTTCTCATAGGATGTGTCGCTCTCAGTTACTTTGATTGTCCCCCAACACTCATGTAAGTTAGTGGGATAATAAAGAGAGATTATTGGGAAGTTATAGGAGTTATCCTGTTATCTCAATTTTAAATTTAAAACAATTTAAATTATCTCCAAAAAAATACCTACGTGAACATACAAACTAATAAGACTGGTAGCTAAAGCACCATCTTCTGGTTGTTTTAGGTCCTATCAAGTGCCACTCTGTTCTCTGTCCCGATGACTGAGACTTACGGACTTCTTGGCATTGATCCAAAAGACATACTGACCCCAGAGAAATATCTACAAGATTACTTCACAAACATACTGAAGAAATTGAAAGCTCTCAAAGCTCAATCAAAGCAAACTGACATTTACTTTTGAGTGGAAAGCTCCAGTTTTTACATGAAGTTAAAAGTCCTGTTTTTTATGTTACAAAAAAAATGAAGAGGTATGCCATTTTTCCCCCTCACCACCTCAACCAGCAGAAGTAAAATCAGATCTGCTAGTGTTGATGTTGTCAAGAAAGTAAAGCCTTGTATGACTTTGTATGTATAGTTGAAAACATCATTTGATTTTCCATATGATGACTAGTGACGTTAAATATGTGAAGCTCTCTACTCATACAAATGTGGCTTGTAAATACTTATTACCCATTTCTGCTGCAATTGGTTCCAAGTAATGTGCCTGGTGCACTACACATGCAAGCCATTATCCCAAGAATCACTGAAGGGGCGGATGCTGAATCAAGCTATTAGAACAAAATGGATGTTTACAAACAGAATTGAGTTGTACCCAAATTTGAGTGGTTCCTGAAATTCACAGTTATATCCATCTCTCTCTCTCTCTCTCTCTCACTTCTCTGGCATTATCATGGGAGCTCTTACACCTTATGGAATGCCCAGTTTGAGAACATGGTTACCATGCTTTGTCAAAAGAGCCTATTATAATTAGTTCACCGAAGTGCTGGGTAGGCTGCAAAATTCCTCCAAAACCCTTGAAAGATGGAGCTATTATTGCAACTCGTGTGTCTTTAGGAAAATTTGAGGGGGTTTTTTTTTTTTTTTTTTCCTTCCTGGGTGTCAGTTCATTTGTAACCTCACAATATCTATTCCTTTTATCATATCGAAGGATGCAAGCAAAGACTTGATACAAAGTGGGCAATTTAGGCGGTGATCATGCAACTTTATAGACCCCCCATATTGGTTTAAAATTCTGGATACAATAATTGGGGTGGGCCTTTGCTTGTACCCCCCCTAAAAAACGAAATTGACAAAAGGTTCGTGGGTCTCTTCAGTCAGACCAATCTAGGGTTTGGGTTGTGTCCCCCTAACAAAATTCCAAGCTGCTTCCTATGGACTCCCTACCAGTTGCAGTGGGTAACTCTCAGAGATTTTTTTTTTTTTATTTTTTGGCCTCCTCAGTAAAATTAATTAGTACTTGGAAAGGTTGCTGGCACGATGAAGAAAATGAATGAACCAGATTTAATGGAGAGAGAGAGAGAGAGAGAGCATATTGGTGAAAATGTGGGGGGTGAATAGAAAGGGCAATTAGAACAGGAAAAGTTGCTCTCCAAAGCTAGGAAAAAGACACAATATTGGTGAGATCTGACGTGTAATTTGGTCCATTTGATCAACATTCATCATTGCATTATGCGTTTGCAAAATTGACAAATGAAACAAAAGGCCCAAAAATATAAACCATAGCACATGGAGAAGTTCTTTTTTTTTTAAAAAAAAAAAAATCATTTATTATATATCAGTATCTATAGAAATCATGATTATCGAAACATGATCAGAATAAATTCTAATATTTTAAAATTTTACAATTAATTTATTATTTAAAAAAAAAGAATTGGAGGATAAATTTATTTTGATATTTGTGTCATAATTTCATAATTATTAAGAAGGCAGGATAATAGACAAACTCCCTGGTGAACATGTCATTACTCAATTATACATAAAACTACTCATTCCCTCAATTGTTGGGTCATAAATGCCAGCTTTGATTTGTCACTCCTTCAATCATAATCATAATGAATTTCATTATGATTTAAATTTAAAAGAGATTAATTTTTTTATTGAAAATGAATTTATTATTATTAATATTTTAATGTTTGTGATGGTAAAATGTAAATTACTTCAGCATTATCCCAGCAGCACAATCAAAAATTACTAATCTCCATTTGAAAATCTTATACCATAGCAATTTTATTTTTCACCGTTTTATTACTTTTTACCTTGTACAGAAGTCAATCCCGTATAGGGGTTGGTAAAGCCAACACCAGACAAATTGAAATGTGATTTTATACCCTTTTTTTTTTCCTTTTTTTTTTTTAAAAAAAAATTATCTGTCCTACCCAATTTGTTGTTTTGCAGAAATGGTTTGAAATGGAGGGGGGGAGGGGGGCATAGCTATTGTCATTTTCTGGTTTTTTTGAACCAGAAATCTGGAGAACGATTTCTTCTTCTTCTTCTTCTTCTTCTTCATTTCCCCCCCCCCCAAGAAATGTCCACCTTATGCCAAAATAATTGACATTCAAACAACACAATAAGATTGACCTTTCCTAATTTTCTCATTTATAAATTTTTCAATTTTATTATAAATAGATAAAATTCGAAATCAGATCTTATGTGGATAAATATTAACAATTTAGGGCAGCAGAATAAATGCCCCCTAAAAAGCATGATCATTTTCTCCTCTGATATTGAGATTGGGATGGATTGCTAGTTAGTTCTATCTAATTAGTTAGGTGAAGTGGCATGATTATTTCTAATGTGCTAAAAAAGATTGGTCCAGATTTTTGTATTCAGAGGCGCCAGAGAAAGGAGCTCTCTCTCTCTCTCTCTCTCTCTCTCTACATATATGTATATACATAATCATGAGATGTAGGACTTTGGTACAGCTTGTTACATGGGTTTAGTAATTTTGTACCAAATCACGTGACGTGCAAGTGTACTAATTTTGTAATCTTGAAGATCACAAATGATTGTACCAAAAATGATGGCAAGGCGAAGCAGCCGCATCGTTGAATACCACTCTTCTTCAGATACCTTTAAATAAAACGACTCCATATAACATTTATAATTTTCATATCCAATATTTTATGTGTGTACGTGTGTGTGTGAGAGAGAGAGAGAGAGAAGCATTTTCGTATAACTCTTGTGGGTCTAAATGACATGCATTTTAGTGCGATTCTTGTGGGTCTGAGTTATTTTTCTTTATCATAAGAAAAAAAAGAAAAAGGACTCATCAACCTAATAATAATTGTTATAAATGTTATTAACCTTTTACTCACGCAAGAAAATATATTTTTAAATAATAATTTTAACTTTATTATTGGTTAAATTATTTTGATTAATGCTTATATTATAACCGGTACCATTGAAAAATAATATTTGAACTATCAAAATCATGGATAATTAATAATGATAAGTTATATGACAATTTAACTAATACAGTAATATTTAAAATTTTTTTACATATATCTTTTTTACACACGAATACTTGAAAAGTAAAATTAAATTATTAAAAGTTTTAATTTTATACGGAGAACCCCATATCTTTTATTAAAATTTCTATAAGTATAATAAAAGAAAATAATGTCAAAATCTTTCAAAGAGGTTCAAATGTCAATACCTTAACTTAGCTGGGACCCAATATTCTTGCGTGCCCAGAATGGGAATTATCAATTCTTTTCCAATCACATCCTTCGCTGTTGAAAAATTCCAAGAGAGAGAAAATAATATGGAAGTGGTAATGTTGAATCGTAGTGCGTGACCTCACCAGCTTTCACATCTTCCTAAAATCATTATGATTAAAATTCTCTGTCTGAGTCGAAAAGAAAAGAAAGATTTCGCTGTCAGATAGAGAGAGGTTTGTCTGCATATCACAGGGTTTGTAAGATTGGTGGGGGTGGGTTAGGCTTGGGGGGATATTTTAATTTTTACAAATTTTATTTCCAAAATCAAATTTTTACATTAAAAATGTAATAAATAACATTTAGAGATAATTTTTAAAGATATTCATGTTAGTTTAAAAAAATATATATATTTCTACCGGCCAACCAACATATTTTTCTTTTCCATCTTTTCAAAACTAGGACCAAGATTTTTAAGGCTGCGCTGCTCTAATTTGAACTTGGACTCTTGGTTCCCTTTCCATTCAAATCTTGAATAGAATTATTAATAACATAGTTAATTGCTGAAAATACTAAAAGGAACGAAGCACAAAATTCATTCATTATTAAAAAAAAAAAAGTCACAGTAGTATATAGTACGATATTTTAAATCATTGATATTATACTATACCAAATTTAATATATATATACATATTTTAAGTCATTGATATTACTTTTCTTGTTAAAGAATCGTCTGCCTATGAATGCTATTCATGACACAGTTAAGGTGAAAAAGAATAGCAATTATTGAATCAATTTATATATTTAGCAATATTCATTTTTCTTAATAGGTAGGTGCCATTGATATTGACATTGGGCATTCCTTTTTCTTTTTCTTTTGTAGAAGTCTTTCTTACGCATCATATTCCAATAAAACCATCTGGAATATCACCATTAATCAAGAGAAATATATATATATATATATCTCTTTTGGGGAAGAAAACTAAAATCAATAGAAAAAATCATATTTGGATTCCAAGATAATTCTCTAGTTTTTCTTTTGCATCGAAAAGAAACAATAAGCTGAAATCTAGACAAAATTTATATTTTTTATGGAACTGGAGGAGTTTTCCTAATTTGTGAAAGAAGGAAGTTCTTAAAACAAAAGTTTGCTAAAAAAAAAAAAGTCCTCAAGCCAAACGCAACAGACCCCCCTAGAAAAACAACCTGCACTATGTATAGAAGATTTTGCACCTTCATTTTTTTTTTTAAAGAGGATACTTGTCTGAATCAGATATTTTTCAGGACAATATTTGGAGGTTGCACCCCCCCCCCCCAAAAAAAAAAACTTGCTCAGTAAAATTAGAGGGAAGTTCTTGAAAAGTTGGGAGACAGGGAAAATAAAGTGAAAGTGATTGTGGTGGTATGGAGATGGAGATGGAGTCCCTCTCATCTGACTCACTTTTCATGAACAGATCGGTTTTTTTTAAATATCTAAGGAAGTATGTGTTGGTATATACCTTGTCACATGGTGTTGGATGCGACCAACAGAGATCCCACAAACTTCCTTACACTTGCACTGTAGTAGCTCTTTGACGAACGCACAGAGAGAGAGAGAGAGAGAGAGAGAGAGCTGGTTTGCTTTTAATATGTTTTTGAGGGAAAAAGTACAGTACTTTTTAACAAAACGAAGCTCATAGAAATTTTGTAAAATTAAGATTAATAGTTAATATGGTCATTTTACCCCAAAACTTAATCAAATCTGGCATGTGCATGTCCCATGCCTGAATGCCCTGGAGTAATTTTGCCTTCTCTCAACCCTCTGAGGCTTTGACAAATGACTACTTAGGTGGCAAACAAATGATATCAACAACTACTACTACATAGAAAACGTACGTGGTACCAGTTTGGCACACAAATTTTTTATAATCCTAAATGCGGGCATCCCTATCAAATTTTGGATGCATGAATAACCTTTTGGGGGGCCAGACCCAAACAAGGATGACAGGGACAACAAATTTTATATCATATCATTGCCAAAAAGATACAAAGAGTACATTCAATTTGTGGGGTACGCCTCTTTGCTATGTAATCATGCTCCTCTCTCTCTCTCTCTCTCTCTCTGCACATGTTATTGCACAGGGTTAAAATTCACATATTTAGGGACGTGCAATGTTGGGTGCAAAATGCCCATTACTTGTTGCTTAAGATGATGTTTTTCCTGTCGCTTTGATTCGACTGATAAATCTTTTAAAGATGCATTACAGACGTAAGATCATATTATATTAGCCTTTAACGTTGAAAAAATATATAGGGCAATAGAAGCATTACTGTTGGACAATAGAAACTTTGCTTTTGGAAAATTGAACCCCAAGAGCCGCCTGCTGATGTGTTTTGATGTGATGCAACTTTAAATTCTCATCTAACATGAAGAATACTTCTTCCAATTGCATTGTATATATTGGTTTTAGTAGTATACAATTGAAAGTTGCAATTATGTGTCCAATTTTAACACTCCTTGCGCATAGCACATGCAACAAAATCACTTGTGTGTCAATGCGTTGAAAAGAAAGCTTATCCTTTCCTTGCATGGACATCTCTCTCTCTCTCTCTCTCATCTTAAAATGGATTTACTTTAAGGAGATATAATGTCGTGCAAGTCTTTGCTACTAGGTTGCCTTCCAAATTGCCATTACTGAGAAATGTTGGAATTTGGAGTAGATAAACCACCTTGTGTTTAATGGTTTTGATGCAGTAATGAAAGTTACTTTACTTGTAAATCGTATATTCACTTCTAACGCCAACCACTTTTGAATCACTCCATACCTAGCTGCATTTTTTTTCCCTTTTAAGCTCTCCTAAATATATGTATAAAGTTAAAAATTATACTTAAAAATTATTCACCCCTGAAAATTATAACCACTGCTTCTAAATTTATAACCACAAATTTACGATGTTTCACCATTAATATAAAAATTTTTTAAAAAAATGTGAGTTTGGGCATCCAATTAAAGAATTTGGTGCACCAGAAAGGCTTATTGCGAAGTTGAAAAATTAGGGTTTTAGTTTGGCATCTATTTTCCTCATATTGAAGGGCATAAATTCAAGACTGTTCAACAAATCCCTTTAATTGATGTGGACAAAAGTTTGATCCCTTTTCTCACTAATTACTATTACAAGTTTGATTCACTATATTTTTTTTTTTTTTTTTTTTTTTTTTATAATTAAGTCTTCATTCAAGAAACTAAGGTCGTAGAATTTTCCTCCTCGTGATAGAGCTAACCATTGGCGGATCTGTTGTCATTTATGATTATATCGGGTTACTTGCATAAAAATATGCATAACATGATATTCATTTAATTATGTAATTTCATTTATAAGCAATTGTATAATCAGATATTTATATTACGAGTAAAATATAATATGTAAGGTAGTGGCAAAAAAAATGAAAATTATAATTTGTAAAAAAATAATACCAAAATGTCACTAAAAGATTTATATATATATATATATATATATATTTACACTTTCACGAGACTGGCTGTCCACTTGACTCGTATTTCAGCTCTGTACATGAAAAACAATTTCTTTTTCCTCAAAGAAATAGAGAAGAATATAAGAAAATCACAAGGCAGCATTTGTGATTGAGAAATGAGATAAGAATCATAGGCCAATGAAACCAATGATGCACCTTTACTCACACTAAATCAATCATAATTTGATAAATGACTTGCCACTCAAGTTTAGTCAATTTGGCATCACTCGCAGTGGTCCATTTCATCGAATTGATGATTCCAAGCTTAGGAAATACCCAATCCAACCAGATCCAATGACCCCCCCATAAACACAAAATAATAATTAAATACACAAAGATGATAGAAAAAAAGGCTATGCACTTATTCACCTTAAAATCACACTAATGAACCATCATTTCAAGTGGGTATTTTTTAATATTGAGCAATCACAAATTGAGACTATCAAAATTAACGAATGATTGATCTAGTGAGATAAGATGATAAATTTTACTAACGAATGATCGATCTAGTGAGATAGGATGGTAATTTTTTTAAAATGTCAGATTTTAAATTTATAAATGAAAAAAATTATATAGAAAGAACTACTCCTTAAATAGGAATCCTATAGATATTCAAACCTCGGATCAATTAGATAATACTTTTGAATACTGATGCCGAAAAAAAAAAAAATCTCGGACCAACAACCCCATATCATAACTTTTCCAAAGATGGGCAGAAATGGTACATGAAGGATTTAAGGGGGTCAATTTCTGTAATTTTGCAACCCAAAATAGTCTTACCCCCTCCCATGTGCACTGGAGGGTTTGAATATTCTGAATCACCCCCCACAAATCACAACATCACGTGGAAAAAGAAAGAGGGGAAAGGGGTTTCTAGTTGCTTCACGACGCAGCCATTTGGAGACGTTCAAGATTGTCGTGAAGTTCGCCGCAGAAAAGATCAAAAAACCTACGAAGTTGAATGGAATTGATTTGAATACGTCTCTTCTTGGCTTAAATGATATTTAATTAAGAATGGAAGATGGTCAATGTTTTGATTGTGACTTTTGAGATGCTGTTGACATCTTCGATCCTTAAAAATGTTTTCTTTTTCTCAGCTTGCTTTCTTCCTGCTAGAATATGTGATTTTATCAGACTTGTCATTCTAGTTGCCACACATAACCTTGTCCATCTCGAAGCATATGAAACCATTTTAACTTTGGCATATGAAACCATTTTCTGTTTTTGGCCCTACAACCAATAAATACAATACAAAGTATTTCACCTAACCATGTTCATTTGGTATCTCACTGTATCGAAGCCAAAAATTTATATCGGGTACTCAAATACAACATTTTATTAGAATTACAACTACAGAGAACAACAGAGATATACTTAAGTTGTAATTTTTAAAATTATATATATAATATTTTTATTTTTAAAATTTCACATACAATTGTCCCTCTTTTTGCTCTTGCTCTTAAGATTACACTATAATAATAATAATACCAATATCTAGTTGGTCGAATGACTAAACACTAATTCCTTTTAAATAAGGTCTCGGATCCCGAATTCGAATATTGTATATGGAAGAAACAGACGTTATGAGAGTTTTGTTTCTTGTCGGGTCTAGTATAATTACAGAATACATGTGATTTATAACCAAAAAAAAAAAAAAATTCATAAGAATAACTATAAAAGTTTCAAAGTAGCACCTAAATTATTTTCAAGTTTTAGTTATAAAGTGATGCCAATGTGATAGAGATATCAAAATGTTGGTCCAAACGTTGCAACCAAGGCATAGGCTTCTAATGTATAATAAAAAGTTGGAGAGAGCAATCATATGAACATTAATATAATACTGCAAGAAAGTGAGGGGAGGGAAAATAAAAGGCCCCCACGAAATAGCATCAATCTCTCTACATTTGATTCCGTGACTTTTCATTAGTCTAGAAATTTTAAATGCTATTTAAATACCTAACAGCAGTAATAGTAGTATATTGTGAATTATTATATGATATTATATTATATTAAAATTTTTATTTATGTCCTTCAGTTCAAATCTTAAAATAAATATGAAACTTTCTCACAGTGAACTGGTCCCCTCCCCAATGTTATTTCTTCGCTTTATCTACCATTCTTTCCTCCACCTCACAATCACCTCGCATTTCCTCCAATGCCAAAATGCTGTTTCCTCACTTTATTACCCCCTCTCTTTACCTCTTTTGGTCGCTTTCCCTCTCTCTCTCTCTCTCTCTCTACATGGTAAATTTTTGTCTTTTTGGGGCCATGCAATAATTGATGAATGAATGAGGAATTGGATCTAAATACAAAGATGTGTCCTTACAAATATATGGAGTTAATAGAGAAATTACTCTTGGATTCTCACTATATCTTTAATGTTGAGATTACGATTTAATAGGAAGAGATATGGTCCATTTTCCATGTTGGACGACATTTTGCAAGCACCAAATAATGGAAGGAAATCTCCACACACTTTTTTCCACCCTTTTGGGTTAGAGGAGCTACAAAAATTATAAAAATATACATGTTTGAACACTAGATTTAAAAAAAAAAAAACTTTATTAAAAGTTATTTATCACTCAAATATCCTTATAAGGAGAAGTATCCAAACACTACGAAAAAATTATCAACATAAATTGTCAATTAACATAAGCCGCAAGTTGGTAGCCCAACAAAAGCAAATAAAATTGAGCATTGCATTAGTTCAATCCATCCTTAGGACAAAGACCCACAATATTTCTGATCCTCAAAATGGAAAAAATTGCATTTTATCATATGGATGTGCAAAATATGGAAAATTACGACTCTCAAAGGGAAATAATTTTCTTTTTGTTGTCAAAATTTTATTTTATTACAAAAATTATATATTTCATTTAAAAATAGGAAAATATGATATGAAAAACTGGTGTAGTTATAATTTAATATACTATTTCTTAATAATATCCTGAGTTTAGATTATTTTATGTTGAATGAGTGAATGAATTATCTTTGAAATTTTGAGATAGCTTAAATTCAAAAAAAAGAAAAAAAAAACTCAGTGTAAAAATTTTCATATAAGTTCTAGATAATTGCATGCCAAAATCTAAGTTATTTAAAATTTTTCTTTGTAAAATAGCTAAGGTTGAAAGGGAGTAGGATAGGGTTCAAAGGACATGAAAGGCTGGTCCAACGTGGTAACTTCGAAGCAATAAATGGAAGAGTAACTTTGGAATTTCAAGAGGGCCAACATGCGTCAAATAAAGTCCATTCCCCGGTCAATCTCAATACCAAACCAACCCCCCCTTTCTCTCTCTTCTCTCACTTTCTCTCTCTAGCCGCTGCTTAAACTTCTTCTTCTTCTTCTCCCCTCTCTATCCTTCAACAAAAAAAAAAGGAATAATTATATGTCCGTTTGCGCTTTTCAAGCGCTAACCCTGCAAAACAGCTCCATCCCTCCCCCGCGCCTTGTGAATCGTTATTATAACGTTTATTTTATTCCAAAAAATTACCCAAAAAACAAAAAGAAAATTTGTACCACACCGACGAACACACAGCTCTCTCACTTAACAACAATCCCCCCACCCTCACACACCCTGTTCGCCTGCAGCGTTCTCTCTCTCTCTCTCTCTCTCTCTCTCTTTCTGCTACAACCCGACGATATCCTCCCCGCTGGCATAAGATTCCCCCCCTCTTTCTTTTCTCTTTGTTCTCTCTCTCTCTCTCTCTCTCACTTATCTCTTCTTCACTTCCCAAAAACACTCAAAACCCTAAAATGTTTTATCAAAACAGCACCCTGTTTTCCATTTCGGTACTAACCCCAACTTATAATTCGTCACCAACCCACTGAAACTGAGCAAATCCACAGCATATACAGTTTTACCGGAGTTCTGTTTTTGGAAAGAATTCAGCATGGGCTGCGCAAGCTCAAAGATGGATGATTTACCGGCGGTTGTGCTGTGTAAAGAAAGACTTCACTTTCTAAACGAAGCCATTAATCTTCGATATTCATTTGGCGAAGCACATGTTCTCTACATTCAATCCATGAAAGATGTGGGTTTCTCTCTCCGCACATTTTTCGATCGAGATCTCGAGGGTTTGATGATTTCTCCTCCTTCTCCGGTTTTGAATCTGCCAAATCAACGAAAAGGTGACCCAATTCGAAACCCAAATCCGAATCCAAATCAAATTCAAGAAGATGGACACCATCACATTTTTATCTCGGATTTGGATTCTGAAGATGATGATGAAGACGGGTCTCTTCATCATTCGGGTAATTCCTCACCTTTACATGGAATTCATCATCATGATATTGAATACCCAGATCACGAAACCTTAAATTCGTATGGGGGAGGAGGTTTTATGCAGATGAATTACATGAAAAATCGTGCCACGCCTTCTGTGACTGTACAATTGGGTGAATCTTCGAATTCTACCGCTAATTATTATAACAATCCTTATCCGTTCAATGATGGAAACCCTAGTACCGCTAATCCGTATTATGGTTATGTCAATTATGGTGTTGGTGGTGCTGGTGGTGGCTATGGTGGTGGTTATTATGGTTCTCCGCCAGGTTACGGTTCTCCGGTTAGACAGCAGGTAGAGTCGTCGTCAAAACCGTCGCCTCCACCGCCGTCTCCACCGAAGAGTTCGGCTTGGGATTTTTTGAACCCGTTTGAGTCTTTTGATAGATTCTATCCCCCTTATACGCCTAGTAGGGATTCAAGGGAAGTGAGAGAGGATGAAGGTATTCCTGATCTGGAAGATGAGAATTATCAGCATGAAGTTGTGAAAGAAGTTCATGGAGATCAGAAGTTTATAGATGGTGGTGGTAAGTTTACAGCAAAATCAGTCGATGGTGGTGTGGATGGGGAAGTGCCTTATCAGGGGAGACTGAGTGCGGCAGTGGAGAATGATCCAGTGGAGTATAAGGTGCACATGGTGGATAAAAATGTTGTGGCGAATGAGGAGAAAAGTGAGGCAAAAACTAATGTGCCCACTTCTAAAGCTCGAGGTGGTTCATTGGAGGCCACTGAAGTTGTAAGAGAAATTCAAGTGCAGTTTGAGAGAGCGTCGGAGTGTGGAAATGAGCTTGTGAAGATGCTTGAAGTGGGTAAACAACAGTATCATCGGAAAGGTGCTGCCTATCAAGGTAAAAATTTGTTCATTTGCAACTTATTAGTATCAGTAATTGTTTCAAATTGTCTCGAATTGTATGTAGATGCCTCATAGGAGAAATAGATGCAAGATGAATGTGGTTTGGTAATTGGGACCAACTTTTTTGAAGCATTTTGAACAATGAGAATGACACCCATTTCTTAAATTGTGGGTCCCTATACAAGAATTTCTTTTGATTTCTCAAACTTAATTGGATTGTCATCTGTTCACCTGCCATAACTTCCATCTTTATGATTCTGCAGTGTCTTCAAAGATGTTGCATGTAATTACCCCTTCGCTGTCTGTAGTTTCTTCTCGACCTTCTACTTCTAAGTCGGCTGAGCCCTCATCCTCCACTGAAAAGGGGAGCACCGCTGTCTTGGATTTCAATGAAGAGGTGGGTATGAGATCTGGTAACCTTTCTTCTACACTGCGGAAGCTATACATGTGGGAGAAAAAGCTGTATGATGAAGTTAAGGTATGTTCGACCATGCTGCTATTTTCATTAACCTCTTATTATGTTAAATCTGTTTTATTGATCAATTCAAAGTCATGAAGCACTGACGCTAGTTGAGCCACTTTGCTTGTTGGGTAATCCTGTGCTCAGTAATTGAGCCCAGCCATATTTATTTCTGCCTTTTATGGAAATCAGATTTATAAAGTTTCTAAAAATACCCAATTGGCAAAATTTTCAAGTTTACTTATTTGAGTGTGCCAAGTTTATGGTTACACAAAATTTAAGTTGTCTGTGATGCTCTGTTTTACATGAGGTACAACACAGTTAATCTCATGATAACTGATGCTGGGATTTGATTTGAAAATGCGCTATATATAGTGATTCAATTTGCAGGTGCAATTTAAGGTAAATATTCCTATCACTTAGTTATGGAACACTTGACGTGGGTTGTGAGATGTGTATGTTGATAGATAGTGGGTTTTGGTTTGGAAGAGGAGCATAAAGCTTCTGGTCTATGTCATTCAATATGATCTATGACAATTTCTTTGGAAAGTGTTGGTTGAAATGGTCAAACAGAGTTGCAAGAGTATGCTTGGATAAATTGAAGTTACCATGTTGGCTTGTAGGGTATTAAAAGTTACAATTTATAATTTCCTTCCATAGGATTTTGAGAGGAGGTAAGTGTGTGCTGGAGATTTTACTGTGGTTGCAGTTCATATTAGGCACTGTTTCTTGGGGAATGGTCTGCTCCTGTGGATGATGCCATGGAATTTTTTTTTTTTTTTTTTTTTCTCTGTTTAAATATATAATCTTTTAAAGGCTTTTTCATGCCTTGGGATTGGTCATATCATGGTTTGACTTTCAAAGTTTTCCTTTAGGGTATATTGAGTTATCATGTTCAAGAAGAAGATCATCCCTTTTGTTTATTGATGATCACTTGAGGAAGAGAATACTTTTCTAGTATAAAGAGCTCTGACTGTCACTAGAGCTTATGCTTACCTCTTGCTTTGGCATTTGCTTCATTCAATCTTCATTGAATATGCATCCTTAATGTGCTTCTCCTAATATTAAAGTGTGTAAGAAATCCTACCCCCATCATTTTAGCTACTTCTCACCACATTTTTCTTTTGGCGAGTTACATGTTTTATCTTTTTTAAACAGTTCGGTTTCCTTTTACCTTGGTTGAACATCTTCCTATTTGTTTTCAATTTGCAAGGGTATTTAAATTGCCTCTTGCTATGCTTTACAGGCTGAGGAAAAGATGAGGGTAGTCCATGACAGGAAAGTTCGGAGGTTGAAGAGATTAGATGAAAGGGGGGCTGAGCCTCACAAAGTCGATGCAAGAAGAACTTTAATCAGAACTCTATCCACTAAAATAAGAATTGCAATCCAGGTTGTTGACAGGATTTCAGTAAACATAAGCAAGCTAAGGGATGAAGAGTTGTGGCCGCAAATAAATGAGTTAATTCAAGGGTATGTGAAAAGTAGTGTTATATTGACTTCAGGCATGTCATCTTCCAGCAAGTATTCATTTTATTTGGTTGATTTCTTAGTTATGCTAAGTTTTGATCCTGGTTGTTTCAATGTGATTATCTGTTGGAGTATCTTGTTGGCATTTTTCTATCAAAGCACTTTTTAGGTCTGGGATTTAGAAAATTTGTGTCTGTTTGGTTATGCTGCTCCTACTTAGAAACTAAATCTGCTTCTATACAAGAAGAAAGCTCACTTGATTAATCTTTGGACAATTAGCTGGAGACTTGGAAGCCAAGTCTCTGGACCGCTTATGTTTGGGTAGCCATGGTATTGAAGCATAGACATTTTGGATTTCAGAAATGGGACTTTTGAATTATATAGGATCAAGTTGTTTTGCTCAGGTTGCAGGTTACCTATTTTCAACTTTTTGTTTGAATATTAATGAGGTTCTAGAGTCTTCACAGCAGTCACTAAGCCAGACTTTTTTAAAAAGCATTACTAACTGGTATAGAAAATGATGTTCCCACTTATCTCATGCTGATGTCCATGATCTATGGGTGCTCAATTGATGAGAATGAAATTTCCAGGTTGTACTGTTTTCAAGCTGTTGGGACATGGCTAAGGAGCAGATGCAAAAGAGTTGTTTTCACTTGATTATGTAATTTGGCATAGTATTCAGTTTTGATTGGCAATATGAATTTCTTTCCCAGTTCTGCTTCCCCATGCCAACTCTGATATCTGTTACATGTTGTATATCCCGCTCATGTCATTTATGGTGCATAATTTGGAATATGTTTCTTCTTCAGGTTAACCAGGATGTGGAAAGCCATGCTTGATTGCCATCGGGCACAGTGCGCAGCAATCAAAGAAGCTAGAATATTAGATGCCATTGCAAATGATAGAAAACCCAGTGATGTTCGAATTGAAGCCCTATTGAAGCTTGAGCATGAGCTTGTCAGTTGGACATATAGATTCACTAACTGGGTACACACCCAAAAGGGTTACGTGAGAGCCTTGAATGAGTGGCTTCTGAAATGCCTTCCATGTGAACCAGAGGAAACAGCCGATGGTCCAGCTCCCTTCTCACCTGGTAGGATGGGGGCGCCCCCAGTTTTTGTTATATGTAACCAGTGGTCACAAGCCTTGGATAGTATTTCAGAGAAAGAAGTAGTTGTAGCAATGCAGGTTTGCTCAACGAGTGTCCTTCAGCTCTGGGAGCGTGATAAAGGAGATGTGCACCGTCTCTTGACAGCAAACAAGGAGATGGAAAGGAAGGTCAAGGAATTAGAAAGGAAGGATCAGAAGCTACATAAAGAGATCCACACATTGGAAAAGAAGCTGGTTCTGGTTTCTGGGGATGGCAATGGTCTTTCATTAAGTTTGGATGTGCAACAGAGTGAGGGTAGCAGTAGTCTACAGGCATGTCTGAAACACATTTTTGAAGCCATGGAAAGGTTTGCAGCCAACACCATGCAGGCCTATGAACAATTATTACAACGGTGTGAAGAGGTCCGAGACAATGCAAAAGTTTCATGACGGGTGGCACTAATCCAGTTGTTCCCTGAAACTAAAGATGCTTGTTAACTAAGAAACAAGCTCCGCCTTCAAATCAGAGAGAACCTGACTGATGCTATGCAAGTGAAAGAAATCAAAGAGGGTGGGAACCTTTGCCGAGCCCGGACTGCTAGTGGAGGAACCAGCCTTGCTGATTATGCACTGGATTGTAGGTATGAGCTATTGGTTCTGTATGCCATTATCGAGCAGCTACAGGTAGAGAAATGTGCCGCTACCCTATGGGGATCTTGGGTTTGGGCATTGCATTGACAGCTTGGGATCGGCTGAGGTGGATCACCTGAAATGGCAGCACACATTTCAGCCTAGCACTCGTTTTTGCATGACAATGAGAGTCGAGGAGCTTTAGATTATGGCCTGTGGGCACCATCAATTTTGACTTGAGTCTCTAGAGATGCCCAGAATTCAGGATGTAAAAAGTCCGTTTTCCTTCCCCCTCCTCCCCATGCTCTTTTTTTAAATAAAATGTATTGCTAGAACTTATTGTACAGAAGATTTAGTTGACAATGAGAATCATATTAAAAATTATTTCCCACCATAAAGGAAAATCCTTAAATCCCAGACAGATTATGTTTTTTTTTTAACTATTTTGCTCCCCTGGATTGAAGGGTGGGATGGGAACTGAAGGTTCAAGACAACCTTCAACAACCAAAAACAAAGGTTTCTCGCTACCATTCTTTCCTTGATTTTCATTTTCCTATGATTTTGTTTGGTTTTGTCAAAAAATAATACGAAAAAACAAATCAGTAACCAGATTAAATTTTAGTTAGATTTTATATGTTGGTATGTTATAATTTTTTTTGTTCAATTTGAAAAATTTTGATTTTGTATTTATTTTAACTGTTATATATAATTTGATTTGTATAGTATTTGATTAATTTTGTGAAGTAACGATTATCTCATAATTTATAAAATTTAAATTTTTTGAAGAAAGACACGTGGGTGTCCACGTTGGCAGTTGAATTCCAACGTGTGCCTTCTGAGGTCTTGCTGGCAATTCCAGAAATTAAAAGAGATGATATGCCCCGTGTCACAAATTGGGAGCAGATGGTAGAGTAGAGATGCGGCAAACCTTTCTCGGCCTTTTCGCTAAGATTAAGAGTAGAGATAACAGCTGGCAATGGGCAAAAATGTGATTTTGGAAAAAGGATAGGGCGGACAAGATTCGAAAGAACGAGGGGAAAGAATGAACAAAATTTACAACAGTAAAAAGACAAGAGTACCCCTTTTCTGAAATAAAAAAACCATAGACAGAGAATCTCCCTGGTAGAACATCAAGAACTTCATTACACAAACAAAATCTTGACAAACTCCCCAAAACTCTCTCTCTCTCTCTCTCTCCCCCCTCCCCACATTTATATCAGAGAAAGACTGAACAACGGGTCATTGCAAGCCATTGGTAATGGGGAACTGCTTGACATCATCGTCTCCGCTAGAGACGCATTCACAAACGAAGAACAAAAACCAACATTCCCTCTATTTCTGCTGCTCCTGCAACAACCGGAGGAACAACATCAAGCCTTCATGTATTCTGCAAATTCCCTTTCTCAGATCTCAAATTCGCGACCAACAACTTCAATTTCTCGCTAATCATATCCTAGAATTATGAAACCACAACCAACATTGTTTACATGGGTCGTTTAAGAGACCAACATTGTATTGCAGTCCAGAAGTATACCAGTCTTGCGAGGCCTGATCGTATGTTGTTCGCTGTAAGATGACACCCCATCAATATCAAGCCCTTTTCTTGTTTCTCTAATCTTCATGCTTTTTTAATGTTTTTGAGTTGAATTTGTTTAAATTTCTTGGTGGGGTTGTGTTTCAGCGTGAGGCTCAGCGTCTTGGATTGGATAGGCATCAGAGGATCGTTTCTTTTATTGGTTATTGCAATGATGGCGATCATCGGATTGCAATGTTGCAGAATTCATGCCCAATGGTACTCTGTCCATGCATTTATTCGAGAGTATGCCAAGTTTCTTCTTTTTTTCTTCAATTAGATAAACGTGTACCTCGATTTTCAACCTCCCATCCATATCTTGGTCAACAGCTTTGGGGCCTTTGAATCAATTAGTTGAAGATCTAATGGAATGGGCAAGGCGGATGAGAATAGCCCTCTGTCTGCTGAAGCACTAGATATTTTTTTTTTTTTTTTTTTTTTTTTTGGTGCTAAACCAACCAATATTTCGAGACTTGCATTGTCCATTCCGGGACTACCTTCCGGCAAAGTTTTTTGGTGCTGAAGCACTAGATTGTTGCTGTCGCATGAGCATGTAGTATACCAAGAACAGAATGCTGACAGAGTTCTATTTGACCAGGTTTTTAGCAAAATTCTATGCCTATGTATTCGTTCCAAGTTGTAATAGGTTCGCATAATTTATTTGTATACCATTTGATTAAGCTTTGTATTAGGAAGGTGATCCCCGGCTTTCTTGTTTTGGCTTGAATAATTTTCAACAAGGGAGGGACGGCTGCAGAAGCATAGATTATTCTTCTCCTGATGACATGCAATTTGATTAGTCTCTAGTCTCATCACTTCACCGCAGTATATCGAGAGAGAGAGAGAGAGAGAGAGAGAGAGAGAGAGAGAGAGAGTTCTTCTCCCAATGACAAGCAATTCGGTAAGTAGTATCTAGTCACTTATCTGTTATGACAATCTATTTTCACGATACTTGATCAAAAGTCGGTCTAAAAAAATCCATCAAATCAAAACTTCATTTGTTTGGACCCCTATAACTAGGGGCATCTACCAGAGATCCTTTATAGCTACTCGGCTGCCTCACTCATCGATACTCCTGTTCCTCTGTCAATCTTTCTCTTCAATAAAATGATCTTTACTTCATGGACCAAACCATTGAAGGGGTAAATACGACCCTGGATAAATCATAAAAAAACAAATCTTTAAGCAAATTCAAACTTCTCTCACATAGATAAACATCTTTCCTATTCTCTAAGCGATCCCAAAACATGAAAACTTACCATAACTAGCGTATCAACTAAAGAAAGAAGTTCCCATGTCTGCGGGTCTAAACTCCAAAAGTGGTATGTTTCCATAAAACCTCACACAATCACTTTGGCAATTTTGGGGACCTGTCTTGATCCTCAACAAGGAAACTAGGGTTGGGAGACTCTCAAAACCCTAGGACACCTTCCGCAAAGGAGATATTTAAGCAGAACTTCGGTTGCCACACAGGTAAGTTCCCCGAAACTCTATATACATCTATACAAAAAACACGCACATTGCTACCCCAAAACCGGGGACACTTCTTTATCTGTTTACCATATACAAAATCACTTTTTCTAACTTAAACGTCGGAATCTTCTCCGCCAGAGTATCCTCCGGTGACTTTTTGTAAGTTACACTCTTTGGATCATCTCCAGTTCTAGAACTCCCGCTGTAGCAGACGAGGGCATGTATCCTGTGGAGAAAACTCACCTCTATCAGATTGGTGTCGTCTGTGAAAAACAGACCAAAGAAGATTACATTTCGCGTTTCGTTCACCTCGAAACCATGCCCCCAAGAAGAAAGTGAACACCTTCTAAAGTCGGGTCCATGGTGGAAGGACGCCCACTACTTTTACGAACTTTGTTCAACTGCCAGTCCTTGTTAATCCCGAAGATCCAACCATAGCTCAAATTCGATCTTAGATAACCCAGTAACCAACTCAGTCGATTCAGGCGACTCCTAAGGAACCTCCCTATTTGAAAATGGAGATACTAGTTTTGAGATTACAAGACATGAGCAAACAACTGGAGGATCTTAGTCGAGCCCACTGACTAGGTCATTCGCCCTCCCCCTAAAGGTCAAAATACTCATATCAAAATGGGGTCATTCCTTGAGAAGAGCGAGAGCCCTCAGTTACATCCTAACACGACCCTGAGGGTTTGATAAAGCAAGTAAAGAATCTTATGGTCGCTGAGCTTAGACACACTAATGTCAAACTAGATGAGACAGCCCGTCATGCGACCTACATGTTACCCTTCGACTCTAAGATCTCTATCGAAACCATGCCACGGATATCTTACTCCCTCCTATGGAGAAAGGTGGCAGGACAACTGACCCCCGAGATCATGTAGCACACTTTATGATTATAATGGTCTCAAGAGATATGTATAATACAACCATGTGTAAGCATATCCCCACCACACTTAAGGGCAATGCATGAACATGGTACAATTCCTTGTCACCACTCAGGATTAGGAGCTTCTCCTAGTTGGGGGAACAATTCGAAACCCATTTCATAATTAGTCGAAGAGCCAAGAGGAACTCCACCTCCCTCTTATCACTGTGACAAGGGGAAGACAAACTCTTGAAAGATTTCTTAGAGAAGTTCAAAGTAGAGATGATGAAAGTTTCAGACTTAGATCATTCCATAGGCTTAGTAGCTTTGTTAATAGGGTTGAGACCCTCGGCATGAAAATCTCGATCACTAAGAACCCATTGAGCACCATACAAGAATTCTATTCAAGAGTTGAGAAATATATAGCCACCGAAGAAGTAGAGACCTTTGACAAGCATCGGTCTAAGCTGAGTAAGAGTGAACATCACCATTCCACTTGACCCCCCTCTCTGAAGAAGAACTGATCAGCTCCACCACCTCATCACAAGTTCAACTACTACACCTCGTTAAACGACACTTCTAGTCAGATTCTACTACAAATAAGAGACAAGCCTTATGTACGTTAGCCCAAATGCCCCTCAGGTAATGATACCAAAAAAGACAAGACCAGATATTGTCATTTTCACAGAGACTACGATCATTGGACTAATGAATGCCAGAAATTGAAGGATGAACTCAAGACGTTGGCTCGTGATGGAAAGGTCCAAAAGTTCATCCACGATGACCATGGCTGTAACTTTCGCCCTGCACCGCAGGAAGAGAAATGAGGAGACACCTCACATGAGTATTATGACTCAAAGACTATCTAAAAATCAAGCTAATAAGGTAGTCCTACTTATAGAAGTCAAGGACTTGCCTTTTATAATACCTCGATCTAAAGACAACCCACACACGACACCACTCAGCAATACACTCCTCGCCCCGATTTTTCAACTGATAAGCAACCCATTTCCAATGAGGTTCTTTTAGCCTGTGTCGGAAAAGGTAAAACTCCCAAAAGACCCATGATAGGGTTTGATGATAAAGACCTTGAGGGGGTTCAATCAGGACGTGATGACCCTCTGATTATCATAGTAGCCCTTGGCCAGTTCATGGTCAAAAGGGTCTTTGTTGACCAAAAAGTAGGATGTAACCTCCTGTATTAGAATATCTTCATGCAGATGGGTTTCGATTGTTCAAATCTACAGCCCCACGATAGACCTGTTAAAGGATTTTCAGATTAATGGCTATATCCAGAAGGGGTCATCTCCCTACCAATCATGCTGGGGATTCCGCCAAACAATACTACCATAACCACTGCTTTCAATGTAGTAAAGTTTCCCTCTCTATACAATGTTATTTTGGAAATACTTGGCCTGAATGCTTTGTAAACACTCTCAAGCACGAGGCACATGAAAATCAAGTTCAGAACGCCACTCGACATCGAGACAATTAGCTGTGATGAGGACCCATTTCTCCTTTTGCTCCAGCAACCTAATGATCTTTACTATCCTACTGATTGCGCTATACAACTTATGAAGAGTTTTCTTATTCCTCTTTTTTCTCATCTTGTTCTCTATCTTCCGCATTTCAATAATAATAATGTTTTGACTCCCTACAAGATAGCTACACTGATTGAATATACGCACTTGTGTCACGTACAACCATTCATCGTAGAACTCCCATAGTGGGTGCTCAAAGAGCAACGCCTTCTATTACTTATGGTGCAATGCCAGGTATGCTAAATTCTACTTAGGCGCAACACCTCCTAGAACTCTCAGTGCAATGCCTAATACGCTAAATCCTATTAAGGAGTAACACCACTAAATCTTACTAACGCCTCCTAGTACTCTCGGTGCAATGCCAGGTATGCTAAATTCTATTAAGGTGCAATGCCTCCTAATACCCTTGGCGCAACGTCAAATACGCTAAATCCTAATAAGGCGTAACGTCTTTTAGTACTCTCGGCGCAATACTAGGTACGCTATATTCTACTTAGGCACAATACCTCCTAGTATTCTCAGCACAACGTCAAGTACGCTAAAACCTACTAAGGCACAACACCTCCTAGTACTCTCGGTATAATGCCAGGTATGCTAAATCCTACTAAGGCACAATGCCTCCTAGTACTCTCGACGCAACACTAGGTTCGCTAAATGCTCCTAAGGCACAATGCCTCCAGGCCTAGTCCTCAAAACCTTTCATGAAACATGACACCAATGAGCATCACCAGAGATTGCACTTAGCGTCAATTACACCACACTACGCCACACACCTCGCTATGTCCCAAAGCATTCTAATGCTACTACCGCAATGCCCCATCTTAACGAGGTGTCTAATCACAAGGCATACATAAGGAATTCATATAATGGCAACAACTCTTCAAGAGATACGACAATCACAACATTCAAATATATAAATTTCATTAACTGATATTACAGCCGATTAAGCAAAAGATAGACATATATAAAGGAGAAGGGAGAGGCCAGGGGTTTTCGTCGAAACTTGTCAAAAGTGGCTCGAAGTACCAAAATAGGCATATCCCTAGCAGACAAACCACTACTAGGAGGTTTAACTGGGCCAACACCCATGGTAGCAGAGTTGCACATATCTACTTCTCCTAAGGAACCGCCCCTTAAATGACGGATAGCTTCCTCGACCCACTGCAAACTCCTAGTAATCTCTTGGTGCTCTTGCTCATAAGTTTTTGTCAGCTTCATCAAAGCCTCCTCAAATTCCTGAGCCAATTCCTCGGCAGCTAGGTTGCTTGCTTCACTCTCAGCGGGCGGTTCCTCAACAGTTCACCTTCCCTAATGACAGCATCTGTCATCTTATACGAATACTCCAGGTTAATTTTTAATATCTTTATCAGCTTTTCTTTCTTACTGACAGCAATAGAAATTGCCTCCTTCTCCTTAGTCTCTCTCTCTCTCCTCTCGACTCGAAGACAAGGTATCTTCCCTCTAAGATCATCCACTTGACCCTGTAAGTGCCTAATATCATTTCTCATCTTCTAAAACTCCACCATAGCAATGACCTATTAAAAGGAAGTGACAAGTTAATTCATCTAGAATGGAAGCATTCTAAAAAAGAAAACTCATTGCAAAATAAATATCTGAATCAAAAGAGTAATAATGGATTTATCCCCCTACTTCACGAATAGACGGTTCAACTCAAACTCCACCTGGTGAAAATCCAATATTTCTACAAACCTCCTCGCCCCCGTGACATCCACGTTACAAAAATTATTATCACCACAGCTTACCAAAGCAGTACCCATTTCTTTTAGTTGTTTTGATTGGTTAAATGATCGAACCAAAATTGAGGGAAGGGAAGCCGTCTGCTCTGGAGCCTCTCCTTTACCTTTCCTAACATACAAATATCCGGGCAAAGTGCTAGGCGAGCCCAGTTTTCCTGATAGCAAAGGATCGGGCGATTGGGTGACTCCCCCAATAGCCAAAGGGAATTCCTCAGGAGATCTCTCGATGATGCGCACCTCTTTGGCACCACTGATGATTCGTAAATCCTCAGTAAGGACTTGTACTTCTTAAATACCTCCACAATAGAGGTCTCCTCAACACTCACTGTAGGCTCTAATAACATACTCCTTTTTCACCGAGTGATAAGCGCCGCAATTGGACACTCATCACTCAACTCCTCGTCAACAGAGTCCTTCTCCTCCTCCTCCTCCTAGGTCCCCTTGTGAAGACTTTGTTCCTCAGAATTTTTACATCTAGAATAACTACAGAATCCTAGAGATTTGGAGCCACCCCGCTTTTGAATTTGACTTAGCACCCTCTTCTTCATTGCTTTTCGGCATCCACATAAGCTTTCTTCTCTTAGGAGCCAAAGAATTGGAAAGTTCACCTTCGGCAAAAATAGCAATGAATCTCTATCCAAAAGTTCTACAAAGAAAAATTTTCTTCTCCAGACTTTATCCAAAGTTTCGTTATAAAAAAAATTTTCACTTCGATTAACAACGATCTACACATAATACCATCCATTCGTGGGGCCTTCGTCTCCACATTTCCTCAAATGAAAGATCGAGGACAAAATGGCAAAATCAAACCTCAAGTGGCAGAAACTCAACAAACTAATAACCGCTAGCACCATCCATCAGGCATTAGGGATAAGAAGAGTAGGGAATATACTCTACTCTCTTAAGATAGTAGACAGGGGCTCCATGTAAGGAACCCTTTGTCCATAACTAACATACTCCCGGTACATGGAAACACAACCAACATGCAAGTCGTTAGCCCTCTTTGAATCCAGAGGTAACCTTAATCGAAATTTATCCCCTAGATTCATACCCTTTTCTATGTGCTCCAACTCTCTCAATGACATCATACTGGTAATTTCCTCTATCCTTGGATGCCTGTGCGAAGAGGAAGCGTATAAGAAAAGATTAGGGAAAACTAAAAAAACATGCCCTACGTTAAATGCGCCACCTTCGATCCCCATTCCACTCCTAAGTATCGTTTCTTCGACATCAATTATGAGTGAGGGACAAATGACGATACCTGATTAGAAGTCCAATAATCGGCCCAAAAAACCCATCAAATCATAACTTTACCCACTTGGGCCCCCATAACCAAGGGCATCTACTAGAGATCCTTTACAACTCGTCAACTGTCTCACTCCTCGGTACTCCCATTCCTCAGTCACCCTACTCTTCAGTAAAATGATTTTTCGTCATGGACCAAACCATTGAAGGGGTAAGTACGACCTCGGATAAGCCGTAAAGAAAAAAAATGTTTAAGCAAATTCAAACTTCTCTCACATAGATAAACATCTTTCTTATTTTCTAAGCGATCCCAAAATATGGAAACTTACCTTAACTAATGTATCAACTAAAGAAAGAAGTTCCCATGTCTACGGGTCTAAACTCCAAAAGTGGTACATTTCCATAAAACCTCATACAATCACTCCGACAATTTTGAGGATTCATCTTGATCCTCAGAAAGAGAACTAGAGTTGGAAGACTCCAGAAACGCCAAGACACTTTTCGCAAAAGAGGTATATAAGTAGAAAATGCACACATTACCTCCCCAAATTTAGAGACTTTTCTTTATTTATTTACCATATACAAAAACCACTTTTTTTTATTTGAGTGTCAAAATCTCCCCCGCCGAAACACCCTTCGGTGGTTTTTTGCATGTTACACTCTTTGGATCATCTCCAGTTCTAGAACTCCCGCTTTAGCAGATGAGGGCAGGTATTTTGTGGAGAAAGCCCATCTCTATTATATTTCATAAGAAGTCTCCAGTCAGATCACTTATTTGTCTTACTTTAAAATGTACATTAAGCATCAATATTCCATAATGCTTTCGTCTGACCCTGTATGTATATTGAGAATGAAACACAACACCTGAAACTAACTTGGCATTATCTGCTAGTGTGAAGTCTGCTGGCTTAGTTCAGTGTGATGATACTCTTGAGCGCCTTAGGGACTCACATATAACAAAAGTTGTTTCTGAACAAGAACTAAGAAAAGTTGTTGAACTTGCTAAGCGGCGTTGGCAAGGCAAATCCATAAGCCGGCTTGCAATAGAGACTTTTGCTAACATACTGGGTCCACTTCAGCAAAAGGAGGTTAGGATCTCTCTGCGTTTCTTGTTTACTAATGTGAGGATATTGTAGAGCACCCACTTAGAATTTTCAGAAGCATAATAGTTATTCCTTCGATATTGCAGGTTAGAACTTATATAATGCTCACTAATAAGCCCGACGAACCTCTTCCCATGTCCGGACAGTTTTCTCCTATGCATGAAGCTTGTAAAGCCTATAACTTTGAAGAAGTTCACTACATTCTTGCTGCAGCACTCTATGTAAACACTGAAGCACCAGCCGAGGTAAAGTCACATATGCCCTCATTGCTTCATAGGTTCCTGGACATAATTTGTATTTGGAAATTGTTTCAGCTGTCTCTCCCAGAAGGGAGTGATCTAGATGCGCAATTGCTGAGCGAGGCTAAAGAGAATGCGGTAAAGCTTTTGGCTAGGAGGAGGCTGCTAATTCCATTGGCTTCGAGTCTTAGGTGATAAATTCTGCAGGATTGGTGTCTCCAACAGTGAATGCAAGCAGCTGCTGCCGCCATCTGCTTCGGTGTGATTTTGAGTCTGCCTTCCTAGATGCAACGCTGGCACTTTATACCTATCCAGGATGGCCAACAGCCTTCTACCTGCATTACGTTGCACTAGTCCAAAAGGAGGAAACGAGGAACGATGGTCAGAACTTGCCGAAATATGCAGCCATTAATCAGTTATGGATTTGGAGAAATCGTAGTAGTCAAGAATTGGCATCCAGTAAACTGAAAGCAATAGAAGAAGATGAGTAGAATCATGCCTGATATGTTCATTAACCACAGGACCACAAAATTTGTCCATGACCCACTTTCACATGTGGAGAAAAACCTTTGTGATTCTTCCCTTATTACTTGTGCAGTGTACAGCCCCTTTAATGAGAAATATAATACTGAGGGTTAGGGCTGCTTTTCTCGCCCTCTCTCTGGTGGAAATCTGCATAAAGAGAGCGTGAGATCCATTTTTCCGCTTAGCTTCTACACACCATTTGATATAGGACAATCAGCTACGGACATTGGGCCAACTGGGCGGGCCAGGGTTGAGATGGGCCAGATTAGCTTGGTCCAGAAAGATATGGCCAATATGCATTTAAGCAATCTTAGGAGCTACTGCTGCTTCTCCGTGTTTGTTTACGCGTGTGGAAATCTTAAGAGGGTGTTGCGTGAGATCATCTCTTTCAGCTTGGCCTCTCTCTTTTTTTTTTTTGTTTTTGGTGATACTCTTTCAGCTTAGCTTCTCTTATTATTATTATTATTATTATTATTATTTGGGTGATACTCTTTCAGCCTGGCGTCTACATATCATTTGACATGGGACAATCAACTACTGACATTCGGCCAACTGGGTAGCCCTGGGTTGAGATGGGCCACTGATGCCGGGTCCAGAAAGTGGGGCCCGAAATGCAGTCAAGCAATCTTAGGAGCGAAGCTGCTGCCTCTCTCTCTCTCTCTGTGCGCGCAAATCTACATTTACAAGGGTGCTGTGTGAGAGCATCTCTTTTAGCTTTGCTTTACGTACCATTTGAGATTGATATGGGACAAGCAGCTACTAACATTGGACCAACTGAGTGGGCCTGGGTTGAGATGGACTGGTTAAGCCTGTTTCCAGAAAGATGGGCCCAATATGCATTCTGCAATCTTAAGTTAAAAGCTGCTGTTGCACCTCTCTCTCTCTCTCTCTCTCTCTCTCTCTCTCTCTAGGGTGCTGTGAGAGATCATCTCTTTCGGCTTAGCTTCTACATGCCTTTTCGACATGGGAGAACCAATATTGGGCCAAGTTGGCCTAAGTTTAGGCGGGCTGGATGAGCCCGATCCAGAAAGATGGGTCCAAAAAGCAGTCAAACAAGGAATCGTAGATCCAATGAACTTAGCTGTTTTGGTGCATGAAAGTCAAAATTTCATTATTTCTGAATATCTTCGTGGGTCCCATTTTATTCTTCCATTGATGGGCAACAAACAAATAGTGGCAATTAAGAAAGAGACAAAGCAATCGCAGGTCAGAGATTGAGAATGACAATCACGTAATCAATTATTCCAATTTGAAAATCACCCCACCCATACCACAATCCATCGATAGCAAATACCCAGGAGATATATATCCCATCAAAATTGAAGATAAGATCACTTAAAAAATTCAAAACTTTCAATATTTTATTGTGGTAAAAATTATTCATATTCAAACGGTGCAACGCCTGATGACTTGGGGTGCAGCACTCAAATTGCTTTTGGGTCCGGAGGTTCCCTGGCATCCCACTAATTTTTCCTATTAAGTAATGGGTGTGTTTGTTCTCATGTGTGCACAAATAAATGCATTGTGTATGTCATATGTCGTAATTATGCATTTGTGTTATGTTATTCTGACAGGAGATTTTATCACAAAATTGATTTAGTATACTTGCTTATGTGCAATTGTTATGATTAATATATATATATGTTAAAAAAAATTACAAAAATATCAAAAAAAAAATGATTGGAATAGTATGATACGAATGAAATTGGTTTGGAGGGTGGAATGATTGGAATAGTATGATACGAATGAAATTAGTTTGGAGGGAGGAGGCATCGCCAGCAAAGCCATCTCATTTTGGTTGTCGCATCTTTTGCCTATGAAAGTGGAGCAACGTCACGCCTTCCACACTGCCGTGCATCATTTCATAAGTAACTAAAAGAGAGTATCACTAAAATGATAGAGGGAAAGTGCGGACATATGCTTTTAACACCTAAGCTAAGGATGTTAAATCAATGTCTCATATGAAACAATGAGCTACTACCGTGGGGCCGAACAGGTGGCGTTGGATGAAGTTTATCTCACTTTGAATTCTTCTTTTGACAAAACACTTGGCATATGATGTGAATCAAACAGCACAAAGCAATTAACAAAGCGACAAAAGCAATTACGTAGAGGAAATGGCCTTTCATCTGCCTAACATTTTCTTACTTTCTCCATCGAAAACCCATCATAACCCACACCTTTAATCTATCCTAATCCTTAGAAAATTTGACAGCTTCGACTCACTCCATTCCTACTCATTTGAGCCTGGTCTAAACACATATTTCGCCCTGCCACGTCTCCAAAGTTCAATCTCCATAGGGTAATAATGCTATTGTTCCTAGCATAAGCATTTGTGGAGAATTGGCTTAAAGCCGCCATCCTTCTTTTTCATACCTGCAACTTGGATAAGACTTGAAGATAAAGCATGCCATTCCCAATTGACCAGTCAAATTTCTTTTCACCTATATAATGCCTAATTCGTTCCCCAACATAGCATGGACAAAGCACTCACAATGACGTTTTGGGCCTACATTCTACTCCCTATCTTGGCCTCATCTTTATGGGCCTCAGCAGAGCAATGTGGCAGGCAAGCTGGGGGTGCTCTGTGTCCGGGAGGACTGTGTTGCAGCCAATTTGGTTGGTGTGGTTCCGCATCTGAGTACTGCGCAACCGGCTGCCAAAGCCAATGCGGCGGTGGCGGTGGTAGTGGAGATATTGCTGGTGTTTTAAGCAGAGCCCAATTCAATGATATGCTTAAGCATCGCAACGATGGAAATTGTCCGGCCAAGGGTTTTTACACTTATGATGCCTTTGTGGCTGCTGCCAAGTCGTTTCCTGGCTTTGGAACAACGGGTGACGCCGCGACCCAAAAAAGAGAAATCGCTGCTTTCTTGGGACAAACCTCTCACGAAACTACAGGTTTTGTTACTATAGTTGTGGCCTATTTTTGCATAAACTTTGGTTTAAAGTAGACTCAAGATTAATTCTTGGAAACGAATTTTTTTGTCACATTTATAACAGGGGGATGGCCAAGTGCACCAGATGGACCATATGCTTGGGGATATTGCTACCTTAAGGAACAGGGGAACCCCCCAGATTACTGTGTTCAAAGCTCCCAATGGCCTTGTTCACCCGGGAAAAAATACTATGGCCGAGGTCCAATCCAAATATCCTAGTAAGTATCGACTCAAATCTCATCTTTAATGGCTACCAGGTAGGAACCCTGAAATTTAAGAAGAAAATTAATATGTTTACTTATAAAAGTTTTAGTTAAAAATATATCATCAAAATTTTAAATAATACCGTTAAAAAATTTTAAAATGATGTTTGTTTTATTCCGTAAAAATTATAACTCCTTGGCTCTTACTTGGGTATGCAGCAATTACAACTACGGGCAAGCCGGAAAAGCAATAGGAGTGGATCTGCTGAGGAATCCGGATCTAGTTGCAACCGACGCGGTTGTGTCCTTCAAGACGGCAATATGGTTTTGGATGACCCCACAATCACCAAAGCCATCCTGCCACGACGTCATCACAGGGAGGTGGACACCCTCGGGGGCAGACAGATCTGCGGGGCGGGTACCCGGATATGGTGCGATTACTAATATCATAAATGGAGGGGTTGAATGCGGTAAAGGAAGTGTCCCACAGGTTCAGGATCGGGTCGGGTTTTATAAGAGATATTGTGATATACTTGGTGTTGGGTATGGTAATAACTTGGACTGCAACAACCAAAGGCCTTTCGGATCTGGGCTTTTCCTTGCCACAGAGTAGTTTAACCTCATATGTGTCCTTCCTTCCGGCATCCGCCTTAGAAGAATGATATGTTTTTCCTTTTTTAACCCTCTTGTGGCTGCTCATAATAAAAGAAGATGCTGGATATAGTTGGAACTTTTGCTGTTTCTCCTCTATGTTGTACAACTAGAAGGGACCTAATTATAGAAGCATAATGTACTAGTTCTTCTCCTACTTCCTTGGTGAAATATGGTAATGGAGATTTTTTAATTTTGAAGCAAGCTTGATGGGATGGTAATAAAATGTATGAAATGATATATGGGATATTGACTCTTCCATTAGAAAATTGTCCCATTTTTATTCTCTGTTTCCCCCAAATACTCATCATATATGAATTATTGCGTATTTTTAATGAAATTATTGGTACAGAATTATTAAAAAAATTTATTATTATTATTATTATTATTATTATTATTATTATTTTAAAGAAGGCCTCACCACAACCTAAGTGGAAAAATGATATAATTATAGAAGCAGCGAATTTTTGGCGACAGGTGCGATTTATGCACAAAGACAACGATTTTGTCCCTGATTTTATTTCCTCTTTTTGTTCCTTACGAGTTACGAACCCAAATAAGGAATATTTTTTGTCTTAAAAATATGTATCTTTTATTGAAAATATTTTATTTTATATGGTTTTTGTGTATGTTAAAACAAAATAAACTAGAGTTATTATCACTTGAACCTGCTCCCCTAAAAGGAATTAATCTGGTGCTCCTTCACAAAACGATGCATGTTTGTGCAATAATTAGTTTTCTCAATCCTGTGGGTATTAGTCCTAATTAAGTTTATTTTCACTTGCATAGTAGATGTAAATGTAAGTTGGGATATCGGATACTCGGTTTATTGATTGGACACTAATTGTTCTTAAATAAAATTGTAGGTTTAAGTTTTGTACTTAAAGAAAATAGACACCGAAAGAAATTTATCCATTAAAAATTAATCAACTTAGTTGGGTTGATGGCCTTTTTTTTAAAAAAGAAAAGGGAAAAAAAAAGAAGTTCGGATAGGCTTTTTTGTGTTGCATCGTTATCTTTGCCTAGCCCATATTCCCTCCTAGGACCTTGTTAAGAAAGTCTAAAATTCCATCTTTTTCTTTTTATTATAGCTACAAAATTTTCTCTTTTGAATAAAAAATTCTCATAGAAAATATAATGCTCTGCAAGTAAAAAAGAAAAATGAAAAATCTGAAAAAAAAAAGAATAAAAATTATTATTATATGAATATTTTTTTATATTAGGAAAAAAAATGAATAAGTCCTCCCCCTCGGTCAGAGGAGGAGCCCTTGAGATGAGTGATGAAGTCGTCTAACGTTTTGTCAGCTCCATCCTTTGGTGAGGGCTGCTTGCGTTTGTGGATGTTTCCCAAACCTATTGCCTTCTTCGGGTTTTGTTTTGTATGGGTCGCCTCCCATGATTGGGCAGGGCTTCTCGCTATCTTCTTCTATTTTTTTGTTGGATCTCGCCCACTTTACAATTATTTTTTTGATTAAAAAAAAATTAAAATCGAGATTATTGGTTAGAGAGGAAGATATAACCATCTTTACAAATGTTTCCTTTATAATTATAATAATAAATAAATAAATAAAAATAGTGAAAAACCTATACTGAAACTTATAATTTCATATAAGAGAGAATCTATTGACAAGTTGCTGGGGAGGGGACCCTTCCAAAATGCACCCCACCAAAATAACGTTAAAAAAGAGTACCACCATCCCACCATGGGTTTGCCTCTACAATAAAAATTGAGGAGGCAGGTCCACTATTACTGCTGCACTGCACTGACATCCAGGGTTGATATTTTCATCAACTTCTCTAAAATTGAAAATTCTCCTCTCCAAAGGGAAAGAGACGGGACAAAAGTGTACAAGCCAAACGGGTCCCCAACTGTAGGGCACAATGCCCCAAACACGAGAACTAAAAATAAAAAAGTCGTACCCCCCCCCCCCTTCTTCTTTGTTTGGTAACCATGCCTCTTGCCTTTATCTCCACAGCTGCTCCAAATTTAAAAACACCCCCACCATTCATTTCTTACCCAAAGCAAAACTACCTCATCAACTACATCAGATATGTTTTCACATAAACTTGTAAAATATAGTTTTGATCGTTCCAAAAAAGAAGGAAAAAAAAATCCCATTGCTTTTGTAGTATTGAGATGTCTGTTCCAGCAAGTTTAAACCTGCACTATCGTAATTAGATTAGACTTGTTCTTCATTTAATTACATAGGCCGATCCCGTGGACTCAAAAATAGTAAAACAACAGGCCAGGGCCCATTAGTGTCTTGAAGAGCCAAGTTATCTCAAAATACAAGGAAAGTTTGCCTCTGGGCCATAATGGACAAATTTTTTGCATTCAGAAAAGGCTGCCTTTGGTTGTTCGTTAGGTCGCCATGATTGGTCAGTTTTTTTCGTTTTCAGGCCATCATTAGCATCCTCTCTCTCACCCTCCCTCTCTCCCCCCCTTTTCTTTTCAGTGGCACTGAACACAAACAATCCCTCCTCAGTAATACTAGGCCTTTTAAGCATCATACATCCTCTTTCCTTCTCTTTGATTCCCCTGCCCTCTCTCCCTCCCTCTCTCTACCCTCCAAAACCAGACAAAAGGGTCCTTAAACATGAGCATACGTATTTGGCCAGCTGTGGTTTTGTCATCAAATAGAAAGCAAAAGCCCCCGCTCTCATTCCACAAAAATCCACAAATGATTCAAAATCTCAGAAACTCATCCACACGATACCACCACTCGATATTACAAACTGCACACACAAATATTTAAGGACAAAAGTAAAAAGAAATATAGTACATAAAAAGTTTGAAGAATAAAGCTGACACAACTATGGATTTTCCCTCATGTTCCTCGTCCAAATTCATTTAGCGCATACAACAATAGAACCTGGTAAAATTCAAGGTAACAAAATTACAAAAAGGCCAGAGCCTTGCCAATACATTAGCCTGTGCCATACCATATAGTAAAATGCTAGACATCATATAATTTATATCATATATAAATTCGTAGATTAATCCTAAGTCCCAGTACGAGAAAGGACATAATTACAATTCTTTGGCATTTTCTGCAGCCTTTTTCCTAATAAACCAAAATGGGAAACATGTTGCTCGAGTCATTTCCACTTTTATCACAAAAGAGGCTTGTTCCCATATCACCAATATTTTGCTCTTTTTTTGATTTGTCTCAACTTTACAGAGCTATCTCAGTCTGCAAGGTTGTTCCATTAAACCCCACCTGTTGTTGCTGCTGGTGTTGCTCAATTTCCACTTCCCATCTTGCCTTAGCCACAGCTCCATCATGCACAGGCACATACTCCTAGTTTTCCAAAAATAAAAAAACAAAAAAAATATAAATATTATAATTAATAATATACACTGCGAAACAATTTTAAATTTTATCAAACATGTGTAACTTGCATATGAAACTTTATATGAAAAAAGTAGAAAGGACATTTGCCTCATTATTGGTGTATCTCATCATCTATCATCATTTGCACAAAAAAAAAAAAAAATACAAACCAAAAACCCACCATAAAGCAGAGAACCAAAGATGGAAAATCAGTGGGATATTCCCCCCCCCCCTCTCTCTCCCTCCAAATTGTCGTAACCATATGTTAGAAATCTCAAATGAAACTTCTAATTCTGAAGAAAGAGAGAGAGAGAGAGAGAGAGAGACCTCAAGTTTCTGAACGAGTTCTTTGGCATTAGGAGCAGAGACAATGATGTTGCGCTGAGAAGGCTTAATGAAGCCATCATCCACTGCTTTATCAATAAAAGTGAGAAGATAGTTGTAGTAACCATCAACATTTAGCAACCCCACCTGAAATTTTGGAGAAAAATACACAAACTTTTCATTAATAATCCCAAACACCAAAAAAAAAAAAAAAAAAAAAAAAAAAAAAAAAAATCATGGGGGAAAAAAATTCAAAAAAGTTGTAGAGCTAGAGAGCGTACAGGCTTGTCATGTATACCAAGTTGAGCCCACGTAATCACCTCCAATAGCTCCTCCAATGTTCCATACCCACCTAAACACCCAGAAAAATATAAACATACTACGCTTTATAAATCTTACACGCGCGAGGGAGGGGGGGGGGGGACGGGACCTGGCAAGGCAATAAAACAATCAGAATGGCGGGCCATCTCAGCTTTCCTTTGGTGCATGTCGGCTACGGGCCTTACTTCTCCTACAGTTTCACCTGTTATCTGATTCCCAAAAAAACAAACATTCTTTCTTTCACACCTCTCTCCCCGAAACTAAAAAATTTAATGCTTTTAGTATTAAAAAAGGGGGGACAATGAAAAACCCAGGTGGGAAACTCGGACCTCTTTGCTCATTAGAGTTCTAGGGATGATCCTGCACACACCCAAAAATCCAACCAAACAACATAAAACCCACTTGGTAAATTTAGTACAAAGTTGGCTTACAAAAGAAACTGGCGAAATTTATTATTAAAAAAGAGATTTTTGGTTACCCAAGAACATGACCACCACCATGATGAACAGCTTGAGAAACCAGACCCATTAAACCAATACTTCCTCCCCCATACACAAGATCCAACCTTCTTGCTACCTACATACATAAAACAAATACATACTCAAACCTTAAAAAAAACACATTTATTTTTCTGAAAAGAAAAAAAAAACTGATAAACGCATGAATCAAAAAGGAAAGCATATTTAGTATAAAACATACCAGCTCTTTCCCTAATTCAATAGCAGCATCACTATAGCAATTTCTCTTCCCGGTACTACTCCCACAAAACACACACACCCTCTTAAATCTTGATTTCACTATCTTCTCCTCCATAACCCCACTACTAATTTTTCTCAATCTCTCTCTCCTTTCAAGTGTTTTGATGTGGGTTTTTTTCTTGGGCGGGGGAGGATATAGAGAGAATACACTGCAATCCTAATTAATTTGTAACAGCGACTCTCTATATATAGAGCTCTCCGATACGAACGATGGACGGGAATATGGGTATTTTTAAGAATTTTTTAATGAATAAAAATTAAAGAAAAATGAGTGGAGAGAGAGAGAGAGAGAGACTATGACTATGACCATGAGAATGAAGGATAAGGAAAAAAGGGTTAGGAAATAATGACAAAAAGTGAAAAAGTCCGGGTCTTCCTTTCCGTCTTGATTTGCAGACGTTCAGGACATTTAGGAAAAAAAAAAAGAAAACAAGAAAAATACTTTCAATCCCCGGTTTACACGTGGCACCAACTGTTCCCAGTCATAATATCACCAACGTTGGAAGCTCTTCCATGTAACGAAGAAAAATGGTTTAATTTAAGTAATTTGTGTTTTGATTACAGCATAAAAAACTATGTTTATCTTAATGTACTAACAGAAATAATCACAATAATTTACCAACAATAATAAATATAGTTTAATGATTATAAAAGAAATTATATTAAAAATAAAAATTAAAAAATAGAATCTTTAAGGAAAATGTCAATATAAAAAAGAATGTCTAAATGCTTTTTCAATATATAATTTTTATATTTGTACTTAAAATGGGTAAAGTTATTGAATAGTTAATAAATTCATTTACCAGCTCTTCATAATATAAACAAATTGGACTTACGTATACAATAGGTTTGTGGAATGTGAGACCGAATAAACTTTAAAATAAATACATAGTCCATTAATACTAAACTAAAGTATTGATATGGTATAAATATGTATAATATTTACGATTGGATTGATTTTGTGTTGACGGAGGAGGTTCACCAAAGAAAGTGGAGAGAAATAACTAATTTGGAATTTTTTATGCTAGAAATAAAAAAAGATGGACAACAATACTCTTTTGATAGCACCTGGATACGTGGATCTTAAAAGATAATACAATATTTTATTAAAAAATCACTATAACAAGTTTCCTCTCTAATTGCTAAAAAATTCAAGAAATAATAGAGTTTAAATTAGAAATATTAAACTTTGAAGATTTTATTCTATTCTTAATATTTGAATAGAAAATTTTGAAAATTTTAATTTTGTAATTCTTCTTTTTTGCTAGTTCATATTTTTTGAAAGTTAATGAGGACATTTAAGTAAAAGAAATTTTCTTTTATTTATTTTAGTAACCAGGATTGAGAAAGTTTGATATTCTTTTGCTAATAGGAAGGGAAGCTCATCGTGTGTGTGTGTGTGTGTGTGTGTGTGTGTATACACGGGGGCAAAAGTTCACATCCAGCAGCCGGCAAGGGAAGGCAGCAGCATAGGGTCACTTTTCCTGTAGATTTTCGAGGAAATTTTGCCACTTTTTTCTGCGCAATTTATTCCAATAGAATTTTACTTTTTTTTCCCTCATGAGTTTTTCCTTTTTCATGTTTTTGTTTTAAAATTCTTTTCTAATCAAAAAATTATTAAAATCTATATAAATGAAGGTTGTGAGATTTAATTGAGATTTTTAATTCAATATTTTGTAAATATTTATTTAATATTTATTTCTTAATGTTTATGATTATTTTGGATTTATTGAATAAAGATCTATATTTAATAATTCTATAATAATTTACAACTAATTAGAAACTGTAAAAGTTTATTTGTTTTTAATAAAGTGATAATTGACATAGGTCCATGGTCTCATAAACAATTTAACTTATGTCATAAGATTAGGAATTGAGTTTTATATATATATATATATATATATATATATTTTAAGGTTGTCAAAACACTAAATTTAATGAAAGTCTCTTAAATTATCTTTCAATTAGGAAAATAATTAATGATTATATTTTAATTACAAAATAAGAAAAAGAGATTGGTTATTTCATAGTATTTAACAGTTATAACTAATTTATTTATATAATGTTAAATAATTTTTTTATCAATGATCAATCAAATATATTAAGATGGAAATAATTCATTTGACTAGAAATTTTTTCGTTGATATTTTCTCTTTTTAATGGTATTATTTAATTGTCCCGCTTTAGTAAATTTTATTAATTTGTTTTGTTTGATAGATTTAGATATTTTCTTAACTCCCATATTTTCTTTTCTTTTCTTTTTTTAAGAGAAATGAATTCACCCATTCTCTGAAAATATAATTATACTCGATCTAAACTCATCTTTTGTGAAATAAATATTTTTATTTTTATTAATTTGACATTCACCAAGTATGTTAATCTTACATTAATAAATTCATCCTCTCATAAGGGTAGAGCCGATGGTTTCTTTTGGGATCTATGAGTTTTACTCTCCTCCTCATAAATTTTAAAATTACTCGGATGTGGCTTAAAAAAATAATAATTTTGAAGAAAATTAGCCTTCGACTTAATTTTTATTTATTTGAGGCCATTGTGTTTAATATAAATAAATATATATTCTAATGAAATTTCATAGATAGGATAGGCGGGACATATACCTTCCATAAGTTGTGATATTAATTTTGAACTTTGAATCTATTTTGATTTGAATCCAATATTATTAAATTTGGATTACTTTATATTTTTAGAATGAATAAGTCATAAATTCGAAGCAGATGGAGTCTAATTCAAATTATTTTTTTTATTTAAGATATGGCATTGAACTTGTTTTTAAGAATAATAATGATTATTAATTAAATTAAAATATTAAAAAAGTGACAATGTTTTTTTTTTTTTTTGTCTTTGACTCTCTCTACATTGTCAAAGCAAAAAAAAAAAAAAAAAAATGTAGGACAAAACAAACATTTCCTCTCTCTCTCTCTCTCTCTCTCTCTCTATATATATATATATATTAAATTTTAAAATATATATTAGTTTTAAAATAAATATGTATTTCATGTATATAAATTTAAACAAAAATATATAAAAATTATGAAAAAGAAATAAATAATTTTAAAAGACATAAAAACAAATAAATGCGATAGAGAAAAAATAAAATATATAAAGATGATAAAAAAATGTAATTTTGAAAAAATAATTAATAAAAAATATATTTATGATGGTTCTTAATGGAAACGCAATCATATCGAAACGGAGGTTGGGGGGAATCACACGTGCAGAACTTGTGCATCAAATCAAAATTAATAAATTCCATCATTCTTTGTTAGTATTAATTAGGTTAAGATAGGATAAGAGGCTGCGAAAACCCCACTCGAATTTAAGGTGCGTAGACATAGACAGAATGGCAAAAAATGAGAGAGAGAGACAGAGAGAAAGAGAAGGTATTTGGGATAGAATTGTAGTGCTCATGAAGAGTTTAATCAGAGTAATAGCTCACTTTACACATTGAGCAGTCATTTTTTCCCATTTCCCATAAAGCCAACTTCTTTTTACTTAGAGAGAGAGAGAGAGTAGGGTTTTAACCACACTCTAAAGCAAATGCGCCCACACAAGTAACCCAAAAGTAAAAGAGGGGGAGCACCCCAAAAGTCAAAGTTTTTATGTTTGCTTGTTGCCCATCTTTTGCAAAAGGTTGTTTCTGTTTTCCCAATCATAAGTTTGCTTACCTCACCTCACACTCACAGCACAATATCCAAAGAACAGGTTTATGATTAGCTTCTTCACTAAACAAATCAAGTCGATGTTTGGCCTTGTCATCCCCATGTAATCGCTATGGTGTGTTATACGCTCCAATTTTGGATTTTCAAGTTTGTAAGATAATGTGTCTATCCCCTAAATTGAAGGCTTTTTTTTTTAGAGTAACTGTGTGTGGAGGGAGAGGGAGAGAGAGAGAGAGAGTAAAAGGAGAAATGAATGAATGACCAATAAATTTGAGAGAGAACAAAAGGCGAGGAACCGGGAGGGGAAGTTGCACATGAGGGAGGCCTGCGAAGTTGAGTAAATTAAGGGGAATGCATGCCACAAATAGCCGCTCTGCCGGGAGGAATCATTGTCCTGCGCCGGCTTCAGACTAGGGAGAGACAGAGACAGAGACACAGAGAGAGAGAGAGAGAGAATCAATGAAAAAAGAGGTGAATTTGGATATGCGGATGTATGAAAATGAGAAAAATTTAAGAATAACAGGGATGTGTTTAATTAATGCACCGCATTTACGTAACTCAACAACTAGCATGCTACTTCTCCACTAGTTGATTCATTGTCCATGTGCTCCTACCTCACCTACTCCAAGCACCATTCCCATTACAACGTCTGCAGACTTTCTCAGCCCTCAGGCTGTGCGTGCTTCTCAAAGTTTAATTTCCTCTCCTCTCCATTTTCTTTTATTTTTTTAAATATAACATTTTTTAATCACAAAAATTTTATAAATAAAAATAAAATTTTAATATTATAATTATTATATTTAATTTTTATTAAAAAATTATAGTTAAACTCTACTAACCCAACCTCAAATTTCTCAAATAACTCTAATGGTATGTAAGAAAAGGCAAGTTCAAAATGTGCCTGGGGAAATGAATAAAAAGGAATCTTCTCAAGCCCTGAATCCCATTCTATGATTGAAGAAGAGAGGATGATAAAAAGGAAAGGGAACTTATAATCAAACCTTTTCAACAATTTTGGTTGAAAAATTTTATCTCCCTCTATTTATCCTTATTCTATTTTAAATATTTTCTAACAAGTATATTTTTAATATAAAATTTTACAAATAAAAATAAAAAATTACTATTATATTAATAATTTTTTATTAGGAACTTTATTTAAGTTTACTCGAAATTAATTTCAATTTTTCAAATAGAATTAGAATAACCCATCAGTATCAACGATATCAAAAGGTGTAATGACGTGCTTAAATAGTAATTAAGAATGACCATTGCCATACCAATTGCTCATTTTCAATATGTCTTGCTTTTTGGTGGGGGGGGGGGGGGAAGAAGGGGCTATGATAAAGATTGCACATTCGAAGAATTTCTTCTATGAGACTCAATAGGACTGGGGCAGGAAAAGGATCGCACAAGCACAAGCACAATAGATGACTTATCATAAGGTTAAATAGTTGAAGATAGGAACACTAGTTGGGAATAACCCAAAGCTCATAAACAAGAGGGGCCACAAAATGGGTTCTTGTGAGCTGTACAGTAGAAGTTAGGACTTTGGACTCAGAAGAGGGGCAGGGCAAGTAAAGTAAATAATAATGGAAGGGCTTAGAGTTCCAAGGTCAATGGTATTATGGGATTGGATTGGCCAAAGTTGTGGAGACCAGCAAAAAGAGAGAAGTTATGTGCACCACAATTCATCCCCAAGATTCACTTTCCCCAACCCCTTCTCCCCACAAGCGTCCAATTGCTTATACCAATCATGGGTTAGGCATGCTTTTCATCAAAAGTCACATATCCCTCTCCCTCTCAAATATTTCCTCAACCAACCTAGTCGCCATATGCACCCTATTCAATATTCATCATTCAATTCCACCCTTCCATTTTTATCATTTGAATGGGAGCCAGAGTCCTTACCTACAGGGAGAAAGGCATATTGGTTTTGAGTCCTCGCTCTTTGATATGGGCAAGAAATTTTTTTTTTTTTAAAGCTAATCAATTTTTAAATTTTATCTAACTAATTCAATTTGAATACTGTAAGACTCATTAAGAAATTAACTCTTTTAAATTTTATTTCAACCCAAATTCTACGATTGAGAGAGTATAATGTCCTATCGCTATATTCATGAGTTTGATAATGGCAAGAAATTTTAGCACGATGCGGTATGAAGGGCACTCCACCTTCTATTTTTTTTCTTATGAAGTCTCAAAATGTGACGAGTTATCTAAAGTTTCCATGTTCGTCCGTCCCAACCATGAAAATATGCACTGCTAACCAAGAAGTCTCTTAGAATGTAATTATAAAAAATATTTTTAATTTAAATTATAGTTTCTCTCATAATTATGAATTTAACCCTCGAATTTATTTGTCAAATAATTAAGTACTTCCCCTAAAATTATTTGAAAAACCTAATGTCACAAAAGGCTTTTTTAACCCATTCAAAATATATAGTTATATACACGTGCCCAATTTTTGCGAATTTTCCTTTTTTTTGGTTGTTGTTAATAATGGAAATAAGCATGAGCAAAAGGGCAACCCCTTCCCAAAAAAAAATTATATATATAATTTTAAAAATTATTTTTCTCTAAAAATTATAATCTCAACTGCATGTTATATTTTACCTGATAATATAGATTTTTAGTTGTATCCCTCGAAATAAGCATAAGATTCAAACTATGTATCTTTATCATAATAAATAAAAATTCTAAAACTTTTTTTATGACTATTTGAGATAAACGTTGGAAGAAGAATTGTTCTTTATCCACATGTGCCTAAAGTGGTGTTTGAATCTCTTAAATCTCTACTCTGGATAACAAATCCTAAACTTGTGAAATGAGGTTCCAGGATGATAGGGAAACAGCAGCTATGATTATTTTCACTATTAAGTAAGGAAACACATCACACCACTAAACAGGCGTAGGGCTGTCACACACCCAATTGGTGAGACCATGAATTATGCTACCAAGTCTAACCTTAATTGGGACACTACATGGTTATCCTCTTTTCCTCTTTGTCCAGTCATATGTACTTTCTTTCTTTTTGCTCCCATGCTCTGTCCCTTTCATGGGAATTTTGTTGACTCATGTAAAAAACCTCTGTGCAATGGGCCGTCGGTTACCAGTATCAATCTCCAAAGCATCTCGACTGTTCAAATGGAATTTTCGATCTCCCATTAATGGGGACTGGGACCTCAAACGAGGTCTTTTTGACCCAACCATTTTTTTTTTTTTTCCTAAATTGAGATTTTATCTAGAATTATTAGATTGAGAGAAAAATTATGATCATTAAATTATCTATTTAAAACACTTGACTCTTTTCTATAACACTTTTCAATTCTTTTATGTCTAAATCTTATAAATAACACTTTTTTTTTTTTTTTGGAGAACTAGAGATTTTATGAGTCAAAAAAATTAAGTTTAAAATTAAGCAAGATGTCTCTTCTATTTTTAGACTCTCTCTCTCTCTCTCTCTCTCTCTCTGATCTCGAATCGGAAATGGGGGTGGTGGGCAACCCATAATTTCATTGAAACCGAAACAATTTCAAACATTTCTGCCTAGTCCTAGAAAAATATGAATTTACCGCTCTTTTGTAATTTTTAAATTTCTTCTCAAGCAATCAAAGGTTGTTACATTTTTAGGATTAGTTGCTATTTAAATTCTTAATATACCTCTTTGTGATTAATTATTATTTTTAATATTTTGTTTGTGAGATTTGTTGCACAAGTCATTTTAACAGATACGGAGCGGGGTGAGAGAAATGAGAATGGTGGTTTTGTTTCTGTTAATGAAGAATATATCACTATTAGAAAAAGTGATATTAATGATGAAAATATTCGTCGTTAATAGTAAATATTACATTGTTAAAAATTTTTAGTAACGGAAAATTAGTGACGAAATTTAAAATATTTCCGTTGAAAAATTTTGAAATGGATTAGTGACGAAAAATTTGCATCGTTAAAAAATCCATCATTAATCTGTTAGTAATTTGAAAAGTCCAAAATTGTATTAACGATGGAAAAAAATCCGTCGTTAATCTTTCGATAATTTTATTTTAATATTTTTTAAATTATTTCAAATTACCGATGGATTTTTGAGTTAACTTAAAAATGCCCATACCCCACCTACCCCCGCCTGCGCCACTGCCCATGTCCTGCCGATACCGTGCCCCTATTTTTTTTGTTGAAAAATACTCTTATCTAGATTCGAATCTGATTTTTTAAATAAATTTTGAATTATTTTAACCACTATACGACAATAACTTAAATGTTATTTTCTTTTTACTTATTTACTTTCTATCTTACTCTAATTTAATATCGTAATTTAATAAAAATACAAAATTATATTTAATAAAAATATAAAATTATATTTAATAAAATCATAAAATTATATTTAATAAAAATGTAAAATTATATTTAATAAAAATACAAAATTATATTTAATAAAAATACAAAATACAAAATTACATTTAATAAAAATTCAAAATTATATTTAATAAAAATACAAAATTATATTTAATAAAAACACAAAATTATATTTAATAAAAATATAAAATTATATTTAATAAAAAAACAATACCATAATTTAATATTTAATAAAAATACAAAATTATATTTAATAAAAATATAATTTTTTTTCAATTTTTTGCGACGGATTACGAACGGAATTTTTTTCGACGGATTTTTCCGTCACTAATTTGTTCAAAAACTTTTATTCAAGTTTTAGGGACTGATTACTGATGGAATTAATTTCGTCGCTAATTTTAGCGACGGATTTTTCCATAGTTAATTTCGTTGCTAATTTGTTCGAAATTTTTTTTTACGACTTTTAGCGATGAATTACCGATGGAAATAATTCTGTCACTAATTTTAGCGACAGATTAACGACAGAATTTTTTCTGATAGATTTTTTTATCGCTAATTCCGTCGTTAATCGTTCTGTTATTATTTTATCGTAATTCTATTACTAATTAGTGATGAATAATTATTCATCATTCATTTTTATCATTGAAAGTCCATTTTCTGAGGGTGTATGCATGTAATCCGGCCACTAAAGCACTTCAAAATATGCGTTCAACTTTCGGTTGTGATGAAAATGAACTTCCTCTCTTTTCTGACTAAAACACACCCTTCCTTTTATTGTTCTTCTTCATGAAACTTCCTTCTTAAAGCATGTGTTTTATAAGAGAGAGAGAGAGAGAGAGAGAGAGAGCTACGAGACTTGGCTGATGAGAACCTTGATGTGGACTAAAAGAATTTACGTGCACAACTTTTCCTCATAAAATGCTTAGAAAGTCAATCGAGAGAGAGAGAGGAGCGTATGAGTTGTCTAAAATCACTGGACAAATAAGTCTCTTTCTCTTAAAAAAAGAATATTCACACAATGGAATGGAAATGGAATAGGTACTGATCCATTTTCATTTCGGCCATGGTTCCACATCACCAATTGAATAATCAACCTTTCATCATCTTCAAAACCATAACATTCAAACAGAATCTTGTCCGCATCTTCTCTATCTTGTTTTAAGTAGTATATGATTTTTTTAAAAAAAAAAAATAAATAAATCACTGAATATTGATTCAGATTCCGAGTCAAAATATATACTTGAGTAATAAAATACTACTGATACCTACTTTTATCATAAATAAAACTTAAACTCAAAATCTTATTTAAAAGTATCAATATTCAATTATTAGACTAATTATCCTAAATGATTATGCTTAAAGAATTAGTATGTTACCTTACATAGGGTCAAAACAATTTCTTCACTGAATTTAAGAATCAAATTTAAATCATTCATTAATCTACCTCATGTTTTAGAGCAGATTATGATAGCACATTAATTCATGCCTAACTTTTTAACTTTTTGACTGCCACCTCAAACCATATGTGGGTCTATCAGGTATGTTATCATTTCGTGTCCTCACGGATACCCTTCACTTGTAAACACCCCATCAGCTCAAACCATACAATGGAAGTATTTATCTTATAAAATTATCAAATGAACTATATATGGCCATTCTCGTACATAAGATAATATCATATAATATAACTAATTTATTATTAAATAATATAATATTTCATGAAAGTTATTTTGAACGTGAAAAATAGCATTCTTCACTGATTAAACCATGATAGCAGAGGAAGATGCAGAAATTGCGGGATCAGACCCCCCGTAATGAAATGCATAGGATTGTGATTGGCTTAGGCCGGAGATTTTGTGGCATCTTGCTTAGCATCCAAGGTTACAGAACAGTGCCTTCTAGGACACTGGGGTCACTAATCACTACGCTTGTGTCCGTATGATAGAATTGCAAGTCATTAATTGCTCTATCTTTCCTTATCCCTGAATTCAGTTGTTGGTAGTTGGGAATAATTTTTTTTATCTATTAATTGGAGGAGTCCATGGTCCAGAACAGGCAGTCAAATTAGCCTTGGCCCATGTTGTATGAAGATTTTGATGATGGGCTGAACCAACTGACAAAGGAAATCTAGAGGCCCAATAAACACAACAGATCAATCTGATTTGAATATTATAGATCCAATTTAAGAATAAACTCTTTCAATATTTATTTTTTTATTTTTAAAATTTGAACTCAGGCTTTTATCAAGAGAGAGGAAAGGAAGAAAGCTTTGATGATAGGAGCAGAAGATGAATCCCGGCCGCTATTGAAAAACAAAGCCACTCCCAAGTAAAGATTTCCCCAAAACAAAGCAAGCTGTTCCCACATCTCTGGGGCCGACTTCCTTTGATGACACTAATCGGGGTTGAAAACAGGGGCGCGGAGAAGGGGTTCCCTCCGAGAGAGGGTTTTATTTTTTTTTTTTTTTTTTTTTTTTTTTTTTTTTTTTTGGGGGGGGGGAATTCAATGTACCGATTAACTATATTTAGTAAATATTATTAAAAATCTAAAAACTACCATCAGAAATCTTAAAATTCTCGTTAAATATTTTAAAAATATTGTTAGAATTTATTAAATTATTATTTATTCTTAAAAATTATAGCCCTGGTTTCTCTCCCTGTCAGACTTCTAGTATATTCTAATTAACTCCTAATATATAAATTTGACTTTTTCTCAAGTAGAAACTCCTGTATCAAACACTCTCGTGGCCTTGGCCCGATCCCCACCCCACCCCCCCCCCCCACCAAAAAAAAGAAGAAAAAGAAATTGTGGGACAGAATTCATGTTGCGGCGAAGGCTCTTCATCCCCATGATTTGGCGATTTAATGCGAGGAGCTGTAGAAACATAGATAAATGCACGTGGAGTAATGTGCGCACCGTCTACACATGGGCATTCATTAAATTTATTTTCCCAAATCAGACATGTTATGAACAACAAAAGATTTGCCACTTACGACTCTTGCCATCCTGTTGTTTGACAATCAAAATAAGCTGGAGGCGCAAGGAATCAAACATATTTGAATTTTCAGGCCTACACTTGGAACCTTCCAGCAAACAAGTTATGGAGGTTGTCGACATATTTCTAAATTATCAATTTCTCTCCATTTTTGCCGCTATTGGGGTTTAATTTATCTCTTACCTTTTTTAAAAAATATTTAGAAAATTTAAATTGGTAGACTGTTGAAGACATTTTTATCATTCCCCACCCCCCTCTCTTGGCTGTTCCTTTTTTCTTGTCCAAGAAGTGTTTGACGTGACGCCAAACCCGAGATTTTGAGATCTCCTATTACCGCATCGTTAGTGCTCAGGCCAGGGAAATTGGGTTAATTTATTTCTTTTGCGGTTAGCTTTAATTGTGGAGACATTGAAGCTAGGAAAGTTGTTGGATTATAGATAACACTACCCTTCTTTTTTCCTTTTTGGATTCAAGGACCGGTTGCATTTATCAAAATATAAAAATAAGATTTAAGTTATCTCTCAAAAGCAAATACGAGAGAGAGAGAGAGAGAGAGAGAGAGAGAGAGAGAGAGGGATGTAAGATCTAAAAGAATATATTAACTCTTTATTTAGAATAAAAATAAATTACGTGAGGTTAATCATTTTCTTAATAAATATTTTATCCGAATTAATCAGAATATAATTTTAGATGATAAAAAAAAAAGAGAGAGGATGGTGAATTTTTTATTACATGAGAAAAGAATAGATACCATAGAGTCACGGTCATACAAATATATTCAGATCCAAGATTATGCCTTTGCATTCATACCTCCATTGTCCTAATCTCTAAATAATTTAATTCACTTTACAATCAGCAAAAAGCCAACCAAAGTGTGTAACAAAAACTTAATTTCGCAGTCCATTTTCATCATTTCCAAATCCCCTCATCACAGGAGGACGCCGGACACCCTTCTTGTGCTATATCACTAATCTGAACTCCGGCATCATATACCATTCCTGCCTTCCAGTCAAGTGGCAAAACCTTCTGCGCCCAAACCCATTTCCCATCGTACCCGGCCGTGACAACTAACCGGAATTGCAGTGGTCCAGCCGGAACCCTACTTGTGTCCCAAACCGCACCATATTTCCTAGTCATGAACATCCAATTTGACGAACCAACCTAAGAAAAAAATGTTACTCTTGTTAGTATTAATGCTATAATAGTACTCATTTGGTCACTATCCCCACTGGTAGTGAGACTCATATAGAAATCAGACAGCCGTGGGATTGGCAAGCAGAGCAAAACGTCTGACTAGTGACAAAATAAATGTGAGTTCGTTAAATGAACACGTGTTTGTGATTTTCTATTATTATTTTCTTATTTACCTGTGCTACATCCACTGCTACAATCTCTGTTTGGCCACCTTGGTACAGAAATTTAATTGCCAAGTAGTTTGATTTTTGGCTTGATTCTTCCACTCGCACAGCCAAGTTCTGGTTTTTGTATACACAAGGTACTCTGCAGATCCCAAAGAAGGAAAAACAATGGAATTGGCACATACACATCGCTTAGATTTAAAATCCTCTTATTGATATGAAGAATGATAGACCAAGACATTTTCATCGTAGGCTTACTCTGTGACAATTTAGAGAGAAACCAGTGGCACAAAGTTTTATTAACCTAATTACCTTAAAATAGAGTTCATAACTAATTTTGTATTTCATTCATACTGTGTCTAGTTTATGAATTATTACGTGAATAAATTATTTTTTGATTACCACAATCAAGTTAAAGACATTGTGCTCAATGGTCCACATCCACAACGTTAAATGCTGGTCCCATGAAGAAGACACTTCTTTGTTTTTCTAATGCAGTGGATATAACTAAATCACTAGGCGAATCTATACCAACTACAAGGGCAAAAAATGACCTGGCACCAACTTACAAAAATGGAAGAAATTATCCATTTGCATATGGGCATATGCTCACTCACCTCTTATACTCAACGTCGACAATCCCAAGCTTGAGAATTTCTTGCCCCATACCCTGACGGGCCATAGCTGCAAAAGCTCTGCTACTGATCACAAAATCTGTTTTATTGTTCTGATTCAGATCAGTTATAATCGCTCTTGTGCCTGCTGTAGTACACAAACGTGTGTTTTTGCATCTTATCTGCGCCAAAAAAAATAAATAAATAAAAAAAAATCAAAGACTAAATACCATTTCTTTTTTCTTTTAAGAAAAAATATTGTCTAATAAAGCTTTTTCTTCTGCCACTCTCGATAATTACAAGAGTATTGCTAGAAGGATTAAATAAATCATGGAAAAATGAAACAAAATTTGATGTGAAAGTTCATATTTTGATTGATTTTGAATTAAATATTTATTTAAATTATTCAAAATATATCGATAATTAGATTAAAAATGGTAGAATACATACCACAAAAATTTGTTATATGAAAGATTATTCTTATCTAAATTGTCCAATAAACATTATCTCACGGCAACTCTTTCTGACAAAAGCAATTTTTTCTTGAAACAACTTACCTGAAAACAAGCACCACAACCAGCCCCCTCTTTATAAAGGGAAGGAACACCAGCAGCAACGTATCCACCATTAAAGCCTAAAGCCAAGCTACCATACCCGCATGCTCCAGCTGCATCAAATGCATAAAATATGATTGACCCATCTAATATTTTGGGGAAATTTAATCGGGTATCAATCAATTTTGCTTTTTGATGATCAAAATCAATCTGGGTCAGAGGGAAATTTGAAAAAAATAATAAGCAAGAGATAGAAAGAAAAAGAAAGAGGAAATTAAAACTTACATGAAAGAGAAGAGGCTTTGGAGAAATAAGCAACCTTAGATTTGTACACACAACGATCGCAAGCAGTGACAGAGGAGATAAGAAAGTAGAGAAAGCAGAGGAAAAGAGCCATTGTTTTTTTTTTTTTTTTTGACTATGTGACGATGAAGAAGAGTGTAGTGAGGTTTATGTATATATACACAGAATAGAGAGAGAGGGGGAGAGAGAGAGAGAGAGAGAGAGAGGATTACAGGCAAGGTAACGCAAAAAGGCTCGTGCTTGGATTTTAACATTTTTTATTTTTAAAATAATGGCTTAAAAGTCAGGAAAGAGAAAGACAATAGCGAGAACGCGTTTGGACAAAAAAAAAAAAAAGGAAAAAAATTCCTGATATATTTGACACCGACTATTTTGTTTTTTGTCCAAAAGCACAAACAGCTGTGTGAGGACAAGAGGACTTAACTAGGGTTGTGCGCTGCGAGCGTGAGACCACTATTGTTTTTCGAGTCAAAACCACCGACTATATATACATTCATCGCATGTTGCAAAGCAATTATTATTTTTTAACTTTTCCAGTAATAGTTGACAATTAAAATAGAGAGCAGGCAAGTCAAAAAGTAATTTCAACATATTTTAAAAAACTTATTTTTAATTTAAAAAAATATTTTAACTGATTTTGATTTCTTATGAACATAAACTATCATTTAAAATTTTGTTTCACTTTTATTTTATTCATTTATGTAGTACTTTACTAGAAAATCCATGGTTGGCATCAACAGAAAGAAAAGATGGTGTGAGAAGATAAGGATGTTTGGTGAAGAAAATGATTGCTTGTGAATGTGAGGGAAGATAAGAACAAAGGTAGTCCTACGAGTGCTAGGGCCCCTCTCCTCCAGCTAGAATCATGTTCGTCACAAAGCTCAACAGCTGTGTTCTGGTGGTGTCTACCGAATCACAGAACCTTCCATTTTTCTTTTCTTTATTCTCAACTCTTCATGAACTTAATTACCCTTCTCACCACCTTCGCCAGCTCATCATGAATTTTCCTTTCTCACCACCTTCGCCATATCTATAATGCCAACAATAATTATCCACTAAGCTTTTGATTCGATCACAATTTTATTTGATGGGTCGAGTGAAATCACAAATTTATGTTAAAAATAATTTTTTTTATATATATTTAAAATTATAATTTTAAGAATCAAATATTATAACCTTTTAAGAGACAAACAACATTTGATAATAATATATATGAAATTATCTTATTAAATTTTAGGAACAGCTGCCCTTATTCCCCTCTTTAAAGGCCAACTATAAAAAAATTTATTTGAGACAAAGAAAAATATGCATGGAACAAAAGGAATATAGAGGGACCGAGATTCTAAATTCTCAAGTAGTAAATGATATTTTTTTAAGCCTTTTAATGGCAATTGGTGAAATGACATTAAAGACTTTGAATTTTTAGTTTTTAATTCTCTTTAAACCGTAAGCATCGCTGCCTCCCCGCCCTAACTCTGGGTGTATAATTATGGGGCAAGTTTAGTAAAGTACATTACGTTGTGAAGAGTTAATAGAAATAATGTGCTGTACTTGCAAGGACGTTGAAATGATAAAAAATTCTTTGAAACTCTTGCGTTTGATATTTGTAAATATATATATTTTTATAATTTTTGTGATCTTAATGTATAATGATCCTTATCTAGAGAGAGAGAGAGAGAGAGAGAGAGAGAGAGAGAGGCTCAGTTCAAGAAACAACTGGATTCCGTGTGCCATGCCATAACCAGGGGTCCTCTGAGTCCTAGTTTGTTACTTCTATTTGCAAGGTATTATGTTCAGGCTTCTCCTTTCAAAAAATAACAAAGAAAAAGCAATAGAACCATGCATTCCAATAACTAGTGGGCTGCCTTTGTGTGGTAGTGAAGACACACCATTAAATTTCATGTTTTCTACCCCAGCAAACAGGATGATCCGGCTATCTTGACTTGAACATTTGTTCTTACAGGTCAAGCTTTTGGGGCCTCACAGCACACACAGTGAAGAAGCCATAATGCATGCATCATCAAATCATCCAAGAGTTCAAAATCTGACTTCATATGTAACCTAAGGACTTTAGTGGTTTTTTTTTTTTTTTTTTTGGGTTCTTATTGGGTCCTGTAATTCTAGACTTTATGAAACTTGATTCTTCCCTGATATCGGCTTTTGCCCGTGAGTCTAATTAAACCCGGTCCATATTTTTAATTATCATGCTTTTGTCTGTTCTACAACTTAATAAAATTTTAATTATGAAATTCAGCTTGTCTTTTGGATTATAATGGAGACTAGCTCTTCCCGTGCTTTTTCGAGTGCACCTTGCAATTTCTCAGGGTCCCTTCCACCTGCTTGCGCAAAATTTGGCCTTCCACCTCCTCCAACACCACACATCTTGGCGATAGGTCCCACAAACTTCCCAGCCTGAATACCTTTGGTTCAACTACTCCTGGAGAAAATGCTGCCACTAAACTAACCTTCCCATAACCTGGAGATGAGCCCAAAACAACAGCAGCTGGATCTTGTAATGTGTCCATAAGTTATTGGGCAGCATTTTTCAGTGATTCAGCTTCTGTATCATCCATGAACTCAACAATCACATTAACCTTTTTTGACATTCCCACTTCAAATGCCTTGCTCACAAGACTTGAAGCCTTGAATACTGCTGCTCTTGCACGTAAAGCTGGAATCTCGTTTCGTGCTTTTCTGAGCTCCTCCAAGAGGCTATCTACCCGGGATGGTACTTCTTCAGTTTTAACTTTGAGTGTGGAGCACAGTTGCTTCATATGGTTATCCCTCGCATTGATGTATTCAATGAAAGCTTCTCCTGCAACAGCTTCAATGCGTCTGACTCCAGAGGCGATGCCCTGCTCTGAAATTATTTTGAAGCCACGAATTTCAGAAGTATTCGTGACATGGGTTCCACCACATAACTCCATGGATACCCCTGGAACCTCAACTACACGGACTTCTTCCCCATATTTTTCTCCAAACATTGCAATAGCTCCAGCTTCTTTGGCCTCGTTTAGAGGCATCACCTTAGTTTGAAGGAGTGTTGCATCCCCAACCCACTTGTTAATCAGAGCTTCTATTTCATCAAGCTCATTATCCATAAGTGGTCGATGAAAGTTGAAATCAAACCTGAGACGATCAAATGCCACCATAGAACCGGCTTGTGATGTTTCTTGGCCGATAACCCTTTTAAGTGCCGAATGCAGTAGATGAGTAGCAGTATGGTGAACCTTAGCTCGTTGCCTCAAGTTTGGATCTACTGTTGCTTGCACTTCTTTGCCAACCTCTACAACTCCCTCCATGATAGTGCCCTTGTGAACGAATATATTACCAAGAGACTTTTGGACATCCTTTACCTCCACAACAGCTTTTTGCTGGTTTTCAGTTTCAACAAGTAGAATACCTTGATCTCCAAACCTGATTTAGCATAAAACGGTGTTCTATTCAGCAAAACTTCTACCTCACTTCCTTCAGAGACATTTACCACTGGATTACAATTTACTAGCAAGGCCTCGACTTTTGCTCTTGCTGAAAGGGTGTCGTATCCTAAAAATTCTGTATCAGGCACATTTTCTGTGAGTTCTGCATCATTTCCAACAGCGAGCTTGACAGCATTACGTGCAGCTTGAGATTGCCGTCGTTGGCACTCCATTTCAATGTCCAAACCAGCCATATCAACTCCAACACCACGCTCTTCGGCCACTTCCTTGGTTATCTCCACAGGAAATCCATATGTATCATACAAAAGAAATGTATCTTCTCCGGACAAGCAAGGTACAGTACCTTTTTCTTTAGCATTCAATAATGCATCTGCCAGCATTTCCTCAAGCAACTTTTCTCCCTTCTCCAGAGTGTGCACGAAACGCAACTCTTCCCTTCTTAATTCCTCAAGAATGCGGGATGCTCCAGCCTTTACATCTGAATCTATATGGGTGCTTAATTCTATCACCTTTTCTGCAATTGCTGATAAAAATACTTCTTCTAGGTTTCCCCTCCCATCACCCTTAATACCAAGTAACCTACCAGTACGAACTGCCCTTCTAATAAGCCGCCGAACCACATAACCTCTTCCAATATTTGATGGGATAACCCCATCTGATATGAGATAGACAATTGCACGTATATGATCCCCAATAATCTGAAAGCAACAAATAACTTTATGAAAATTAAAACCTGCATAAAGGAAATTCATGTAGGTAAAAGATAACCTGAAAAGTAAGCTCGTAATTCACAATAACATACTTTAAGTTTCATTTTAGTATCCTCATCAGCAACATGATATGAAACATTTGCCAGTTCTGAGGCCTTCTCTATGATGGGATAAATCAAGTCCGTCTCAAAGTTGTTTGAAACCTGCACAAATGTGTGAATCACTTTATGCTGAAGCAACCGAAATTTGCAGCATATACAATGACAAAGAAAGTTGAATGGGAAATTATAAATCTAACACCTGCAGAAAATTCAAACCAAAAATATTGGTGAACTCACTGTGTGTGTGTGTGAGATTTATATTACTCATAATGTTGAGCAGAGAAGAGCACAATTTACCTTCTGAAGGATGCGAGCCATGCGCTCAAGACCAAGACCAGTATCTATGTTTTTCTGTTTTAAGGGCTCAAGTGATCCATCTTCCTTTCTGTTGTACTGCATGAAAACCAGATTGTAGAACTCTATAAATCTAGTATCATCTCCGAGGTCCTGCAAATGAATCAACATCAATCAATCAAACAATAAGAAGAATCTGAATGTCTCTTTTCAGAAGGAAAACCACTTTGAGAAAGGAGTTGGTTGAACTTATACAGCATCTGAATGCCCCTCTTCAGGAGTGAAATCATAATATATCTCAGAGCATGGACCACAAGGACCGGTGACTCCACTGCTCCAGAAGTTGTCTTCTTCACCCATCCTCTTAATACGATCTTTAGGAACCCCTACCTTACACAAGAACATGACCAAAATCAGTTCGAGAAACAGTCAAGTTCAATTGGTATGTCATGCGGGAGAATATTGAGGATATGAAGGCATAGGAGCACAATTGGTTAAAGAATTCTTCTCATGTCACAAACTAATTTATAACAAAACTGAAACAAAATTTGCTAAATCTTAACAGAAATACATAGCTCTGTACACACGCACACACTCAATCTGTACAGATATATAAATTTGCATATTGAGAAACAAAAAAAGGACAACACAAGCTATCAAGTAGCTCATGCTACGGGGAGGGGGCAGAACATTGAATGTGTGACTTACCACATTGTGCCATATTCCAAATGCTTCATCATCTTCTTCATAGACACTAATCCACAACCTCTCTACTGGCAACTTAAATCTGTATGAGATGGTACACGAAAAAGAAAAACATATTTTCTTTCACATTCTGCTGGAAATAGAGTCAAACTAAATGAAAAGAAAACAGGAAAAAGAAATTTAACCAAAGTAAATGCACTAATACCATAGTTTCCTTGAATTAAAATACAAAAAATAGAACCCCAGTAAAAAAATTAATAATGCCAAGGATTGAAGGAGATGCAATCATTGTATCTAGGTTTCCTTATGCTTTGTAAGTGTACACTAAGGTCTTAGATATCCCATTAGTAGGAAAAGTTGATATGACATTAAATTTTAATCCAACTAAAGGCTTATTAATTCAAGCGTCCACCAAAAGAAGAGAAAGGAGTGAAAGTGATGCATACTCCACCGTTGAGAGCTCCCATGGCCATTTGATTGCTTCCAACTTGAAGTAGTCTCCAAAGCTAAAGTTTCCTAGCATCTCAAAGAATGTGTGATGGCGCGCAGTTCTGCCAACATTCTCCACATCATTTGTGCGTATGCACTTTTGGGCAGTGGTAGCACGAGGTACTTGTCTTGGTACCTGAGCAGTAAGAGATGGCTGGATTAATGTTACTAAATCTCTTTACCAAATGCAGGAAAAGAATTTTAACATGTTAACAAGGGCATTAATTAAGGTTGATGGAACTGAATATAACATATTTTGGGCAGAGCCACTGTACTTCAAGCCTCTCAATTACATGGCAACCATATAATATTTTGGATTCAGAAGATGTTAAAGACGGGAACCTTGTACAAATTATATACGTAGATACAAGACACAGGCATAATCACACACCTTTCCAAGAAATATAGGCTTGAACTGAAGCATTCCAGCAATTGTGAGCAGAACGGTGGGATCTTCTGGAGCAAGAGAAGAGCTGGGTAAAATTTTGTGGCCACGAGAGGCATAGAAATCCAAAAATCGACGACGTATAGAATCTCCACTGACAGGGCTCTCTTTTGATTTAACATCAACTAACTCCTCGGTCATTGACTGCAACGATGCTGAAAAGTGATAGTAAATTGCACTTCATCAGGAATAAGAACTTAAAACGATCAATACCACCTTTTAACCCACTAAATTAAAAATAATCAAAACAAACCTGATGTGCTCCCGGGGACAAATCTGTTAGAAGAATTTAGGGCTATTGTTCCCATCACAAAGCTTGCACTATTCCTGCAACCTATATTTCGACAAGCAAAATGGGGTTAGTCCATCAAGCTGAAAAACTTAGTTTTGAGGAGAAAAACATTTCACAATAGCATAGTGTCAGAAAAAGGTAATGAGGGCCACTAGCAGGAAGGATAAAATTTTGTGTTTTGGAAAGAAAATAAAGATAGAATTTCAGTGAGATGCAAGTAAATAAAGATAGGAGGAGAAACCCGAAGCAGGAGAGAGAGAGAGAGAGAGAACTCTTAATACAAACCCCTAAAGTTGGTACTCCATATGTGTATATGTATCTGTGTGTAGGCAAAAATCTCCTAAACAATGTAACCAAATTGAAATTCAATTCAGATTATTCATAGTAATTTTCTATAAAAGGTTTGATAAATTGATCAAATTAAGAGATAATTATAGTGACCCACAGAAACCCAACTTCAAATTGCTCAAAATTAAGGCTTTAATAAAAATAAATAAATAAATAAAGCCAAGTTACCAGAGGACAGAGAAAGTTTGCGTCTTGATTGAATGGGGAAGAAGCTTCTTGGGGTTGAAAAGGGGAGTAGTGGTTTCATGCCATGACGACTCTGAAGTGAACATCCCAGCGTTAAGCCTCCCATGGCTTCTCTCGTTCTCTCTCGCTCTGTCTCTGTCTCTCTCTTCCTTCTGAGTGCATGTTCCAATTTGGCGCTTATATACGTTGGTGGTGCAAAAGAAAGATAAGCTACTGACTTCTAAGATATCTACATGATCCAATGACAGAGAGAAGTTCGAAGTTAAGGGCTTGTCCGGACAATGGAATGGATGAATTTATTCGGCCACGGAGGACTTGTTGGGCTGCTCGCCTATCCTGAAATGAAAACTCCATTTAATCTAGAATAGGCAACGCTAGATGGGCCAAAAAATAAAATAAAAAAATAAAAAATAAAAATAAAAATTAGGAGGACCGAGGAAAGCGAGCGAGAGAGAGAGAGAGAGAGAGAGAGAGAGAGCGCTTTGTCTAGAATCTAGATTGTTACTTTTTGCCCTTTCTTTGTTTTAGGGGTATTATTACCACAGGTGAGACCAAAGGTTTAGTCTGATAAAGATTATGATTTCTTTACCTTAATTGAGCTTAAACCCAAGTTCGATTTTTACAAGATTGTACTACAAAAGTACTCTGCTGCTAAACATGCCCTTGAGCCTCAACGTAACTGGATAATTTTTTTACCTCTCTCTCTCTCTCTCTCATTATTATTGTGGTTCACATAAAAGACTGCGCTCCAGTTTTAGTCCACTGGTTTTTATGTCTATATGGGACCTAATGTGTCTATGACCAAACCAACAGTGAACAAGGAATCAGCATCCATTCTTTTCCTTTGATGGGTTGATTTCAAAACAAAAGCAAACATGCACACACGCCTTTTTTTTTTCTTTTTTTTTTTCAGTTGGTAATCACATGGAACTTGCATTGCTTTGCACACGACATAAAGAAGAGGGAAACTTAAATGCAGTGTCTCTAGCATTTGGTATATATAAGAATTGAAGTTCGTTGTTTTCCTCACAGCAAAAGAAAAAAGAAAAAGAAAAAAAAAAAAACACTAACATTTTAGTTTTCCAAAGTGAAAATCTCCCTAACCTTCCACATTCAAAAGATTTGTTTAGAATTCAACATGATCAATCCAAAGAGACTCATCGAACTTGCAAGAAAGTGGCAGAAGAGAGCTGCAAGTGCTGGGAAGCGGATTTCATTACCAAGAAGGAACGTCATTGATGCTGATGATAGTAGTACATCATCAGAGGCTTGCAAAGGTCACTTTGTTGTCTACACAAATGATCAGAGACGCTTCGTGATTCCCTTACTGTATCTGAACAATCATGTCTTCATTGAGCTTCTTAGGATGTCCGAAGAAGAGTTTGGACTCCCAAGTGATGGACCCATCACATTGCCATGCGATGCAGCTTACATACTTCTGATCATCCAACGAGGCGCAGAAAAAGATCCAGCAAGAGCCTTGCTTTCTTCCGTTTCTACAAATTGCCATTCTTTATCATCCTCCTCTTCTATTTGTCAGGAACATAGATATCCACAATTGGCTATTTGTGTCTAGAAAATGAGCTGTCAGTTAAAATATATACTGTCATGATTGAGAAATGAAGCACGCTGTGGTGTTCATGAAATTTTGGACAACTTGCATGTACTTACATTCAAAATCAGCTTTTCACAAGGAAATGAAGCTGACAGTTCAAATGTTTCCAATTTTATGGTTTCTGCTTGGGATTATTATTATTATTATTTTCATGTTAAATTTTTTTGGGGTTCTCTGCCTCCAAAATCGAAATTAAATATTCTGGAGGCCATATAACTTTTTTTATGAAATATCCGCATAACATCCCATGCCCCATTTCTGCTTCCACGGGCAATCCCCTCCTTCCACCATTTCAAGGAGATTAATTTTGATCTCAAGAAAAGTCGTAAAACTGTTTGCCGATTGAAGTTACTTGTGTCACTCAAAAAATGTGGTAGCGGCAAATTTAGTGAGACTGTATAGCGCCCTTTGTTAAGGTGACACATCCCACGTCGAAAAAGGCAACCCATTTTTTGGTTTCTGGGATCCCATATCAAAATTGAAAAGGGCATTTTCAATATCTCACATCTATTAAAATTCATCTCAACACATATGAGTTTAGTAAAAGGCATTGTGAATTTTTTAAAATCTATTTTTATTATTTCTTTTGTATGGTAATTATTTGAGACATAAGAATATTTTTTAAAAATATTTGTAGTCCTTTTTTAATGAAATTTTATTCCTTCCTCATCCGTAAACGTAGGTCTATTTAAACAAATCACATAAATTTTATTTCTTTTTTTATTTAAATTCTGTCATTTTATTTTTCTTATTTATTTAAATTCTGTATTTTGTTATTTATGGTTGTAAAAAAGCTCTTCGGTTAACTTCTTATTGGTCCTGAACCGGTCCTAACAAACTGGTATTAGAGGTTTAAGCTATTTGAGGAAATTTTTAGACAATTATTTTTGACAACATAACAATAATAAAAATTGTAATCGAGAAATTCAACATGAATGTCAATTTCGATATGTGACAACTTAAGATGGAGGCCATTTTAGTTCAAAACGGAATTGATTTGGTATTACAGGAAATAGAGACTAAACCATCCAATGTGACAGATTCAAAATTTGCTGTGATAGATAAAAGAGCGAGATCCGAAATTATTTTGAATCTCTCTGATGAGCTTTTGTGGGAGGTAGCTATAGAGACCACGGTTAAGGCTATGTGGGATAAGTTCAAAACTTTGTATATGAAGAAAACAATTGAGAATAGACTTTATTTGAAACAAAGTCTGTATATGTTGCGTATGGCAGAAGGTACATCTATACTCTCTTATCTTGATAAATTTGATTCTATTATTATGGATTTGGAGAATATAGATTCGAAAATTGATGATGAGGATATGGCTTTTTTGTTATTTTGTTCTCTTGCTCAATCTTTTAAATATTTTTGTGATACTATGATTTATGGTAAAGAAATTATTTCGTATCAGGAAATAAAATCCGTATTAAAATCTAAGGAGCATATTGATAGGGATATTATTGGGGAAAATTAACAGTGGTCAAGCCGATTGCTTGGTTGTTAAGAGCAGAAATGATAAAAAGGAATTTGAGAATAGTAGATCTAAACATAACAATTTGGTGTGCAATTATTGTCACAAATTGGAGTACATTAAGTCTAATTGCTTTAAGTTGAAAAATAATCAAAAGAAAAAATTTAGTGAGAAAAACACTAAAATTGCAGAGATTAGTATTGTGGCAGATGAGGAAAATGGAGAAATTTTATGACTTGAAAAAAATCTCATCTCTTTAGGCACCTTAGAGAATTTTGGGTGCAAATATACAGCTGAAGGTGGAGTTATGAATGTGTTTTATAGTACTCTTGTTGTTATGAAAGTTTGCAAGTCTGTTAAATTGTATTCTCTGCAGGGATTTATTGTTTTTTGGTTCAGTTTCAGCCTCATCATCATCAGTGTCTGATTTTGACGTTTATTCAGATTTGTGGAGACCATATTGTGTTCAATGTAAGAAAGGTTTCAAGTATTTGTTGACCTTCATTGATGGTTATTTGAAAAACATGTTTGACAATTTTGTTTTTTTCCGGAGGTTCAGTTATGGGTCATTTGTTTATTTGCTGTCTTGTGTTGTTAACATATTTGTTGTCAAGAATTTATAAAAAATATTTACTTTGAAGTTGTAATTAAGTAGTGAATTTGGTATTCAAAATTTGGGAGCAGTTAATAAGATTCTTGGTTTGGAAATTAAGGGAGATCGCGGAATTTGAGAATTATTCTTGACTTAGAATAATTATTTTAAAAATTTTAGCATGAAAAATACAAAGTTTGCGAGTACTCCGTTTGTTGGCCATTTTTGGCTATTTGCTGCTCAGATATTTGAAAAGGAGGATTTGACACACGTTCCATATTTGAGTACAGTTGATAGTATGGAGTGTGCATTCGTTTGTTCGAGTTCAATCGATAATTTTACGGATTTGTTTATAAAACCTCTTTTCAGTCTATAAGTTCAAGCAGTGTTTGGATTTGTTTTATTTTGTATCCACTTCTGTTGATTAGTCCATTGGGGTTTTCGTGGAAAAGGTGGAATACGTTTGAGATTTGAAGATTTGTTATTTGATAGTGTTGGGATTCGTCAAAGTGGAGATTTGTTAAGGTAACTCATCCCACATCGAAAAGGCAACCCATTTTTTGGTTTCCGCGATCCCATATCGAAATTGGAAAGGGCATTTTCAATATCTCACATATATATATATATATATGTGTAACCTTGGTTTGAGTTAAAATCCATCCCAACACAAGTGAGTTTAATAAAAGATATTGTGGTCTTTTAAGGTCTGCTTTTATTATCTATTTTTTATAGTGATTATTTGAGGTCTAAAAACATTTTTTTAAGGCATTTGTAGTCCTTTTTTTAGTGAAATTTTGCTCATTTCTCACTTGTGGATATAGGTCTATTTGACCGAACTATATAAATTTTGTCTTTTTCTTTATTTAAATTCTGTCATTTTATTTTTCTGGTTTATTTAAATTATATATTTTGTTATTTGTCTTTGGGTTGTCAAAAAACTTTCCGGTTAACTTTCTATTGGTTCTGGGCCGGTCGTGGCACCCTTTTCTATTTTGGATATAAGAAGTTCGCGCTACAAAGACAGATCACTCAAACGCATTGCACCTTGTGATTTTGTGTAGTTACTGCCTTAAGATTTAGGGGATGCATGGACTGTTTCCATGGCATTGGCAAGTAAGCACACCAAGGTCTTCTTTCCCTGTATAACAGCTTTACCAACAAATACTTGTTCATTACAAAGGATATGCACTGATTTCTACTTCCAACTAGAAAGATCCATATCACCAAAGATGCCCTTGGAAAGAATAATGAATATCTGTGGTTTTATCTCTCTATTATTGCGGTTCTTAAAGAGGGTCTGCAGCTGTAGTCCACTTTGTTTGGTCTATGTGGAGATGGACCTCATGTGTGCCTAATCACTTGGACCCGCACTGCGAGTAGCTCAACATCAGGAAGGCAAGCACCAGGTGGATTGTCTCTAGAATTTTGGTAAATATAAAAATGCACCTCATGGTGTTCATGAATTTTTGGTCAGCTTGCTTGTACTCATATTCTCCGGAATCAGTTCTTCACAATAAAATGAAAGTTGATAGTTCATATGCTGTTAATTTCTGGTTTCTGCTTACAATTTTTCTAATTTGTGCTCAATTTCTAAGGCTTGTTTGTTCTATCTTATAGAAATTGAAAATCAAAATTGAGTGTTATGAAAGACAACCATGTGAGTAAGATACTCATGAGGACATTGAGGCTTCAAATATCCATGTCCTAGTCACTCTTCCGTATTGAAAAGCAAGGGCTTGGTTTTAACTTACAAAGGAAATCAATCACTAGACGACAATCACACGATCGATTGGCTGGCTGATGGAAGAAAGCACGTCCAAATGGAAGTACAAAGCCGAGTCTGAGGGCAGCACAGGTTCCCCCAGTATCTGAATTGGAGTTGCCAAAGGTGAAAATGACCGGTTTTCTGTTGCACTGAGAATGAACAAACAAGGGAGTAACACAAAGAATTGCCAAAAATGTGACCAGAGGTGAAGGCAGCGAGCCCTTTAACATGGCAACCATTCCTTTTTACTGTTAATATGGGATGAGCTCATTGGGAACATCAAAGCATGTAGCACCTCAATTAATAAAAGAAAGAGATTAATTATTTTTCTGATGATAGAAATTGTATAATTAATATCTGTAGTTCTCAAAAATGACATTCTATTAAATTGAATCAAATATGAAGAAAAATTCAATACTCATCACAAAATGAATCGCAAAACTCAATAAATTAATTATATTTAGTGAAACTTTTAATCTTTCATTCCCCCATCTCTCTCTCTCACAAATTTAATTAATACAACCAAATGTTTCATGACTTTTGTATAATTTTAACGTGGGAGAGATAGAAGAAAGATAATAGGATTATAAAGACATAAAATTCTAAAACTTTTAAAAGAGAATTAATACTTTAAAAGAAATATTATTAATGATTAATGTCCAAAATAATGAAATATTACAAGCATTTATAGGGGATGCAAACTTAAAAAATTAAGAAACTATAAAAACTAGGAAATTGAAAAAATATGGAAATTAGAAAAATTAAGAAACTAAAAACTAGAAAAGTTAGGTAACTAGGGAAATTAAGAAATTAAAAAAAATAAAAAATTATAGAAATTAGAAACTAATTAAAAAAAAACTAAAAAATTTAAAAAATAAAAAAATTAATGGATTCCTTTTCTTGAACTGATTTTGCGTAGCCTAATAATTATGTGAAATCTGTCCTACATTAGTCCCCCTACCCGAAAAAAACTCACCCTCAAATAATACCTCCAATGTCTATATCCATATTCTTAACCCTCTTCTTTAGTTTTCTTGTCAAAAACATATGTTGAGCACGACAAATATCAAAATAACTGTTATAATCAAATAATCATAGTCAACCTAAAATCTCTTTCTCGCTCAAAAATTTAATTAATACAACAAAATGTTCTATGACTTGTGTATAATTTAGGTTTGAAGCTTACCATGCAAGCCAGAGATCATACTCCCAAATTCCAATCACATAAAGAGCACCGTGAAACCCATCTCGGCTGCTAAAGAGCTCCCTTTGATGCTTTAGCAGAGTAGATAGTTTTAAAGCAGGAGAAACAGTAAATAGAGTGCAACCGTGCATGAAGGTCACCTTATGAGATGAGTTCAAGTGGACACTTTTGAAGCAAATAGACAGACACAACTGAAAATCCAATACAAAAGGGACAAACTAAGGAAACATGGCCGCCCTAGTCACTGCAAAGTCCACAACAGTAAATAGACCATTGTTACAAAAGTCATTTTTTTGAGCACTTGTAAAATAAGAGATTTCACTAGTATGAAAGACAAAGAGGGAAAAAAATATGTCTATCAAAGGAAAAAGAAAAGAAAGGAAAAGAAATTGAATCTGACAAGTTCACATTAGTCATTTTCAATAGATAGCACAGTGGTCACTGCCCATGTTTTTAGAACGTAGCTACCACATCAAAAAAAAATTAATCTTTGCTACCACAAGTGGCAAACTAAGGAAGCAATTTGCACTTGCAAAGGAAATCAATAACTTGACAACCGTCCTACAATCGAACAGGTGGTTGATTGATGAAACTACGTCCATATGGAAGTTCAAAGTTGAATCCCAGTGCCGCAACCGATCCACCAGTGTCGGAATTGGAGTCACTAAAGTTGAAAATGACTTGATTTCTTTTGCACAGAGAATGAGCAAAAAAGGGACCTAGACAAAGAATCACCAGAGAAGTGAAGAAAGGCAAAGACAGAGAGCCCTCAACTGCAGCAATCATTCTTTTAACACTCAATGCTTGCTGAGCTCACTGAAGATATTTCATATGAAAAGAGTATAAGAGAAGAGACTATTCCTCCCATGACCCACATATTATGCTTGTGAATATTAATTGTCAGGATTCACTGACAAACAGTTTGTTCTATTCTTTGAATTCAGGTCATAACTCTGCATGTGAAGCAAAAAAGTGGATCCACCTTAACCCATGCCCGGACCTTGCATGCCAACGAAAAAGTAAAATTAAGGATGAATGAAGCAACCGAGACAGATACCAAATGTTGTTATTCAAAAGATCAAAAATAAGATTGACAATTCAGACGATTTCTCAGATGCAGACCGAGTTTGACAACGATTCCGGTCTCACTTACGGAAGTTTTAGCCTGAGGACTTTTTACAAAAGAAATTAAACTTAGCAGAAGGGGTACAATAAATTGTTGATAGTATTTTTTCAGCTGTTATAATATTGGCAGCTTCAGTGTAATGAACTCCATCCCAACTTATGTATTTTGATGGATCCTCACAGCGATTATACCCAGGCTTGCCACAAGTAATTCTGGGATGGGTATTGTATGGTTGTCCTCCATAGCCACAGCATGCCATTAGAGGATTCTCAAAACCTGTAAATAAGTAAGCAGCATCACATTTAAAAAGTTCTTGACACAGTCCAAACAATTATATTGGGATAAAAGTTGCTTAGTATCCACGATAAGGCATTTTGTAACAATGATCGAATTCTAAAATTCAAGACTAACCGTATTTGGTGGCATTGGCAATGAGATCATATCTGATGGTAAACATATCAACATAGATAATAGTGGCATTTTTCAATTCAACTCTTAGTTGATCACACATTAAGTGTAGTTTCTCATTAAAAGCCTTTGCTCCACCATTGAGGGACTGAAGACATCCATATTGATCAAGATCACTTGTATTTTTACTAGTTATTGCAAGTTTCATAGGCAGGCAACCTAATGGCCCAGAGTTATGCACCCAGAAGTTCTGCCCACCATGTTTGGATATATTCTGCCATAAATGTAAAACATAAAGAGTGTAAGACAAACCCAGTATGACATGTTTGATTTTGTAACTATCCAAAAATATAGTCTGTCCAATGGAGGCTCACCAGGATAGCATATTTTATTTCCTCAATGTAAGTTGGAATATTTTTAACAACTTGTGAATACGAAAGGTTGAAGAAATCACGGGCAAGATCATTTTCTCCGGTGTCCAATATATAAAGTGCATTCTGAAAGGCATCATCTCTGGCCAAAATCTTTGAACCTATGAGAATTTTCATTTTTTTTTTTTTTATATATTAGCAGCAAAGAACAGTTTGGTTATGAAATCGTAACTTGCAGCCATACCTGCTGATCTAAGTTTGAGAGAGCGATCTTGAAAGCGGAGAAACTGAAGAATTTGAACATCCAAATTGAAGTTTGCATATCTTGGCATTGTGGATGAACTACTTACCGCAAAATTTGCTCCATTTGAGAAATTTGGTCTCAAGGACTCCAGGTAAGGTGTCAAATAACTTATTTTCAAGCTTTCACCTGAAACCATCCAAAGAAATGACTTCAAGATTGAGGAGATTGACAAAGCACAATTTTAAAACCTAATAAAAGGAAAAGGTGCAAGATATCTCCAGAGTCTCACAGAGAAAGTCAATCACAAGCCGGCCATCGCAAAATCGGCCCACAGGATGGTGGAAGAATGTCATCCCATTGGGTGGCTTAGTGATTAGCCCCGTCCCTGCTTCATAACCACCTGTGTCAGAGTTTGAATCACCAAAAACAAAAATCGTTGGTTCTCGGTCACACTGAGAATCAACACTCAGGAAAAAAGAGAAGCATAGGAACAAAAACAATGCAAGAAACAGAGGACCGTAGCCTCCTTTATTGTCCATACTTCCTTATGGAAAGAGTTACTTAAACACAACTTTTATACCATGGTGATAAGAAATTAAGGAGAGAGAACAATCTGGATAAGATGTGTTTACTTGCAAGACATTTGTTTCATAAATGACATTCAAATGCCAACTAAGGTGCCTGGAGTAGGAAAATATCAAATCATTGGCATCATAATGACTTCACTGATTGTCTCGACGTCCTGTGATGAATTCTTCACCTCCCTGATGTCTATAAAGTACAATCAATGATGTGTACTGCGATCCACAGCCATATCCGAAAAGGGTGTTGCTTTAGTAGTCTGGCCACTTCTTTGGAAATGTAATTGAGTACCATGAATTAGATGAAGAATCACTTTCCCGTCCAAATTTTTATTTGATTAGAATTCAAGGATTCTTCAGAGAGATGTTTGTTATATTATTTCGGTCAAAATTTTGGTGAAACAATGTTATCCTTTGCAGCATACTAATTGAAAGAGGATAGTTGAGAGGTCGGTATGGATGGGCATATTTAACCTGAAACAATGCATAAGCCAAGTATATCCACAGTTTACACTGATAGCAGATCTTCTAGGTGATGCAGGGAGTACAGATTGATAAATGGACTACAAGCCTCAGATCAACCCCCAAACAGTTGAAAATCATGTAGAAAGGAAAATCAACAACTCGTTGGAATTCTGCCTAGAATGAACAATATTATGCTAAGAAGTCAGAATTTCAGGATGTTGTTGTTGTGACCCAAATTCAAGAGTTTGGAGGCCCATTAGCTTTGGGCTTTTAGGTTCTCACTTAGCCTTGTTATTTCATGCCCCTTTTTTCTTTCTTGTCTCACTGTAGATATGAGAACATACTAGTGAGAGTGGTGCACGAATCTCATATGGCTAATTTTTCTTTTGGAGAACAATTTCGGGCTTTTTCCTTCTGTACCTTTCAACAGCAATAGTGAAACTTTTTCCCTTCTGCCCGTGGTTTTTCCCAATCTTGGGGTTTTCCACGTATACCTTGTGTTTGATTTCTTTATTATCTTTTTTGTTGTTTCTTCCTTTCTGCATTGTTGTGGCTGCTGTCATGTTTGAAATTCTGTAGGGTACCGACAAAATTGAAGGAACACACAGCTGTTTTGTGCTTTGAAGGAACAAACTGTTGTTTTGTGCTTTGTTATAGCTTTCACTTAGCTCCAACAATTGGTATCAAAGCTTTGTTGGATCTTTTCCTTCTCTGCGATGGCGACGGTAAAAAACGACATTCCTCTTCTGGATAGAAGTACAAGGTTTTCTTTATGGCAAGTCAAGATGCGAGCTGTCATGGATCTAGGTGATGCGTTGTTGGGCTTTGATAAAATGCCATCATCTTGGTCTTTGGAACAGAAACAACGTAAAGATTGAAAGGCTTTGTGGCAAATTCATTTACATTTGTCCAACCAGATTTTGAAGGATGTTCTAAAAGAAAAAATAGTTGCTGCATTATGGTTGAAATTGGAGCAGTTGTGCATGACCAAAAGTCTAACAAGCAAACTACATTTAAAGCAGCGATTATACTCTCATCGGATATCAGAAGGTACGTTAAGATCATTTAACTACCTTTAAGGAAATTGTTGCTGATCTTGAGAGTTTGGAAGTTAAATATGATGAAGAAGATTTAGCATTGATTTTGCTATGTTCTCATTGCCTCCTTCATATGCCAATTTTAGAGATACTTTGTTGTACAGTCATGATACTCTTACCTTAGATGGGGTATATGAATTTCTGTTTCAAAGGAGAAAATTGATAAGCAACTGGTAGGTAATTCTGATACTCAGGTAGAGGGACTTGTTGTTGGAGGAAGAACACAAGAGAGAAATTCTGATGGTAGTGAAAAGGGTAGATCAAAGTCTAGAAATCGAAACAAGACATGCAATTACTGCAAGATGAAGGGACACATAAAATCAGAGTGCTATAGACTACAGAATAAGATTAAGAGATCTGGATTTGATCAGAAAGAAAATAAAGGAAATAAACAAGAAAAATCCGGTGATGCCAGTATTATAGAGGGTGCAGATTCTAATGGGGAGCTTCTAGTCATTTCTGATGAAAGTTCTAAGTCTTGTGAAGATTGGATACTTGATTCAGCTTGCACATTTCATGTGTCCAAATCGGGATTGGTTTTCAACATATGGGACAATATCAAAAGGGGCTATACTGATGGGAAATAATGCTCCTTGTAAGATAGCTGGTATTGGTACAATCAGAATTAAAATGTTTGATGGTGTTATTAGAACACTAGGTAATGTGAGACATGTCCCCAATCTGAAGCGCAACCTCATTTCTTTGAGTACTCTTGATGCAAATGGGTACAAGTACACCGGTGAAGGTGGAGTCTTAAGGGTTAGTAAAGGCGCTCTTGTTGTAATGAAATGACAAAAACAATCCTCCGGTTTATATGCCTTGTAAGGTTCTATAATTACAGGTGATACTACCGTCACTACTCCTACTCTTTCAGATCAGGATATTACAAGACTATGGCATATGCGGCTTGGGCACATGAGTGAAAATGGTCTGGTTGAACTAAGTAAAAGAGGACTACTTGATGGGCAAAGTACTATAAAATTGAAGTTCTGTGAGTATTGTATCTTTGGAAAGCAAAAGAGAGCTAGCTTCAATAAAGGCATTCACAGTACAAAAGGAACACTTGACTATATTCATTTTGATCTTTGGGGGCCATCCAAGGTGCCTTCTAAAGGTGGTGCAAGGTATATACTAACCTTTATTGATTATTTCTCAAGAAAAGTGTGGGTGTTTTTCTTGAAACAAAAGAATGATGTATTTGATACATTCAAGCATCGGAAGATCTTAATTGAAAAGTAGACAAAAAGACAGATAAAACATCTTCGTACTGATAATGTCTTAGAGTTTTGTTCAGAAGAGTTTAATACTTTCTGTAAAAGGGAAGGAATTATGAGACATTTGACAGTTCTTGGTACTCTCTAATAGAACGGTGTGGCAGAACGTATGGATAGGACTTTGATGGAGAAAGTTCGATGTATGCTCTCCAATTCTGGTCTGCCTAAGTTATTTTGGGCTGAAGGGGCTTTTATAGCTTGTTTTCTTGTTAATTGCTATTATAATAGGTATATATATTATTATTCTGATTAGTATTAATATAATATATATTATCATGAATTTAAAACTATTAAAATTTAAAATCTTTTTGACTCATAGTAATATAGTTACAATATAAAATATATTACTTTATTATGATAGATATATATATAGATATAGATATAGGTTTTTTTTTTAATTAATTAATTAATTTTGTCATTTTATCTAATTATTATTTGAAGAATTTCGTCACGGCCGGTCTCAAACCCGGATAAAAGAGTAGGGTTGCAGTAGGCTGACAGTCAGCATAAAAACCTTTTGTCAAACTAAAATGGGAGACAATTATAGGAAAACATATGGGTCGTTTCCTCCTTAGCGACGCGCTATATTGGATCCTAGGTGTAGTGATAAGTTACCAAGAGATATTAGAGTGTGGATAAATAAAATAGCCCATGAAGATATGATTCACTTAGCCACTTGGAATATAGGATCTCCAACCAGAAAGTTAGGAGAAATAAGTGAAGTAATCAATAGAATAAAAATTACGATCATGTGTTTTCAAGAAACTAAATTGGTGGAAGAGAAGACTAAAGTAATAGAGTCTCATGGTCATAAGTTTTGGTATACTGGTATAGATAAAACTAAAAATGTGGTAGAAATATTTGTACATAGAGACCTACTAGGAGATGTAGTAGAGATAAGAAGGAAGGGAGATAGAATGATACTTGTCAAGTTAGTAAATAGAGTAAATGTAATTAATATAGTTAGCATATAAGAGTCCCAAATATGTGTAGATGCAATTAGTACAAAATAATTTTGGGATAATCTAGACGAATTTATACAAACCATACCAAGTAGCGAGAAGTTATTTATTGAAGGAGATCTAAATGGACATGTGAGAGAGAAAAATGAGGGATTTGAAACCGTGCATGGAAACTTTGGGTTCGGCGGTAGGAATGAGGCGAGAAGTACAATTACAGAGTTTACAGTAGCGTTTGATTTGATACTAGTCAACACGTTCTTTAAGAAAAAAGAGTCATACATAGTTACTTATAGGAGTGTGGCAAATACTAATCAAATAGATTTCTTCCTCACTAGAAGAGGTGATAGAACGATTTGTAAGGATTGTAAGGTCATACCGGGGGAGAGTGTAACGACTCAACACAAACTCTTAGTTTTAGACGTACGAGTGTCTAAACGATAAAAATAATGTCAACCATATATGGAGCCAAAAATTAAGTGGTGGAATCTAAAAAGGGAAAATGTGACGATTTTTAGGGAGAAAGTAATTGGAGTAACAAATTGATCTGTTAATGATAATTTAGAAACAATATGAAATTATATGTCTAATAATAATAAGAGTATCGGTAGAGAGGTTCTTGGAGTATCCAAGGACAGGGCTCTAAGAGACAAAGAGTCATGATGGTGGAACGAAAAAATAGAAACCACGATTCGAATCAAAAGAGAGTGTTATAGGAATCTTAAAAATGATAGTAGTAGTGAAGCCTATGAAAAATACAAAAAGATAAAAAAAAGAAGTAAAAAATACTATACATGAATCAAAGAGTAATGTATATAATAAATTGTACAATAGACTAGAGACTCGAGACGGAGAGAGAGAGATCTATAGAATTGCCAAACTAAGGGAGAGGAATGGATAAGACCTAAATGAGATTAGATGTATTAAGAGTGAAACAAATAGTACACTTGTAAGAAACGATGATATAAGAAAGAGGTGGAGAGAATATTTTAATAACTTATTTAATGTTGAGAGTACAATAAATATTGAAAATGTAGAGATATCTAGAGAAGAGATTAATAGAGATTTTCAACGTAAGATTCCTCCCCATGAGGTAAAGGATGCCATAAAGAGAATGTGAAATAACAAAGCCATATGACTTAATGGCATCCCTTTCAAGGTGTGGAAATGTTTAGGAGAATTCGGAGTAACAATGTTAACGACCCTTTTTAACAAAATTTGACAAAAAAAGAAAATGCCTCACCCATGGAGAAAGAGCACAATTGTCCCGCTATATAAGAATAAAGGGAACATACAAAATTGCTCAAATTATAGAAGAATTAAAATCATGAGTCATACGATGTAGTTATGGGAGAGAGTGATAAAACATAGATTGAGACAGGAGATAAGTGTCTCAGAATCAATTTGGATTTATGTCAGGACGATCCACTACTAAAGCTATTCACTTGCTAAGACAGTTGATGGAGATATTTAGAGTATAAAAAAGAGATCTACATATGGTATTCATTGACCTTGAGAAAGCATATAATAGGGTTCTTAGAGACGTGTTATGGTGGGTGCTCATGAAGAAATGGATATTTTTGAAATACATTAACCTTATTAGGAATATGTATGAATGAGTTGTGACCAATGTAAGCACTTGCGGGGGGCTGAGTGATAGCTTTCGTATTAACATTGGATTCCATCAAGGTTCGACATTGAGTCCCTTATTATTTATAATAGTGATAGATGAAATCACAAAAAATATTCAAGATAAAATATCATGGTATATGCTCTTCGCAGATGATATAGTTTTGATTGATAAAACTAGAGAGAATATCAATACTAAATTAGAGTTATGGAGGGACACGTTAGAATTTAAAGGATTTAGATTGAGTAGAACTAAAACTGAGTATATGAAATATAAGTTTAATGGCAATCATCAAGATAATAAAGAAATGATTAGATTAGAAGAAAGAAAAGTCTCAAAGAGCGAACGGTTTATATATTTTGGTTCCATCATCCAAAATGATAGCAATATAGATGGGGATTCAAGCGGGTTAGATGAAATGGAAAAAGGCATCTGGAGTGCTCTGTGACGCACGATGCCATTACATTTAAAGGGAAAACTCTATAGGACTATAGTAAGACCTGCTCTATTATATGGTACTAAATGTTGGGCCATTAAACAGCAACAAGAGCAAAAAATGGCTGTAATTGAAATGAGAATGTTTAGGTGGATGTGAGACAAAACTAAAAATGATATAATTAAAAACGACGAGATACGTAACAAACTTGGAGTCAGTTCGATTGTGGATAAGATACGAGAATACCGTCTGAGATGGTTTGAACATGTGCAGCGAAATCCTAAAGAAGCACCTGTTAGGAAGGTAGAGAACTTAAATATATGAGATTTAATAAAACGTAGAGGTATGCCATTAAAAACTTGAATGCAATGTATTCGTAAAGATATAATAGTGATAGAATTAGTTTAGGAGATGATCTTAGATAGGAATGAGTGACGTAAGAGAATCTACACAAAATAAATCTTCTTCTTCTTTTTCTTTTTTTCTTTTTTTTTTTAATTTCATTATTTGTCTCTCATATAACCAACTAAATGTGGAAACTATTTTCTTACATGGATAACTTGATGAAAATATCTTCATGCAACAGCCAGAGGACTTCGTAGTTTTAGGAAAAGAAGACCATGTATGCTTGTTAAAGAAATCACTTTATGGCTTGAAACAATCCCCAAGACAACGATATAAGATATTTGACTCATTTATGATCACACTTCACTTTAAAAGAAGCAGTGATGATAGTTGTGTTTATTTTAAAAGGTCAAAGGATGGGTCTCTTGTGTATTTACTCCTATATGTTGATGACATGTTGATAGTAGCTAAGAATAAGGATGAAATTAACATGATTAAAGATTAATTCAGCAAGGGGTTTGAGATGAAAGACTTGGGGACAGCAAAGAAAATTCTTGGGATGGAGATTTCAAGAGATAGAAAGGTTGGCAAGTTGTACCTGAGTCAGAAAGGAGGTCCTTAACAGGTTTAATATGTAGAATGCTAAACCTGTTAGTACTCCTCTTGGTGCCCATTTTAGACTTTCAGTAGCCCAGTGTCCAAAGACTGATGAAAAGGTTGATTATATGTCTCGAGTTCCATATTCTAGTGTAGTGGGATCCCTTATGTATGCTATGGTTTACTCATGACTAGATTTATCTTATGCAATGAGTGTGGTCAGTAGATATATGGCAAATCCAGGAAAAGGAACATTGAAAAGCAGTCCAATGGATCCTTAGATTGTTATGTGGGTATACTAGAACTTGTTTGCATTTTAGGAAAACTGAAGATGGTGTCATTGACTATGTTGATTCTAATTTCGCTGGTGACTTGGACAAGAGGAGATCACTCATAGGTTATGTTTTTACAATTGGCGATTGTGTTATTAGCCGGAAAGCTACTTTGCAAAGCACCGTTGCTTTGTCCACTACTGAAGCTGAATATATGGCTATTACTGAAGCAATTAAAGAAGCCATTTGTTTGAGAGGGCTGTTTGGTGAAATCAGTGGAAACTTGCAGGCTACTATAGTCTATTATGATAGTCAAAGTGCTATTTTTCTCACCAAGGATCAAATGTTCCATGAGAGAACAAAACATATTGATGTGAAGTATCATTTTGTTTGTGATATAATTGCTAGTGGTGATATTGTTGTATGCAAGGTGAGTACTCATGATAATCCATCAGATATGATGACCAAACCACTTTGTGTTCTTAAGTTTGAGCATTGCTTGAACTTAGTTGGTGTTTGTTAAAAATCCGTAGAGGTTTTGGAAGAAGAGGAAAGCTTTATTATTATTGCTGTTTGTTGATAGAATTTGGATCAAGGTGGAGATTGTTGTTGTTGTGACCCAAATTCAAGAGTTTGGAGGCCCATTAGCTTTGGGCTTTTAGGTTCTCACTTGGCCTTGTTATTTCATGCCCTTTTTTTCTTTCTTGTCTCACTGTAAATATGAGAACGTTCTTGTGAGAGAGAGGTGCACAAATCTCATATGGCTAATTTCTCTTTTGGAGAACAATTTGGGGCTTTTTCCTTCTGTACCTTTCAATAGCAATAGTGAAACTTTTTCCCTTTTGCCTGTGGTTTTTCCCCATCTTGGGGTTTTCCACGTATACCTTGTGTTTGATTTGATTTCTTTATTATCTTTTTTGTTGTTTCTTCCTTTCTGCATTGTTATCGCTGCTATCATATTTGAAAATCTGCAGGGTACTGACAAAATTGAAGGAACACAGTTGTTTTGTGCTTTGAAGGAACAAACTATTGTTTTGTGCTTTGTTATAGCTTTCACTTAGCTCTAACACAGGTGATATAAGAGGCTAGAAGACTACCCTAAAAGAGTTGGAGAACCAAAACAGAGTGCACCTCAATCACATTGAACCAAGAACTATGCTTCCAGATTTCATAATGAGAGGAACAAACAAACTTTTCTTGATTTGATGCATTTAACCTGTAGTAGATTATCTGAGCCCCATAACTGCAATAGAAATCAAGAGAAGATTTGAGCTTGAGCTTATCTTGGCATAAATAAGCGATAAAAGGAGAAAAAAGATTCTAGACTAACGTACTCATCTCTTTTAAGGACATGCGTTGATGTTCAGGACACATTCACTTAATGCATCAGATCAAGAAAACCAAAGTAGCAATCATCATCGAAACCATTGTAGGTCAATACAAGAGAAGAGAGAAACAAGAATAGGAAGATGACAAAACCACATGTAAAATCATCACCTCTTTTACAAGATTAAAGAAAGTCATTTTTACATTTTGCAATATCTTCTCTGATTCCTATACAGATTTCTCATCTTCCTCTCATATAATTAGGGGAAAAAAAGTTTTAAAATCAGTATTAATAGGAGAGGAAATCAAAAATGAGAAAAGAACATGACATGAAGCATTTAACACAGAGACATGTACTGCAAAATCCCTCACTTCTCTTTAAGCTTGAGATCGGTCTTGTAAGAAGGTTAGACATGTACAAGAAAGAGACAGATCAAATCAGATCAACATTATATACAAACCATATTGACAGCAAATTAAATTTCTATACGTAAAAGATCACAGTTGCTTCTGATATATTTTGAACAGGATTCTTAGGGTTTGATCATGAGAAGAGAGAAAAAAAACGAAGGTAGAAAACTGTTTAAGAGAGAGAGAGAGAGCGAGAACGAAAGAGAGAGAGAGAGAAAGAGTGCGCAAGTTAGCGGAGAGAGAGACAAAGTTACCGTTGTTTTGCAGGAGACACGGAGAGGGTATGTAGCCATTCAATAAAGGGATAAATAGTAATTTAGTTTCACGGTGTAGACAGCTGTAATGGAAGGTTAAAATGGAGTAGAGTAAATTCTTTGCTTAATTCTTGGACTTTATCTCAATTTCATAAATTAATTTTTAAACTTCACAAAATCCAATGGCTGATAACTTAAACTTCAAAATTTGTAATACATTTCTGAGATGGCTTCCAGCATAACAATAAATATTTACGTGTCAGTAACACATCAGTATTGCGAACTCAGAATAGGGCCATGTCAACAAATAGTTTTGACATGGCAGTACACGTCATCCTTATCGTTGACGTGGCAAAATCTCTCTCTCTCTCTCTCCCCCCACGTTTGCCATCGAAACACACCCACTGCCCAGAAACCATCAAACCCTAACCCTTTATACTCTTTCTCTTTCCTATCTCTTCCATGGCAAAAAAATGAAAGGTTCGGGTTTCCACAACAGCAGAATCCTCCAAGGGTGGGTCAATTGCGCAGTATTAGCACCAAACTCGATTAGATTCTCAATCGATTGCACTCTCGTCGGTTGCACTTCTAGTTTTAATTTCATCATACACCCCCTCCCCAGAAACCATCAAACCCTAACCCTTCGATTTCTCTCTCTTCTTCGCCATGGCCAAAAAACAAAAGGTTCGGGTTTCCACAACAACAGAATCCTCCAAGGGTGGGTTGATTTCACAGCATCAACACCAAACTCGATCAAATTTTTAAGTTCCCTAAATGCCCCAACTTGATCAGATTTTTAAGCTCTTTCTCTCTCTCTCTCTTCCCCTCTCCTAGATCCATTCTTCAATTCGCCTTCAATCGCCAGAAGATTCAGCTGAAGATGAAGTGAAATCCAAAGATGAACAGGCGATTCGAAGGCGAATAGAGATGGTGATTCGGCTGTCCAATAGGCAATGCCTAGATGAAATTCGACTGGTGGCTTGCGAATTGACTCTGAGGGTGAAGGAATTGAAGTTGCAGAGGAGATGATGGAGATAGGATAGCCAAAGTCGACGGAGATGTCACCATGGATATCAACTCTCTCTCTCTCTCTGTTAATTGATCCCTAACTTTCAACACACCTAAGCCCTAATTTTTCCCTTTCTTCTTTCTTTCGGTATTTCAAAAATTGAAGGGTTTTACTTGCCTTTGAATCTAGGTTTAGAGAGAAGCCCTCAATTGTTGAGATTTCTAGGATTTGGATTGTGATGTTTCTGGATAGCGAGGAATGAGGTTCTTTTGTAATCGAGAAAGGGTTTGGATTGTGATGTTTCTAAATAGCCCTCAATTGAACGAGGTGTCTGTGTTTTCTCTCTCTCTATCTCTTTCTCTCTCAACCATCCGAACAGCGGAGGAACCTTCCACCACTACCACCTCACGGTGGGGGACCTTTTTCTAGAATTCTGCAGGTTCATCAAACCTACAACCTAATCCCAATTTTTTTTAATTTCAATTATTGTTTTTAAAAACAAAATCACTCAAATAAAAAAAAAATTGTGTTTATATTAAAAAAATCACTCCATTGATGATGTGGTATGGAAGCCAGATGAGAAAATATCGATCCACATCATCTGCCACATCAATCCAAGTTAGCATTTAACAGTCAGGTTGGCATCATTAGTAACGGAAGGACTAAATGTGTTATGAATTTCGAAATTAAGGTTCTCAACCATTGCATTTTAAAATTTATGGACTAATTTATGAAATTGAGATAAAATTCAGGCACTAGATAAATAATTTACGCAAATGGAGCTCCTGAGAGTCAAGTAATCAGATGTGGCTATACCATTGATGCCCTGCAAAATTATTCAAATTTTAATTATTAAAAAATAATTTAATTAAAATTATGTTGATGTATATATCTATATTTATTTATATCAAATAAGTGGAACTATATTTTTGAATTTTGATGTAAATTTAGAAGATTCTATATTTCATTTAGTTTACAGCCTTGGAACAATCATCCTATATTATATAAAATTTAATAATTTTTATTATAAAGTTTTAGAATATATAATTTATATGAATAATTTATATGAAATTTATATTTATAATTGATATTATATAAAATTTAAACATTATATGTCATATTCATAGATATAAGAGTGCATAAAGATAACAAACAATAATTCTCTGGAACGTACCCCTGTTTTAAAGCTCTACATTTTATGCAGAGGGGTAGTTTGGTCTTTTGAACCATCTAACCGATTCTCATAAGCACAGCTCAATCACTAGTTTATTTAAACTAATAAAAAATACCACTCACATGCCCATCTAGGTCTCATACCACACCCATGTGCAACTTCCAAAATTAAACAAACAAAATATAATCAACTTGCTATTTTATTACCAACAAACTTATGTTACTATCGTAAAGGCTCTTCTTGATGCTAATTTTCCAGAGAAAAGAGTCTGGAAAGAAAAGATAAAATTTGGTCAAATCAAGAAACAAAAATAGAAATTTGAAAATTCAGTGGGGTAAAAGAACAGATTAGCAGAAGAACAAACAAAATTTATGAGTCCAGATTCCACTCAACATGCTATGGAATCTGTTACTAGATAATTTTCTGTCAAGTTTCTTGGCATCATAAACTTCAGCCTCTGCAAGTTTTTTGGTGCTTCTAAGATAACCGGAGTTCGTAAATGTTCTTCTGGCACTATTGCAACTTGTTAGAGACAAGTGTGGAGAGCAAGAACTTCCTATCACCTGAATTCCCCTCCTGGAGGTCTAATGATTGGAGAGGCAATCCAGTGTTAGTCTTCCTGCTCAAATTTATTGCGGTTTCTCAGTACTAAAACTATGCAAGATAGCAACTCAGCTGCCATGTCCCTAATTTCAAATGACTTTGCATTAAGGAACTTCCTGAGCTCAGGCATGAACCCAGCTTCCCCCCATTCCTTCATAGGCTTCCTCCTAAGTCCGACAAAGCCAGTTCCTGAACCGAAACTTCTCCACTTCCAAGGAAGAAAAGGAGCTGATCCATAAACCTATAATTCATCAATAAGTTCAGTGAATTCGTGGAAGAGAAACAGTTGTTCTCTATCGCTCTTAATGCTATCTCTCGTGCTTTAGATGAGAATGAAGCTTTAGGATCCAAGAAACAGTCGTTATTAGCTTTTTATATTTTAAACTAATAAAAACTTTTGTAAGTAATAGGCAAGAAATTTCTTCCCCTTTCATTATGACATTTTATATGGTCGTACCTTTGCTTTTATTTACTTGTATTACTTCATGATTAAAAAGAAAACCTACTAAGCATTTGTTTCTTTACTATTATTACTTCGTATCGACAATGAAATTGGATGATTAAGACAATATGTGGTATGCTTCTGTGTGTCTTTTGTGCATCGTACAACTATTGGCCATATCTTTCGAAGATGGTTCCAGAGAGTGGTTCATATTAATAATATATCTTTCTAGTTGTTTATTGAATCTCGTCGATTTTGCATAATAAATATTTGATATTGAAGCCTTATTAATGTTTATTTATTATTGTCATTAAAAAATATTTAAATTTCTTACTTTTTGAGACTGTTTATTTGTTGACCTATTTAATTATGTGCAGCAAACTTTCATGTAGTGAGACGAAGAATCGGTTACAATATATAATGCGTGGAAAGCTTGATGCAGTCGGAGATATTATGATATGCTTTCGTCCGCGAGGAGGCAAGCGGAACCATAAATATATCTGATACCAAAGGTCATCTCCACGTTTATGACAGCTACAGTTTAGGATGAATTAATTGAGAATCATTGGACTACTCTCAAGTGGCAACATAAGTCAAATGCTGTCAAATTAAACCGCTCTACAGAAAAAGAGGGAGAAATTACAAAACACACGTCTGGTTCCATTCCATTTGCTACACATATGCAGAGGATGGTTTGTATTTAATTTTTTTTCCAAAGTCTTTCCCAATTTTTTACTCCTAAAATTACAAATGATTTCTAACTCTTTTCAGGCTCAAGAAAGTACACAACCCGTTTCCCCTCACTACCAGAAAACTGGTCTTCACCGACGGAAATTACCGATGGATAAAAATCCGTCGTTATTAGCGATGAATTAGTGACAGAAAAATTAGCGATGGATTTAGCGACGGATTGCTAAATCCATCGCTAAAAATTTTGTGGACATTAGTAACGGATTTAGCGACAGAAATATCCGTCACTAATCAGTCACTAAATTTTGAATTTTTTTTGTTTTTGTTAAATATAATTTTATCTTTTTATAAAATATAATTTTGTGTTTTTATTAAATATAATTTTGTGTTTTTATTAAATATAATTTTTTGTTTTTATTAAATATAATTTTGTATTTTTTTAAATATAATTTTTTGTTTTTATTAAATATAATTTTGTATTTTTATTAAATATAATTTTGTGTTTTTATTAAATATATTTTTTTGTTTTTATTAAATATAATTTTGTATTTTTATTAAATATAATTTTTTGTTTTTATTAAATATAATTTTGTATTTTTGTTAAATATAATTTTTTGTTTTTATTAAATATTATTTTGTGTTTTTATTAAATATAATTTTATTTTTTTATTAAATAAAATTTTATATTTTTATTAAATTAGGGTATTGTATTTTTAATATTGAGAGTTATAAAAAAAGTATAGAAATAGAATAAAAATAAACTAATAACACAAATGTAATGATGGTTTGGTGAATAAGACCCTCAGATTTTTCTCTCACACCCAGGTTCGAACCTGGGCAAGCGCGGGCAGGAGAAGGGGCGGGCGGGTCGGGTAGCTGGGCGGGCTTCTAGGCTCGTCCACTTATTTTTGCTATTACTCACATCAGCGACGGAAATTTTCCGTTACTAAAAAATCCGTCGGTAATTAGCGACGGAAAAATTCCGTTGCTAAAAAATCCGTCGCTGATCTTTCGCTAAAATTAGCGAGGTGACTTTTAGCGACGAAAATTTGGGTATTAGCGACGGATTTTTCCATCGCTGAAAGTCGTTTTTCTAGTAGTGCATATTGAACTCTTTAATCGTACGCATAGGCGTGACAAAGAAAAGAGGGAGTTTGTTGACAAGAAGTCTGAAGTTGTTAGTGTAAGACACTCTCGATATTATTCAATTATAGATAAATCTGTATTATTAATCATTTAATAAATTTAAGTATGTATGTTTCATGTAGGGCAAGTACAAACAATTGCTTGATGAGAAATATGGATCAGATAGCACTTCTCAATCAGACTTTGACGCTGGTTCATGGTGTGAGGTCACTGGAGGTCGAATGAAGGGACGTCTCTATGGATTTGGAGAGAGAAATGATGACATACCTTCACATAATTCCTCTGCTATCACTTCATATCCACGCATGCTTTCGTCACAAATGTACACTAAGGAGGAGGTGGATAAAATGATAGCTAAAATGAGGAGTAATATGCGGAGTGAACTATTAGAAGAAGTGCAAAGTCAAGTCAGAGAACAAACTGAGGCATAAATTCTTCAGATCCTAATGTAAATTGGTATCCAACATACATCACCTGACTTTGATAGCACCCAACCTCCAAATTCTAATCCCCTGCTCAGTGACTTTGAAGGTTTTATGTTCATGTCCTTATGTGATTGAAATATTATGAATTGTTATTTCTTTTATGATTTTATTTTTGAACAGTACAAATTCTGCTTCATTGTATACACATATGTGATGTACACATTGCACTTTGACAACATGCGACCTTAGATTAATTAACTTTATTTTTATATATATTTAGACATTGAAGTTTTGTAACATGAGTTTGTGTTGCTTTTATGATTTATTTTGAATTATGAGAATATGTGCATTGGAATGGAACAACTTTATCAAGATTATAGGTTATAGGTTTGAGGTTTAGACATATAGCAGTCGAAGTGCAGCCCAGAAACATTACATCATCGACGGATTATCGACAGATTATGTCCGTTAGTAAATATTTCATCACTGATCTCACGCTAAGTTGTGTCGTCGAGGTAATGCTTCTCTGACGGATTACCGATGAAATAACCGACAAACAAAATCCCTCGCTGAACTGTCACTATTTAGCGACGGATCAGCAATGCTTTTTTTCGGTCGCTAACATTTTCCTTGGTAATCGGTTGTAAACTCCGGCCAGTTCATTGCTTGATACACTACGGATTAACGACGGGTAACCTCTGCGTTGGATTTTTTCCGTCACAAATCTGTCCCTAATAGGTCCGATATCAATGACGGATTAACATCTGATTTATTTTGCGAAGTAGTATCCGTTGCTATTCCGTCTGAAAAATTACCGATGGATTTTCTCCGTCACTAAAATTTACGATGTGATTTTCAACGTAAAACTTACCAACGGAATGAATCCGTCGCTAAAAGTAATCAGCGACGGATTAATTATTTTTAACGACGGATTTTTCCACCGCTAAAAGCTCCTTTTCTTGCTGTGGCTGTGTTTGTGTTTGTGTTTAGTTTTACGTGGTTTTTTTTTTCCCCTCCCCTCATTGAGGTCTGAAGACCTTCTATCAATCAATTTTTACTTTCTGTTCGTCTACATGAAAATGTAGTTTTGCTGCTCTCTCGGATTTCCTTTTCTGCAACCCTTGTATCTTATTGGATTTGTCTTGCATGGCTAACTTTTCAGTTGTGCAGGTTCATCCTATGTCTGATTGTCGTGTGAATGGTTACTGTAAGAGCTGTCCGAACCTCTTTAAAGTGCTATATCAAAGTGAGGCACGTCTTTTTCTTCCTCTTCCTATGCATTTTTCTGTTATATATTATCAATGTATGCAGATTGTTTTGTGGGTGCGCCTTTTTCTTGTTCATCGTTTAATAACATTGATGTGCTTTTTTAATTACTGATGGTGACAACTTCTTTTTAGTTTTGTTGCTTAGTATTCATCCAACACTTGCATTTGGTTCATCCCTGATTTTGAAGCACATGCTCTAAAAAATGCTCAGGATGTGGACACCCCTGCTCATTGAAATTTGCAATTTTTTCCGCTAAATCAGTTGTAATCTCTCTCTCTCTCTCTCTGTTAATTATTTAACGCATTAATGATTGTGTGATGGTATACCCGGCTGATATCCTGAGCAGTCAAAATGGTTGCCACATGGTTTTAATTGTTTTATTGTATTTTGCAAGGGGCCTTGACGGAAGAGCTCAGGGTTGAAGGGTTCAAGTGGCTTGGAGATTCAACTACAAGTCAGAATTGTTGCATGAGCTGCAGATGCAATGGAAACAAGCAGATTAATTAGTCCAGCAGAGGATAACTTGTGTGGCCCCACTCTGTCGAGTGGATATTAGCCAGGTGTATTTGCGCGATGGTTATTTTATATTCCTTGTTTTCATTTTACACTGTATTATGTGATGTCATTTTCAAGTTTGGATTATGCTTTTTCGAACAAATTTAAGCTTCCATGACCCTTGGACTCTTTCATGAGGTTTAGTTCATAAGATTATGTTCTCCATGAAAAATGCGTCACAGGGGATTATGATATGCCCACCAGCAGGCAAACCAATCACCTCCTCTGAAATTCTCAAGAGCTCAACGAAGATGTCATGATTCAGATTTGAAAGAGGAATAAAAAAGTGTTTTCTATTGGTCGTGTACACAACAAAATGACCTTTATTAGCTACTGGGACCCATGTTCTCTTGCTTGCAGAAGCTACTTCTGCCACTTCTTTGACATTTTGATTAGTGTTCTCGGATTCATCATCCTTTCTAAATTCAAAATCAAAACTGAAGAGAGTGAGAACAAGTTGAGAAAATCCAGTGATTATTACTTTGGGCTAGGAGTAAGGCATGCACTTCATAAATGTTCCTTTTATACTCACTCTGGTGACCAAATCGAAGTTTAAGTGACCAAAACAAAGTTAGGCAAGTACTTAATAGATAGCCATGGACTTTAGGCGCCCAAATCCACAGCTTTGACCGGTGAAAGTAACAAGAACAAGAACTTGCCAATGGAGAGTATCTACAGAATGAATCTTCCCATCACCTACGGTCCTCTATATTGATGAGATGAAGACAACACGAGTGGGATAAAGTAAGTGGAGAAATATGTGAGCTCTATGACAATAATTAGTTCAAGTATATTGCTTTTAGCTGGAAACCATACAAGAAAACATCATTTGTGTATGATAGGTCAGAATCTTTGCACATCCTAGTACTTCTGACTGTACGAGGATAACTACTTCCCCCTTGTAACTGTTCTATTTACAGACCTCAATTATGTATAAAACTGCATTATTGTGGTTCATATAGATTATTGCAATTCAACCCAAAAGTTTATCTGACTGGTCTAAACATGTCTACAACCAACCAAGCATAGCTTTCTATATCGCTATCCTCTTGCCTTCTTGATTAAAGACATATTCAAACACGGCAGTTTATCATTCATTATGTTTCATTACTTCTCACATGGTCTTGTACTCCTCAAAATAAAACACTAACAAGACAAGGTTAAGTTCATTTGTTGCCTTTGTTGTATATAAATAAGGATCTCAAGCTCATTGCCTTCCTCACACTGCATCCCAATAGCATTTTTATTTTTCTGAAACACAATACCTCGATGTCTCTCTAATATAGGAACAAAATCAAGATGATCAGTGTAAAAACGCTCATCAAGATGGCAAGGAAGTGGCAAAAGAGGGCTGCTACTGGGAGGAAGAGAATTTCTTTGCCAAGAAGAGATGGCAAGACAAATGTAGATGACTGCAGCACATCATCAGAGGCCTGTAAAGGCCACTTTGTTGTCTACACAACGGATCAGAGACGCTTTATGATTCCCTTGACATATCTCAACAATTTCATTTTCGCTGCGCTGCTCATGATGTCTGAAGAGGAATTTGGACTGCCATGTGATGGGCCCATTACTTTGCCATGTAAGGCAGCATTCCTGGAGTACATTCTACTGATCATCCAACGAGGCATTTCTACAGATTTGACAAATGCTTTGATTTCTTCTATGGCTTCAAGTTGCTGCTCAATGTTGTCTGATCTACATCAAGATCAGAATTGTTCACGGCTACTAGTTTCTGTGTACTAGTCGATCTATCTTTAAAACTACCCTTTTGGTGTCAGAAATTTTTTGCCAATGTGAAATCGGTTTTAGGTCAATTGTACACTACAAGATTCACTTGCTGCATCCTCATGGCAGTGTTTTTTTTTTTCTTTTCTTGGGTAATTGTCAGATATTAATGCACTCTACATGATACACAAGTTGATGCTGATAAAATTTGACTAAACAGTAAGGTGGTGAAGAGAAACTTTTAGCACTTGCTCCTGTGCTGCATATTCATGATATTATTGAGTCACCGCCTTTGGACCCAACATGTTGGTTAACTACCTAGCAGGGCTTGACAGAGATGGTGCTTTGCCAGCTGCAAGTTGATTTTTCGTTAGGCCTCACATAACTACATACATATGATCCAAGCCGGTTGTCACGTGGAGTTGTGCCCCATGAACACCTTCAGCTTAGTTACCTACAATAGAGAGAGAGAGAGAGGATGGAAGCAGTATTTGTCAGCATTGAACTAAAACATTCTGCTCCAGGCATCTGACAAGCTTTTTCCAGAGTTTTATTTTACTGATGCAAACTCAACAGCTTCTTTATTGATTTTCATGGAAAGAATATCTGACTCTTTGTTAAGTTGAGAGAGAAAAATAATACAGGATATACAAAAAAATTGAAAGATCTAAAAATTGCAACATTCCATCAAGAGCAAACAAGTAAATTTTGGTTCCCAAATCTCTGACAGAATGAGGTCATAGATGAAGAACCACTAGCAACTCTCATTAGTAAAGCTTTCTCTAAATTCTTTTCCATCCCTCGTCCAGTCAATGAGTTTATCTTCTCCATAAAAATGCATCGCACGGAAAAGTAATTGGCCTATTGCTTGAAAAACCAAATTCCTCTTCAGAGATTTGGAACAACATGTGGAAAACATTGTCGTTAAGATGTGAGAGAGGGACTTCAAAGCGTCTTCCATCGGTACTATAAACCACAAAGTGGCCCTTGTTGGTTATTGAGAAGTGTAGCCCTCGCGTAATTCTGTTCCAAAGTTCTTTCTTCTGTACAAAATTCTCTTTCTTTGAATGGGTTCAGTCTTCTGCCACTTCTTTGCCAATTTAATGATCTTTTCAGGACTGATCATGATGCCTTACCTCAATTTAGAAAATGACTGCAGATCAAGTACAAGATCTAGGCCTTCTCTCCTTTATACCTTAAACTTTGAAATTGTCTGATTGAAGAGACATGGTGCTCGCTCCTTCATATACACGGAATTTTCAGCCTCCACCAATTTTCTTTGTTTTTCAAGAACATTTGTCCTGCGATTGAGAATTGACAATATTATGCAAGCAGACAAGTCCTAGGTTATGCCATTAGCTTAGTAATCTAAGATAAACCGGTCAACATCACCAAAAGAAGATTTTGTCTCAAATAGGTCACTGGAATAAATTTTATTGAAGATTCAAACTTGGCAACCAGAACCAACAAAACAATGCTTATATATATTTTACAAGGAGGAACACTCAAGAACTTCTTGATACGGCTACAAAGGTTTGTACTTATTGAAAGTTAGTTAGCATAAGCTGACATAATTAGGAAGTTTCCTTACCAATAAACAACTGTCTTCCATCAACTTTGCAGAAATGAATGAAACTCTAGATGTCCACATGTCACATTTTATCCTAAGGAGCAGGGAGAAGGGAGAGGCGGGCCCCCTTGGAAATTTTTTGAAAAATAATTGCATATATATAATTTCAATAATTATAAGCTTATTTGCCTCCCTAAGAACTATAACCTCACCCCTGAAATTATAACTTCTTGTATTTTACCCCTAATATAAAATTTTAGCTTCGTCGTTGCTAAGGAGTGTCATATTAGAAGCATTCATACATTGAAAGACAACCTGGACAAAATGGTCGTAAGCGGGAAGTTCTGTACCAATATGTGATATGGTACAATGCCTTAGTCCCATGAATTTGATAAAAATTTAGTTTTAAGCATGCTCATTGATACCAATGTTCACAGCTGCCGGAAGGCAGAGCTGAGCGATAATTTTTTCCCATAGATCATAAAAACTAAATTAAGAAGTCACCACACCATGGGTGAACTTCATATGCTTAATATCTCTGTTATGTCCTGCTGCACTACTCACCTTATCTATTATCAGGCCTATGTGAGGGACTGTACTGCATTTGCCATTTGATTTCAGCAAAACCAAATTGCTCTAGAAGGACCAAAAAGACAAAACGAATTAAGGTGCAACCTAATTAATCCTCTACTCATTGGTATGTTATATCTGATTTGCCAACGAAGAAAGAAAAATCAACAATCAAGAAAATAAATGCATTCCATCCATATCACACAATTATGTAGATTAGCTCTAATTCATATATTGATGGACCTCTGCCAAAATTTTGAGCTTTGACTTGGGAAACTTTTCCAGTATTATCAAAATATTAGGCTTTGATCCCCCCACATTTACATGATTTAGTGCCTTCTGGGTTGTAAGAAAGGAACTAATATAAATTTAATGGCACAAATGAGTACAGATTTACATGGTAAAGGAAAGCAAATCAAATCCAAATCCTGGCTTTGCATTTCATTTTTGAAGAAATCCCAAATCCAAATCTGTGCAAATCAAATTCAAATCCAGGATTTGGATTCCATTTCCCATGAAATCTGACATCCAAAATCCAAATCCAAGCAAATCAAATCCAAATCTGGGATTTGGATTACATTTCCCAGCAAATCCAAATCTGAGTAAATCAAATCCTCTTAGATTCAGAATTCAATTCCCATGAAATTCAAATTCCAAAATTCAAATCCGAACAAATCAAATCCAAATCCGGAATTTGGATTTCATTTCATAAAGAATCCAAATCTGAGATTTGGATTTCATTTTCCAGCAAATCCAAAATTCCAAGAGTAAATCAAATCCAACTCTAGGATTTGGAATATAATTCCATAGAAATTCAAAATCCAAATATGAGCAAATCAAAACCAAATCTGGAATTTGGATTTCATTTCTTCGGAAATTTGAAATTCTGAAATCCAAATCCGGGATTTAGATTTCATTTCCGAGGAGATCCAAATCCAAGCAAATCATCCAAAAATTCCGAAATCCCAAAATCCAAATCCAAACAAAACAAGTCCAAGTCCGGAATTTGAATTTCAATTCACAGGAATTTTGAAATTTTCAAATCGAAATCCGAATAAATCCAATCCAAATCTGGGATTTGAATTTCAATTTTCAAAAAATTCAAAATCCAAATTATAGCAAATCAAATCCAAATCCAAAGTTGAAATTCATTTTCCAGAAAATCCAAAAACCCAAAATCCAAATCTAAGATTTGGATTTCATTTCCCAGGAAATCCAGAATCCTAAATCCAAGTCCAAACAAATCAAATCAAAATCCAGAATCTGGTTTCATTTCCTAGAAAATCCAAAATCCCAAAGTCCAAGATTTAGATTTCACAGAAATTCCTAATCCCAAATCCAAATCCTCAATGCGGGGATTTGGATTTTAATTCTAGAAAATCTAAAACCATATTTCCAAATCCTGGCTTTGGATTTCATTTATGAGGAAATCTTCAATTCCCATCTGGATGAGAGCAAATCAAGTCCAAATCCTCAATGTAGGGATTTGGATTTCATTTGGATTTGAATTTCATTTCTTAGGAAATCTAAAATTCAAATCCTAATAAATCAAATTCAAATTCTTGAAACGAAAATTGGGAATTTGTCTGCATTATCCTTCGCATGGAATGTTCAAATGTTTAAAACTTGTATCATCTACACACTTTCAAATGGCTCACGACCAACACACCTAACGTTTAAACCATTTATTGCTGCACATGAATATCTACACTTTGATCGCCACATTTAATGTTTTGATTATTATTAAGAACTAATATGTAATTTATAGTTGTATAATACACATCGACGTTTTGATCATTTCTAATTAAATCTCCCCATACGTGACTAAGCTAGGTGGATCTGAAACTAGGTAGTTATCTCTTTTCTTCTAACCTATGGGAGACAAAGGTACATGGGACCTATTTAATGATTTTAGCATTAGCCACAAAACAGCTACTGCTTTTTTGTCTTCTCATGATCAAACATCAACGTTGAGCACCAAGAGACTGTAGATGCCATTCTTTGTGCGTTCTCTACATTCTTAGCCATCAGGCGCCCTATCAACGAGACTATGTACTCCAAGAAGGAGGCCTCACATGGCCATACGATAGGCCCATTGCCTGGCAACCCAAACTCCTCTTCTGACCTTCTGAAGAGCTCTATGAAGACCTCATTATTAAGATGTGCAAGAGGTATGGCAAAGCATCGCCTATCAGCAGTGTAAACAACAAATTGTCCTCCATCAGCCTTTGTTGATGCTTTACATGCTTTTGCTTTCATGGTGCAATTTATCCTTCGAAATGAAATTCGTTTTGTCCCTGCGGCAGCTATCTTATTCCACTTCCTTGCCATCCTTACAAGCTTCTTGAAATTAACCTGTGAGGAATTTAAATTTCGACTCCAAACGATTCAAACCGGACTGAAACCGAAGCCATCGATAAATGGTTCAATCTTGGTTCTAGTGGATAATGAACCGGAGCCACCGGTTCCAATACCGGAACCGAATCATGAAGAACCGAAACCGAAAACATCAGTAAACGGTTCAGTTCTAGTTCCAATGGATAATGAACCGGAATCAATGGTTCGGAAACCGAAACCAGTGGCTCCAGAACTGTGGTCACCCCAACTAGAGGTAGTCCAAGACTGATATATGACAATCAGGAGCATGTCATCTTGCCTAGTTTTTAGTTTTGTAGAGTATTTCTCAGAAATTAAATATTCCCATTAGAACAAAACGCTGAAAATGGCTCTGATAAATTGTCTCTAGTGGTTAAAGTAGCACTAATATCCTGAGGCAATAACCCTGAGAAAATCCCCAAAAAGAAAAGAGAGAGAGAGAGAGAACCTAGTCCATAGTGGCAATATCCAAATCTCTGACTTAAAAGACTTTGGTCAAATATGTAATTGTGCCCATACTATCCTCCAAGCTTGTCCTGTTTTATTTATATTGGTAAGACTCACTTTGTCGATCGAATGTCTTAGAGCTTAAAAGTTGTTCCTACCACATATATTTTAAGAGTTCATGATCAACATATTCAATGTTGACAAAAACCATGTCTTTGGTGATGATGCCCTGTAACTATTCAACAAGGAAATTTTCTTTAGATATCATTCTATGCTACATATTTTTTATAATGTTGGAGCCACCAACATTTGACCCAAGGACAAAGGGAGGGAGCAGAGGATCAGCAGCACCCCCTGAAATTATAAGAGAAAAAAATTAATATGCATAACCTCAAGTAGAAACGAATCTTCACTAAGTTCCACCTTGTCCTTCCACTATGTAAAATGGACCAAAAACACTTAACAAAGCAACCAATTATCGCATGGCATTGTTGCCCCAAGATTATCGTAGAAGTACATGTATTTACATTGGTGCAATAGAGGACAATGCTTTCAGCACCAATTTTTGTATGCATACTTCCATTCTGCACTTTGAATGCCAATTTTTCAATTCTTATTAAGGTAATATAAGTAGAAATACATGTCTTCATTGGTATAATATGGGACAATTGTAGAGCTTTTCGACCATATCTACATCACCCTACAAGAAACTGTCCTAGGTGGGTGCATTACCTTTTAGCAGACTTGTTTCTTCCATGCCGTGGAAGACACTATCGATATGTAAGACCTATTGATGACATTAAAATATTAGCCACAAACAACTAATTGTCTTTCAGTCCTCCCATGATTGAACATCAACGATGAGCAATGAGATGTTGCAGACGCTGCTAACAGTGCATTCTCTACATTCTTAGCCATACAACTCCCTATCAATAAGACTATGTACTCCAAGAAGTAGGCATCACATGGCAATATGATAGGCCCATTGCCTGGCAGCCCAAACTCCTCTCCAGACCTTCTGAAGAGCTCTATGAAGACCTCATTATTGAGATGTGCAAGAGGAATGGCAAAGCGTCGCCTATCAGTGGTGTAAACAACAAAGTGACCTCCATCATCAGCCTTTAATGATGTTTTACTTGCTTTTGTTTTCATATTGTCATTTGTCCTTCGAAATGAAATTCGTTTTCTCCCTGCAGCAGCTTCCTTCTTCCACTTCCTTGCCATCCTCGCAAGCTTCTTGGAGATGATCATTCTCCCTTGTTCCAAGAAGAATGGAAGAGTTATGGAAGGTCAAAAGACCAAGTTTCTCTTTCACTTTCGATAGCGAATATTTCTCGAATGTGTTGAAGGCAGTAGAATATGGTTCCTTTTATACAAAAATGTGATGCCATACCTAGCTTGTTAGATTTATGCAGTTGAAGTATCCTAGAGCTCTCAAGAGACAAATTATGTATGATACAAGTCATTGACGACTTAAACTAACTCAAACTTGGTGAAAGGAACAAGAGTAAGAATTTATTATATGGTAATATCATTAATAGGTATTAGGTATCCAAAGGCCAACTGTATTCATTTACTAGGAAAACAATAAAAATCTTAGTCAAGAACACAATTTTCTCGACAATGTCAAATTGTCTACTTGGACAAAGAACTCTAGCACCCACCCTTGGATTTATCTCTTGAAGTTAAACTTGTGCTCAGCTTTCAAGGTAAAGCAGTCTTTTAAATTTTGATCGAAAATACGAATAATACAAAAAGAGGATCAGAATATCTGACTGGAGCCTAAGGACTAGTGACATTGTCCAAGACTGATCTACACGTCAATTTGTAGTATGTCATCTACCCCAATTTTAAGCTTCGTGCATGCCTCTGCTCAATTGTCTCCTTTTGTTTTCTGGATGCCCAAAAAAAAGTCACTATTTCTTACTAGTCTTTCTTTTCATTTTTCAAGTATCTGAAATACTGCCAACATCATTCTACCTTCACCGCTCCATACAGCTTCCAAACTTCTTGTCCACTAATGTTTTATATCCCAAGTTAGTTCTTAAGTTTATTGCAGGAAGGTGTTTTACCTGTTTTAAATGGGGGATGAAAAGTAGCTGGCAACCCTACACAAAAAGTTCAAGCTTGAGTTTTGTATTGGATGGTGGTGGTGGATGTTTGAGTTTTATATTTGATGATCATTCTGCAAATTGCCACGTAATTCCTGTTCAAATTGAAATTACGATCCCGGAATTCACGGTTAAGTTTTGTAAGAATCAACTGATCTTCCAACAATCATAATGTGTTTTGCATATCTTTTTCATGGTTAAGTTTCTTGTAAGACATCACTTACATACGATAATTACAAGGATACGCCCAACACCCACAAAATAAGAGTAGAATCTATGAAATGGTTCTATTTCTAGTTTATATCAAACCGTTCTTTTCGGTTTAAGTGGGAAAAGAGAGAGACGAATAGAAAAAGAAAAAAGAAAAGTCACCAATATTAGTGTTTTGACTGCTACAAAACGAGGCCAGAGGTAGCATGTTAAACATTTCCATGACTGGTTCCTTGTTTTGGTACCTAGTCTTTGCCAAGTTGGAGAGAAAATTTTGTCCATTACGCAATTTTTGCTGTTACTAAGATTGAAAACTTGTCTTCCTCTTACGGATAAACAACAACAATGTCTTCACCATCTTTCTATTGAATATTCCCAGGGTTAAAACTTGTTCCTTCCATAGGCTTTTCAAGAGTTCACGGCAAACATATCCAATGTTGACAAACACCGTGTCTTTGTTGATGTGTTGCTGATGCCCTGTTAAGTATCCAAGGAGAAATTTTTGTTAGAAGTTGGAGGAACAAGAGCAAACCAAACACTCATACTCGACACACACAGTCAAGAGAAAACAAAAGGAAGAGAAGTAGAAAATTTGAATTGCTTGAGTTGCTTGAATGGAAATGAACTACAGAGGTGGGTAGTTATACTAATTTAGTCTAGACACATTAACGCCTAGGGCTTAGTACATGAGCAAACTAAAGCAAATAGAAGGGCAAAACACATGTAAAATGCTTTACTCCAGCGGGGTGTCGATGGATCTGCCAGGGTGCACATGCTTCCATTTTTTCTCATAACTTTCTACATACAAGTTGGATGCTGATGAGAATTGATGCATTTCAAATTGGTCAACAATATATTTCCAATGACATGTCTTTTGCACATTTTATATATTGAGATTGGTTCCTTCAAATTTTGAATTGACAACTTGGCTGCATATTTTTATAATATGGGAGCCACCAACATTGGACCGTCAATTGACAACTTGGCTAACTCAAGTAGCAACGAAGCTCCACTATGCTTTGCCTTGCTTCTCCGATTATGTAATATCACCAAAAGAATGAGCATCCCAAACAACTATCGCATGGTATTGGTGGCCATGAATATCCTTTTAAGGCATTGAATAACTTTGCGATTCTTATTAAGGCCATATAAGAAGAAGTATGTACATTAGTATAAATACATGAGAGACTCAGGTTTTTAACCATATCTACATCACGCCACACGAAGCTGTGCTAGGTGGGTGTCATACCAGGTAGCTTCCATGTTTCTTCTATCCCATGGAATACAGTACAGATACATAAGACCATTGATGATATTAACATTGGCCGCAAATAATTAATTGTTTGTCTGTTGTTCCATGATTGAACATCAATGATGAGCACTGAGAGGTTGCAGATGCCATTAAGAGTGCATTCTGTACATTCTTAGCCATCCGACGTCCTATCAACAAGACTATGTACTCCAAGAAAGAGGCATCGCATGGCAATATGATCGGCCCATTGCCTGGCAACCCAAACTCCTCTTCAGACCTTCTGAAGAGCTCTATGAAAACCTCATTATTGAGATGTGCAAGAGGAATGACAAAGCGCCGCCTATCAGTGGTGTAAACAACAAAGTGGCCTTCATCGTCAGCCTTTGATGATGTTTCACTTGCTTTTGTTTTCATATTGCCATTTGTCCTTCGAAATGAAATTCGTTTTCTCCCTGCTGCGGTTACCTTCTTCCACTTCCTTGCCATCCTCTCAAGCTTCTTGGAGCTGATTATTCTCCCTTGTTCCAAGAAGATCAGAAGAGGTAAAGAAGGTTGAAAAATCATTTTTTTTTCTGTGGACTTTCGATAGGGTATATTTTCTGGAATGCTTTGAAGGAAGGAGAAGATGGTTCCTTTTATACTGAAATGCGAAGTCATACCCTATTAGATTTGTATACTTGGAAGTATAGAATCCTAGAGCATGCAAGAGACAGATTACATTAGGAACCAGTCATGGACGACTTAAACTAAGGTAAAGTGGTGAAAGGAACAATAACAAGAATTTATTTGCTTTTAATATTGTTAACAGACCAAATCAAATGCGTTACTAAGAAAATGGAAATCTTTTGTGAAGTACACAATTTTATCGACAATATCAAACACTTTACTTGGGCTAAGAATTCTTGCAGTCACCTTTGGATTTATCACCTGAAGTAATATTTCTCATCAGCTTTAAAACAGGTACAAGATAAATATAGAAACAGAATATTTAGATGGAGCATAGGAGCTCTGATTCTGCAAGAGAGAGTCCCAGACTGATATACGACGAGGGGCATGTCATCTACCCTTGTTTTTTAGTTTTGTAGAAGCATTACTCAGAAATAAATATTCTTGTTGTCATTGTAAGTGAAATATAAGTATGGAGCTTAGGAGGTCTGACTCTTGCATGAGTTTTGTAGCACTAATATCAAAAATAAAATGATAACAAACTCCCTTCGCCTGGTGGTACAACAAGAGGCAGTCATTTGAATTTTCACAATGACCTTTTCGTAAGAACACACTGATGATGGTAATCTCAAATGTATATCTTCTAGTATTATCTCGTTGGCAATTACTATCATGAAGACATACTTTCAGAGCTGGTTGTTTGGTTCAAGACATCCCAAACTGAAATAAACTTCACTATCCGCAAGGGAAAGGCATTTTGACAAAATTTGTCTCAGGCAGAACTTTTACTCCTTAAAATAAATAAATAAATAAATACTCATTTGATGGCAATTAGCAAAAAGCTATCTTTCAATTTCAGAAATCAATTTGAACTTCAAATGGAAGGACAAGGTAAACAGAAACTACACGTCTTTGGATTTCAACCCCTCTTGATTTTCTGCATTCTGATGCCAAACCATTCTATGGTAACACAATATCATCAGCTAATACACAGCTGATTTCAAGCTAACAATGTCCAGATTTACAGAGTCTAAAAATGTGCATATGAAAGAAGACAAAAGGATTAACGTGTTCCTCGAAGAATCAAAGCCAGAAGATAACAGAGTCCAGCATCAATCGATGATAGTGCAACAATAAGTATAGCCACAAGAACTAGGGTGAGGCTGGCAGTCTTCAGCTGCAAAATAGTAAAGCCTCCTGACGTTAGCTGTTGACATTGATCACGTATCAGATAGAACAAGGAAATACGTAAGTTTGTGATCCCCACAGCTCCCAAACCCTCAACCCACCCTTTTCCCCAGAGAGAGAGAGATCATGTATCACGCATAATATAAAAAGCAAACATGGGTTATGGATACAAACTGAGTTTGTATCCTGGTAAGATGGATTTGTGCACGTGTGTGTGTGCAGGAAAAAGTGTGAGAGATAAAGAGAGACAGCAAAATGGAAAAATATGAAGATAGTAGTGTTTCATATCCAGCAGGTTGTCGCAGGAAATAGCACTAATTTTCCCATCTCCTACTTAGATGTAACAGAACAAGAAGACATTAAATGAAAAACAGGGGAAAATGACAAGAAGATCTGAAATTAATCCTGAAATCAAGATAAATCAGATTTTTTTTTTTAAAAAAAGGACACTAGTGGTGAGACATTATGCATTGACCACCCAGAACTATTCCCCAAGAAGTCGAAAGGCAGCAACCCTCTGGCACATGATAAAGGATTGAAACACAGAACTCTCCAGCGTTCATAGAAGTTTTGTACTAACCTCCACCATCAAAATCAGGTAAATGGATCACACTACACTAGACTAGTTCAGAGTTCATTCAATCAAGCAAATAAGGCAGTTGCAACTGAAAAACAGGACAAGAAATAGCCGCTGGAACATAATGCATCAAAAATATTCCAAAACATGCATAGAGAGGGCAGAAAAGCTTCCTACAATGTGCATCCACATGGAAGCCCAAAGACTATGTTTTGCAAACGAAACCATAAGCTCATAACATGCTCACAGATTTTGGTTTCCAACTTAAATGATGCATTAAACAACTGTGACAATACATACCGTGGAGTGAAAGCTGGGCCACTCTATGTACTTCAGCTGGCCAGGTTGCTCAACTAGAAAAGCCAATAAAGATCTTAAAGCCCTAAGTAGGATATGAACTATTAGTCTTTTGTGCAGATTCCTAATATATAAATACTGTTTCTACTTCATAAAACATGGAGGATTGCATGCATAATACCTGGCAGCTTCCTTGGCCAAACTTGCCCAAAAAGGCTCCTCCGAAAAGTCACCCTCAAATCTCAGTTCAGGATTGTTTCCTCCCACTTGAGCTACAAAACACGTGCTTAAAAGCCTAGGTGAAAAACATTGATTCCTCAATTTTGGAACCTGCCAGAAATATAAAGAGAACCATGATTCTAAAAGAAAAAGCAATACAAGTTAAGAGGAATTTCACCTATATATCAAGGAGTTTTCTTAAATAACCTTTCCCAGTCCAACCCGGTGAACATTGAAATGTCCAAATTTAGTCCCTAACTGTCTTGGTGGCCCAGATTGAATTAACCCTGTAGAAATCGGAGAGCAAAAATATGTAAATCATGCATTGATAAATCGAAGAATCTACGAAGATAGCAGCCTTTTCTATACCAGAGTACCTGAACAAGGTGCCATCCCTCTGCACAAACTCACCATTTTCTATGCCAGAGTATGCTGCCAAAACCAGAAAAAAGATAGCAGCTTTAAATAGACAAATGACTTTTAGATCAAGGGAAAGCTGAGATATCACTAATGAGATGGATTATGGTCTTGAAAGATTTAACGGTAAAAAAAAAAAAAAACAAAAAAAAGACGATCGTCCTGCAAGTAAGCAACGAAGATAACATCATGTTAGGAATGAATTTGAGATAAAGTTACACCGACACCCAGAGAGAGAAGCAGGAAATATTGCCATCCCTCTGCAATCAAAGTAGTTATCTCATTCTCAGAGAGAGAGAGAGAGGGAAAAAATCTAGTTGGCGTTTCAATGAATTGGAAATATTTTACAAAGAAAGGCGCAATTCACATTGCATTTGATTTAGTAAAGTGAAAATCAAGATTTTTCACATCCACAAAAAAAAGCAACATATGCGTAGGGAATGTGCATGGAATTTAGCTGAATTCTTGAATACCCAATTTCTTGATTTGTCACTAGTACTCAAAGAAACCCTAAAATGAACGTCGCACATTGTGAGAGAGATGGTACCTGAAACAGAGATCGTCAAATCAAGAAAGCGCGAGAGAAAGCAAATCGCCAAAAGCTGTTCATGGTTGTTGTAAGTTTTGAAGTGCTTAAAGATGGGGAAGAGCGAGAAAGAGAGTACCTGAAAATCGACGGATTTTTTTTGGGGGGGGGGGGGTCTGATGTAGTCTCTCTCGGCATTAGGGTTTCGCCTCTCCGTTCTCGAAGATAAGAATTTGGAAATGGAAAAGTTGTCTTTTGGGTTTTAGGCCCACCCAGAAAATATAAGGCCCAGAACAGTGTAAAAACGTTTCGTTTCATACTTGAATTCATTTTATCCTCCTGGGGACTACTTGAGTTTTGGGAATTTTCCAATGAATGTCGGGAATTTTTTAATTATTATTAATTACTATAAAATTTATAATAATTAACCCATTAAATAGAAAATATAATAATTGTTAATTATTTGATTGCAATTGACTTCTGTTTTACTGTTTACCCCTGACCACATATGGCACGATAGAGAAAATCTAAGCAATTTAATTAATCCAAGTCACCATTTATTTCCTATTAATGAGCTTGTCTTATAAAAGCATGACAAGAACAAAATGGATCGGAGAAATTTGAAAAATTGGAGCCAGGAGATCTAGCTCTCCTCTGGGAAATTGAAATTAGATGAACTTAAAATCAGTTAGGATTTTTAATATTAAAAACTTTCTTATGTACTATTATTTTTTGACCAGGACTTATTGAATTTCATCTTCCTATTGTTTTGTATAATCTATTTTTCTTTTTGGTTTTAACTAATCAATTATCTAGTTTTTCGACTAATCTGATTCGAGTACTGTGAGGTCTGATTTAAGTGTTGACTCTCCCGATATCAATTTTTTTTATTGTCAAGAATTGAATTCAAAATTTTAATTATATGAATAATGCACGAGCTTTTCACATTATATGCCACTTGCTAATCACATCACTATCATCTTCTCCTAAGTTTTTTTTTTTTTTTTTTGATGTGAGTTTTGGGTTCAGTGGCTTTGGATTCACAAGTAATTTGCTAGACTATACCTATCAATCAATAAAAGTAAAAGTGAAAAAAAAATTGTGAATTATTTTACTGTTTTATTATAAATTAAGAAGCAAGTTGCCAACAATTAAAATTGCAATATTGTATGAAATGTGCGTCATTTTATATTTTTTGACTTCTCTCTATGATATTGTCCAACTTTCTATCTATAATTTATCTCTTAGAGTATTAAGGCTATGAATTTATTTTTAGACAAATTTATTGAAGGTCTTTTTCATCCACCAAAGAACATTTAATATATGCTAATGAGTAATAATGTGGCATAGTGAAAGTGATTTCTTATTTCTCCATCATGGGCTGAATTGTGGAAGGAATAAAGTAAATTGAGATACAGATGAAAAATGAAAAAAATATATATATATATATATATATATATATATATATGTATAATAAATGAATCACAAGTCTCGCAGCTTCTAGATAAGAAAATGATTCAAAATGTCAATGAGAAGGCTCCAGCACGGAAAGGATGACTTAAATGTGTCAAAGTCATGCATTTTAACGCAGCTACTGTGTTTTTCCTCTGTTTTATTTGGAAACAAAACCACAAGGAAAGGAAAGGACAATAAAGTTATTAACTACGAATCCAGAAATTGATGTATGATCAATCCCAAAATTTGAGATCAATTCAGAGAATCATGCATCTGTTCATTAGAAATTAAAGGGTTCCTAGAAAAGAGAGAGAGAGAGAGAGAGAGAGAAATGCATGTATGTGGTCCGACACCATTTTTAATTTTTTGAGAATGGATTTTAGAATTCAAACAAACAATTCACAGCTGTGGTCAAGAATTGGGATATATATGGTCTAAATAAAGCATTGTTTCTTTGAATTTAACTTTGTTAGTACGCAACTTCAATCTAACCCCATTATTGGTCAAAGAAAATCTTCCACTCCATTCACATTTCCATGGAATAAAAACATTATTAATTCCCACTTTAAGACTACTTTTATATTTTTATTTAAGGAGAACTTTCAAGGAATTTTACCCAAGCTTTAGAAAAACACTTCCATTTTACACAACTAATAGGCCATTCATCCGCAGCCACTGGGTTGGTGGTGGGGGTTTGGTAATTCTAATCTTATGTAATAGCTTATCATTGAAAATAAATAAATAAATAAATAAATAACAATGAATAAATGATTCCTAAAACTCTTTATCATCAATATTGAAATTTTAAAATAAACTATAAAGTTTTTTTTTCTTTTGGCCCAAACATGTCATAATATTGGAAAAAGGGAGAAACCATCAAGGTGGTAAATAAATTAATATTTTGGTAAATAGTTTTTCTTCTGATTTTTTTTTTTTAAATTCCATTTGCTCTTGTTTATTTACCTAAACAATTTGTTACGAGTATAATGTTTTGACTTTTTTAGTTTATTAAATAAGTTGAATTTAAATATAAAATTCAAAATCTTTAAAAAAAAAAAGTGGACTAATTTAAAATTCCACTTGACTCTTTTAATTATATATAAAAACAAAGTTGATATCAGTTTTGACACGGCTTAATTAAATTAAAAAATAAATTAATTTTGAATATCTCTTACCTAACGTTAATTCAACTCAAATTCAATTTTTTTTTTAAAAAAAAAACTAATGTGGTCAAACCACTTTTTTTGGAGGGGGGAAGGGGTTGTTTGGGAGAGGGATAAAATCCAAAGGGATAGAGCAAACCCTTTAAAATGTATATCGATGGGACATGGCTCAAGATCCAAACCAAAAGAAGGAATTCTCAAGAAACCCACGAAGTACGCTTACAGATCAGTACTTGACGATCGTCATGATAATCTACCAAAAAGTCTTTGTCGTTCAGATCGATCTGTCAAACGATACGGTCTCAGTCACCCCGTTAACCGATCGCAACTCACCGAGCAAAGGTAGTCGCTCCGATTGGACAAGCAAATGTCAGCCCTCCAACTGGACGAGTCTTGAAGGCCCCTTATCGGTCAAGTGACCGAATGATATGTAACACTCAAAGCGATTTTAAAGGAAAGTCAGAATTTTCTTAACTTCACTCTCTCATTTCATAATAGCAAATCCCAGATCTTTAAATTAAGGAAAGCACCCCTCCTAAAAATTGTAGTTCTATCGATAAATAAGAATCGTAATCAACTCATAATATTAACTTTTGAAATTTTCGAATCAGTTCGATAAGAAAAGTATGATTGAAGTCCGCCGACGGCGCACGTCTCTCAAAAAAATAAGTTATTCCAAAAACTCCCAGAAGGAGGTATGTTCTCTAGACCTAACACTCTAGGTACACTGATCACAGTGAATAGTTTTCTCTCAATTCTCAGTCTGTTTCTTTCAATCGAAAACCTCTCTTTACTGACTTGAGCGTCGGAACCTCCCTGCAGGAGCACTCTCCGGTAGTTTTTACAGATGTATCTACCTATTGACGGTTATTGTTCGGGTCAGAAAGAGTCGGTATCTGTGAAGTCATAATTCACCTCTAACATATACTTTAAGTATTCTTAATAATAAAATATATGTCCGCATCAATTGCTAAAAGGAAAATAAGAAATTTACAAATTTAATAACTATTTTATACTCATTTATGGAAAAAATTTATAAGTTTTAATGAACTCCTACTTTTCTATGTGTAATTTTTTACTCAAAACAAGAAATTTCACATTTATGAAAGAGAGTTGAAAGCACCCAAACAAACACTCCTATGAAACCCAAAATTACTTATGTTTTGGGTTTTTTAGACAACCAAGCCTCATGCCGTAAGTTAGAGTGTTGTTATTCAAGCCCACCAACCCCCAATTCTACGTGGCCCATAGAGTGAGTAATTATCAATCAACCACAAACCCTTTTGATTGCCAATTAGACCAAGTCCAAGTCAAGGCTTTAATGATATTTTCCATAGTCCTAAAAAGGATGCTAGCGAAAGTAGCGGTGCATGGAGACGGCAGCCAACCTTGCTGGTCAAGCAAGTGCCCCTACCCTACTCATAAATGCTGGTCAAGCATACCCATCCTCTTAGCACACCCCCATTTTGTTCAATTTTTCTTTTTTTAATTTGATTTTGTCAATCAACATATTTTGTTCTGTGCCGATATTTCCTTTGTCTCTATATATAAAGCCCTAGCTTGAGTAACACTTTGTTTTTGTGGGCAAACAAAAAGAGAAGAGCCCAACAAAAATCAAAGCTCTTGACATTAGAGTCCCTAGAGACTTGTGTGAGAGTACTAAAAACTATGGCTGAGCTAGATGAAGTAACATCTGCACCTATAACCCCAAGACCACCTATATCGGCTCCGCCATCACAGCTGCACTCGCCGTCTCTGACACGGTCGCCGCTCCTCTCCACTGAGGACCATCCTGCGGCAGCAACTACAGAAATTACAAGAAAGACCCCAAAAACCCCAAGAAGTCCAAGAACACCAAACGTTATTAGAACGCCTAGATTCATTACTCCAATAGCAAGTCCCATAAGGAGAGCTCTTCATCTAACAAGGCTTGATCCTCAAGACGCTTGGCTACCTATTACGGAGTCGAGAAATGGAAATGCTTACTACGCAGCCTTCCATACACTTTGCTCTGGCATTGGCATTCAAGCACTCATTCTTCCTGTTGCCTTCACAATTCTTGGATGGTATGTTCATATATTTCCTCTTACTGATTATTAGGAACTTATGTAGCTTCTCTTGTCTCACCTCTTACCACATATGGGAACTTTCTAAAGTGAAAAGTTCGATTGATCCAATCTTGTTTCTATGTTTTGTGCTGCAGGACTTGGGCAATTATATGCTTGACTTTGGCATTTATATGGCAACTTTACACTCTCTATTTGCTAGTTCAACTTCATGAAAACACTGAAACAATGACTCGCTACTGCAGATACCTTCAACTCGCCTCTGCAACTTTTGGTATAAATTTCTTTAGAAACCCTGAACCAAAATTCCTTTAATAGTCTGTAAAAAGTCCAAATTTGAATTATTGAATTTAAAATATATATATATAAATCAAATCTTTTAATCTATTAATTCAATTTCAAAAATTCAGTCTCAGATTTCATAAATAAATTAGTCGTGTATCAAATATACTGAGTCAATAATTGACACCTTAACTATAAAAGGAACAGATTAAGCAATTATAGTTTGGTAAAAATTTGATTAAAGTCTAAATTTGATGTGCCAAAAAATGTTACAGGCGAGAGGCTAGCAAAAATATTGGCAGGACTTCCAATAATATACCTATCCGGAGGCACATGTGTGGCACTAATCATCCTTGGAGGATCAACATCAAGGACCTTCTATCAAATTCTATGTGGGCAGCTATGCACATCCAAGCCATTAACTACAGCGGAGTGGTACTTGGTCTTTACATGTGCTGCTGTTCTTCTCTCTCAGTTGCCCAACTTGAACTCCATTGCGGGCATTTCGCTGGTTGGAGCGATCACTGCCGTTGGATACTGTTCCTTCATTTGGATCACCTCTGTTGCCAAGGGCAGGCTACCTGGTGTTTCCTACAATCCGGTGAAATCTAATGGCCAAGTTGCTGATTTTTTCGCTGTTTTGAATGCACTTGGGATCATAGCTTTTGCTTTCAGGGGTCACAATCTTGTTCTTGAGATTCAGGTACATAATCACTTCTCTCTTAACCCTATTTAGCAAATTATTTTTCTATTTTAAACATATAAAAATTTCTTCCATTAAGGTCAAATATGTATCATATTAAGGTTTGGGGTTGGATTGGAATAGCTTGATAGTCTTGACCAATCTTATTTTAATAATGTTTTAGACTTGCATGTGAAAATCTGGTGTGAAACTGGGAAAATGGCAATGAAAGAAAAAGCAATTAATTCAATTAATTATGATTAAGGAAAGAAGGGGACATACATATACTTGAAAGTTATCCTTTTGAGCAGTGAACACCGTGGTACGTTTTTGACTTCTAGTGATACATAAGCACGTTGAAAATGTATGGTTCATGCTGGTTTCCAAAGTTTACAGCTCTGAATCGAAAGTTTGGTCAATCTTGGCACGTCATCATGACATTGAAATTAAATTAAATGTGCAGTCAACGATGCCATCAAGTGAGAAGCATCCCTCTCGGGTCCCAATGTGGAGAGGAGTCAAAATTGCCTATACCATTATTGCTTTGTGCCTGTTCCCTCTGGCAATTGGAGGCTATTGGGCATATGGTCAGAAGGTACTTTATTTATGGCTTATTTTCTTTGATTTAAACCGGTAATACAGAAATGGGCAGACCCCTAACAACTCCGATAAATAACATTTTTTAAATATGGTTTTATCATGACAGATACCACAAGCAGGCATGTTAACAGCATTCTACAAATACCATAGGACCAACACATCCCAATTCATCCTAGGACTGACAAGTTTATTTGTTATTGTTAACGCGGTAAGCTCATTCCAAATCTATGGAATGCCAATGTTTGATGAATTGGAGTCCCAATTCACCAAGAGGAGGAAGAAGCCATGTCCATGGTGGCTTAGGGTTACCTTCCGTTTCCTATTCGGATTCATATGTTTCTTCGTTGCGGTGGCAATTCCATTCCTGGGTAGTGTCTCGGGCCTCATTGGTGGGCTTTCATTGCCGGTCACTTTATCATTCCCATGCTTCATGTGGCTTAAGGTTAAGAAGCCCAAAGTCTATGGCCCAGTTTGGTGGATCAATTGGATCTTGGGCATTGTTGGGATAGGCCTAAGTGCACTTTTGATTTCTGGTGGTGTGTATACGGTGATTGACAATGGGACCCAGTTGAGCTTTTTCAAGCCTCAATAGTTTGAAATATATGTTGAAACAAAATAGGGTTAGGTCCGTTGTTTGTTTTCGATGTTGTTCAAGTCAAAACAATTGAACTTTGGTGTGTGTTTTGCAGTTGTAATTGTGATATTTTTTGTTCTTCTAAAAGAACTGAAGAATAATTTAAAATTCAAATAGTGATTTATTTTTAAATCTCTCTCTCTCTCTCTCTGTGATACAAAATTTAGATGCTTCTTGTTTCTCTAGTGCCCCACTACAGAAAACTAAACCCAATATGAAAGGAATAAAGGACTGATTTTTGATGTGATGATTGCTTAGGTTATCAAGAACAAATCGAATGCAAAACTCTCTCATACTTTTTTACTACTTGTTCTATTAGACCAAATTCTGTATATAATTTATTGCTTAAGAGATTGTTTTTATGCTATTGAAAGATTTTTGTTTAAAAAAATTAAATTATTATTATATCAATAATTTTTATATTAAAAAGTTTACCGGACTTTAACTTAGCAACGAGTTGATATCCAATTATAATTTTAGAGGATGAACAACAATTGAGATTTTAATTTCCCAAACTAATTTTTTTTCCTTGATAAGAAAAAAAAAATAAAAGAAAAGTATAAAGGTAGATTATCCATATTAATAACATTTTTAGAGGGGTTCATTCAAATTTTAATAGTGACCGGATCATTTATTAATTATATAAAGGTAGATTATCCATATTATATAATTCTAAACAAACTAATCTCAAAAAGAAAAAAAAAAAAAGAACATGTGAGCCTTAATAAAATGCATTAGCATGACTTTGAACATGGTGGGGAAATGTTGTTGGTCTTGTTCCCATCTCACCTCCACTCTAATATTAATTAATTTCATAAAAGGAGGATGTGAGGAAGACGCAGTCAACTTTTTTGAGCTATTAATTAATTTTTTGAACGCAACCACTTATTATCCAACCATAACAAGAAAGAAAGGCTAAATATCTACAAAATTAATGTTATGTTGACTTGATTCCAAAATTTCCATTGTGCTTGTTCGAGTTTTCTAACTATTTTGTCTATTTCCAAGAGCCCCCGTCAAATAATCAAAAATAAAATATCTACTTGCACAATATGAATCTAGGATAAGCAAGATCGAATCCACAAAACATGATGAATTTATTTCTTTTAAAGAAAATAAAATAAAATAAAAATATGAAAGGTTGGAAAAAATAACTAAACTAATAAAAATAAAAAATTCAAAAAATAAAAATAAAAAAATTAATAGAAAAGAAAATTTTCAAGTCAAAGGAATTATTTCCACCTAGATTTCATGTGATTGATCATTGATTTATCTAAAGATCTCAGCACCCATAAATAAATTGGTTATAGCTATCGACAAATGCCTAACGATCAATCTCTCCTTATTTCGTCAATAATTAAGAGAATCTCATTAATTATTTTCTCAATTGAGAGTCAATTCTAGAAAAACTCTTATGATTGAAAATCTCAACAACATTAAGATTTAAAGAGACATAATTCTAATTAATAAACACACGACGGATTCATTTAAATTAGATTATTTAATCACATAATATTAATGTCATTTACCACTTTATTAAAACTAATAAATAATTACGAATTTACCGTTTTAATTAGTTGTAAATTACTCTAGAACTATTAAATACTGGTCACTATTTAATAAATCTTAAAAAATCATGAACCATGAGTGTAAGAATCAAATAAATACCTATAAGATATTAATTTAATAAACTTAATTAAATCTCATAATTATCAATCATCACGGTTTCAATATCCTTCAATTAAAATATAAAATTAAAGATAACATAGAAGGAAGAGAAAAACTCACAAAAATGAATAAGAAAAATTCTGATTGTATAAAAAGAAAGAAAAAAAAAATTGCTTCCCCAAGAAAAACGTGACTTTTGGTGAAATAAGTCCAGAAGGAAATTAAATAAGATTGCTGGATGTCAAAGAACATGATTTCCTCTCTTTCTTTTTTTTTTTTTTTTTTTTTTTTTCTACCGGCTGCTTGTTGAACGTGGGATGTTGCCCCTTTGGGACTCTCCTCACGGGTTACTTCTTGGAGGAGGGGCGACTGCCCCGTCTAGGGCTCCTCTTCACTCAATATAATTTTTTATAAATAGGAATAAGTTAATTTAATTTTTAAAGTAAAAATTTTTATAAATTTTAGGTAATTACTAAATAACAAATTATAAGGGGTTTAAAATTTTCAAAATTCTTATTCTCAAATATTTAAAAATATCTAAATATTTATAAATCTTTCATACTTCTAAATTTGTCATATTTTCCTTTTTTTTTCTTCAAAAGCCTTCTCAATCATTCATATTATATCAATTACCACAAAATACAATAATTAGTGTAATATTCATTCAAAAATAGAATAAAATAAACTGTAATTATTATACTAACTTATGCCTTATCAAATTCCCTCACATTTAAATAATACTTGTCCTCAAGCATTTCTAACCAAAATAAAATTAAAACTACTGAAAGCAACTTATTTTTCTTTCGAACTACTAAGTCAACGTATGTCATAAAAATTGAACTAGAAAAATAATCAAAACAACAAGTATTTCACAGTATTTCATACAAGAACAACTATTACAAATCCCAACAATTTATTATGAAATCGAAATAGCAAGATTGAATATTCCTAAAGATCTTTCATTTGGTTATAACGTGACTATGGTTAAAGGGTAGGATAAAAAGGTATATTAAGGGTTAAAAGATACCAAAGAAAATATGCAACTAATCATATTATTTTTTTGCGATAACACGTTGTCCCACACAAATAGCATACCAAAAATATATGATCTTGATACCCACATATGCTCAACATAGCCAACAGTTAAGAACAAATAAAAATATCAGACTTTTTCTCCGCAGTCCATGATTGAAATGAAATTCTCAGGGATGTAACATTTTTCTCTCATTTTTTTCTTTTTTTCGCTGCTACTTTTTTTTTGAATAATTTTTTAGCACAAAAGGTGAACAAAATCAAACTTTTTCCTTCGTTTTTCATATGTAGCAAATATCATCATCAAAACTCTAATCGATACATATCTCATGAGATAATCATATAACTATTATCATACAATTAACTATATATATCCTTAGTACAAGGGTTGAAACACAAGCCAAAATAGGATTGTGGTGTTGTATTGAAGGGTTTTGAAGAAAGAAAGGGTTTCAGACTCAACTTGGTTCACTAAAGGGATCATAAATATTTTGGTAATGATTTTTACGAAAGCCAAAATAGGGTCAAATCTAGGTGTCTTTATCATTTCAATGCATGAAACCCTAAATGTGATCTCGAAATACATAACATTGGAAGTTCTAAAATAACCAATCCAAGTATGATATTCACTCAAGAAGAAAAGAAATTCCGAGTACAAAAAATGAATTTGCTCACTTGTTTGGCTCAAAATCTCATTTTTAAATGGGGTTATATCAAATCTTGCATATTTATCTTTTAAAGAAAATTATTAAAGACATGTATAATCATTACAAGTACAAAAACCATTGATACGAATTATTTTTCATAAATTTCTAACGAACCAAATAACACATATCAATTTAAAATTTTCAATTTTTTTTTAATTTTTCTCTTTTTTTCTTGTTTTTTAATTAAATAAAATTAAACAAAACTAAATCTATTGTAGAAAAATAAACAAACTATCAAAAACAAAAACATGAAATATTCTCCACACATCTAAATCATACATTGTCCCCAATGTATGCTAAGTGAGAAAGAAAATAAAAATAAATAACTATCGTCTCAAATAAAAATAAAAATAAAAAGATAAAGTGAGAACAAAACTTTTCTGGGGTGGAGCGGTGAATAGAGGGGTCAAATCCAACAAGTTTTGAAGAAAAAATTATGATGGTAGCAATAGGCCCCTTGTTAGGGCGTAAGCACGACCTAACTGATGTGCAATTCTGGTCACTTAAAAATATTAGTAAAACTGGACAGCAATGAAAGCTTGTTAAGGCGTGGGCACGCCGTAATGGCAAAACACTTCTAATTATCAAATTTTTCAGTATTTATTCACTTAAAAAAAATCAAAACCAAACCTAAATCAAATCAAATAAATATGAAATAAAAATCATAAAAGAAAATATTGAGTTACCTCCCAACAAGCGTATTTGTTTAATGTTTTTGGCTCGATATTATCTCTTCATTTCAATCTCGTTCAAATACTGATCCGATCCATTTAGATTTCAACATACCTGACATGAACTTCAATTTTGAATTGAAGTGAAGGATTTTATAGCCTACCAATGATTGTTTTCACTGTGAGAGTTTGTCATCAAGAAATTTGTTCCATTCTATAACCTTATTTGTCACATTTTCCTTAAAAATAAATCCAATTTATCTTACACAAAATTATCATGAACAATAAATTCCACAATTCCATCATGAAAAATAGACTTAAAATCATTTGGATACTCAATAATATCAACAATATTAAAAGTATCAATTTTATCATCAAATTCAAGAGTTAAAGTATCCAAATCTATATCAATTTTTGTCTTGACTTTTTTCATAAATGGTTTTGACACTTGTTTTATTATTTCAAAGAGAGAAATGTTGGATCCTTCTTTTGGAGAAGTTCCAAAATCTCTTTCTCTTCCTCTTCTTTTGGTTGTGTCAATCTGCTAGGAACAGGTGGTAAAATCAAAATTTTTGTCTTAAAAGTGTTGGACTCGTTATTTACCTCCTTGGTGGATTCATTCACTGTTGATGATTTCTGTATTTACTCGATTTCCCTATCTGCTTCGGCTGTTGATGAATTGTGTTGCACCTCTTTTGATGAATTTTTCAATCGACTCATGGTTGTCATCAATTGTGACACTTGATTTTTCAAATTTTGGATGTTGGCTCTTGTCTCTTGTTGAAATTGTTGGCTTTCTTGTTAAAATCGTTGATTAAATTATCAAAGTGCTGTTAGCCAAACTTTTAACAATCTCTTCTAGAGACGTACCTTGACTCGAAAAATTTTGTTGAGGTTGAAATTGAAATTGGACTTATAGTTGTTGTTGGAATCGTTGTTGTCAATTTCCATAATTGAAATATGGTTCATTACACCATTCTTGATTATAGATATTTGAATATGGATCACCATAAAGAATGGGGCACTTATCGGTTGGATGATCTCTTTTTGAACAAATTTCACAAGTTTATACCGATTATTTTTGTCTTACAACAATTTTTTCCACAAGATATGTTAGTGCATCCAATTTTTTTATCGATGGAAGAAAAATTTACCTTATTAACTCTCTTTGGAATATGTTGTCATATTCCAAACTGTTGAGGAGTATCAATATTAGGAAAATTATTGCAAAAAGTATGTTTGTTAAAATCAGGAAATAACAACTCCCTTAAAGTCTTTTGTGTGGCCATGTCCGAGTGTTTAAAATCATTATCTTTTATGTCTTTGACAAACTTTTAGTAAATTCACTGCAAATATTAGTTCCAAAAATAAAAAGAAAACAAAACTTAAAAGAAATAAATCACTTAACACCGTTCCCCGACAACGGCGCCAAAATTTGGTGTGTCGTCAAACAACCAAAAATAAAATATCTACTTTCACAAAGACGAGTTTAGAGTAAGCAGGGTCGAATCCACAAGGAACAGTGGATTTACTTCTTTTAAGGAAAATAAAATAAAATAAAAATATAGAAGGTTGGGAAAAATAACTAAACAAATAAAAAAAAAGAACTCAAAAAATAAAAATAAAAAACTAATGGAAAAAAAAATTTCTAGTCAAATGAATTATTTCCACCTTGATTTCATGTGATTGATCATTGATTTATCTAAAAATTTCAACACCCATAAATAAATTGGTTATAGCCATCGACAAACGTCAAACGACCAATCTCTCCTTATTTCGTCGATAATTAAGAGAAGTTCGTTAATTATTTCCCTAATCGACAGTCAACCCTAAAGAAACTCTTATGATTGAAAGTCTCAACAGTATTAAGATTTAGAGAGACCCAATTCTAATTAACAAACACGTGACGGGTTCATATAAATTAGATTATTTAATCCCATGGCATGAATGTCATTTACCACTTTATTAAAACTAACAAACAATTACAGATTTATCATTTTAATTAGTTGTAAATTATTCCAAAACTATTAAATATTGACCGCTATTTAACAAATCTTAAAAAATCATGATCCATAAGTATAGGAATCAAATAAATACCTATAAAATATTGATTTAATAAATTCAATTAAATCTCACAATCATCAATTATCAAAATTTTAATATCCTTTAATTAAAAATAAAATTAAAAAAAAAACATAAGAGGATGAGAAAAACTCATAAAAATGAATAAGAAAAATTCTGCTTGTATAAAAAAAATTGCTTCCCAAAGAAAAATGTGGCTCTTGGTGAAATAAGTCTACAAGGAAATTAAATAAGATTGCTGGATGTCATGATTTCCTCTCTCTCTCTCTCTCTCTTTTTTTTTCTGCCGGCTGCTTGCTGAACGTGGGATGTTGCCCCCCTTGGGACTCTCCTCACGGGCTGCTTGTCGGAGAAGCGGCGTCTGCCCCCTCTAGGCTCCTCACTATTCAATATAACCCTTTTATAAATAAGGGTGAATTAACCTAAATTTTTTAAAAAATTATTATTTTAAATTTTAAATAATTATTAAATAATAAATTATAAAGGGTTTGAAATTTTAAAAATTCTTATTTTTAAATATTTAAGAATATCTAAATATTTATAAATCTTCTATACTTTCAAATTTGCCTTCTTTTCTTTTCTTTTTTAAAAGTCTTATCAATTATTCCTATTATATTAATTACTACAAAATATAATAATTAGTGTAATATTCATTCAAAAATAAAATAAAATAAACCGTAATTAGTCTTACACTTTTGGTTTTCCTTTTGTAGGCAAAGATTATTTCTATTTTTATTTGAAAAGTGATTTATTATCATGAAATGATAAAATTTATTTCAATATCAATAAGTACCAATTTTTAAAAAATTAAAATAACTAACATCCACTATATTAAAAGGAATTTCCTTTTACAACGTACATTTATTATAAATAAGAATTTTGACTTATTATTGATTATTATACCTTTATTGGTTAGAACTTATTTTAGTTTTCTTAAAAGAGATGTGAAATATCAATTTTTAGTCGATCCAATTATTGAATATTGAATCAAACTCCTTTGTATTGAATAATCGAATATTTTATTCATTTAATCAGAGATCTCGTATTTGAATCTTGAAAATGAAAAAAAAAAAAGATTTGAGAGAGACAACCTTTCAATGAATCTCATAGTACTTATATCGGATTAATCGGGTAAAATCTAGATACCGGTTGGTGAAAAAAAATGATTGAATACTAATATCTTTTAAATAAGATCTCAAGTTTGAATATCTTGTATGGAAAAAAACTGACATCGAGAGAGTTTTGTACATTAAGTGTCTAATTTGATTCGAATCGGATTTAATTGATCTCAATTCAGATATCAGATACCGATAGTTTATAAAAAAGAAAGAAGCCAAATAAAAATATTATTAAAATTATAATTTCAATGATAATAATTAAAATTTTTAAAAGGATAAACAACATATAAAAGTTTTGAAATTTCAGAAGGTGACTTTCACACTTGTGGCTTCTCACCCCCTCATTAAAGCTTGGTATATATTGTTTGATACGTCATCAAGTGGCGAATCTTTAAATCTAATGTGCTCATTCTGGTGATTGCAGTGATAAAATTTCATTCAAACATTTTTCCAAAGGGTTTATTCATAAATAGTAATAGAATATGCAAGTGTTCTTTGGAATCTAAACTAAAAACTAGCCTCTCATTCGCACCAAGCTATCATGACCAAACTCTGCAATGGCGTCACAAGCATTACATCACTAGGTGACTCCCACGATGAGGACGAATGCGACCCTTTTAGGTGGTTCTCTCGTGTACACCACTTTGAATGGCTACCCGCGACAATGTGCTTCCACGGTCATCTTAACAATTTATAAATTTATAAAGTAATAGTAAAGGGAATCAAATAAATTAAATTTTTATATAATAGTTCATAGAAAAAAAATTAATTTTTTAAATTGATTAAAATAACTTTTAAATAAAACGAAATTAAAAATATATTAAGATGAATTGATACGTAAAATTTGACCTATTTTAATTTTTGATTTATTTAGTTTCTCTGATATTATTTAGAAAGTAATATTATTTATTAGAGTTTATAGCGCATATAACTCTAATTTTCTCATAATTGGCATAAGTAATAAAAGTTATTTGTTGATCAAAATAAGAAATAAAAAAGGTGAACTCTCAAGATACTAAGCACAGGTATATACTTCTTTTTCTTGCTAATTTAGGAATATACTGCAGAATTCTTTTTCTGGCTGAAAAAGTTGTATTGGATTAAAATTTTGTCATATTATTGAATAATTTGGCATTATCTTCTGAAAGCCTAAGTTGTCCATTTCAAGGGAGAAAGCTTTGCCACTTCTTTCCTATTCAACTTTCCACGCACCATTTGTAAATAAATGTATATGATGTGACCAATGGTCTTTCCATTTTAGAATCCACAATCCCACTACCTACGCTTTTGAGGGCACAAAGCGCCTACATATAGGACCATGCCTTCGCCTCTCAACTGCACCATAAACAACACATTTGATAGAGAGAGAGTATGGGAGAGGTAGCTCAGGTTGATTATCAACAAACAACAACATTTATGTGTGAGGCATCACCGACGGGTAAAAAAAGCCCAAGTGTGATTCCACTGATTGCCATAAAATCCAACACCTCCATTATTGAAACCATAATAAGCATGGAAGATTACACAGAGAGTGATCGAATAACACCCACACCACCCACAACGAATCCAATAGATTCATGGCTTCCGATTACTCAATCGAGGTCCGGCAACGCCTTCACCTCCACGTTTCATCTATTATGTTCCGGAATTGGACTTCAAGCTCTTCTTCTCCCCGTTGCTTTTGCTTCACTTGGATGGTATGCTTTTCTTTCTCACTAAATACATCAAAATCTTACTAGTAATATGTAATTATGACCAGAAATATCATTTATACGTGATTCATGAAGTATTTTTGCAAGTAGATTCAAATTCAAATATATTCTTCTATAAATTATCGATATTCGGTAATCATATTGTTTTCAACTAAATCAAGTTTGAATCGTGTTGAACTCTTGGGCAAAACTCTCGGTTCTCCATGCATAAATTTCGAATCTACAACTTTATTTAATGGGTATTAATGTTTAACCACCGAATCAATATTAAAAATTAATAATATTTATTTAGATGATAATTTACAATTTTTTAGTTGATATAATTTTAATATTTCTATTCAAACTTGTAAACTAGGGAAAAACAAACGTGCACAACGTTTACATAGAACTTGTTAGGTCAGAGGTCTTAGGTCAACGTGGCTAATTAAGTTATTATCTGCCTATTTCATATTTTTCGGGGGAACACTCTGCTAATCCAATTTTAATAATGCCTGCCCGCAGGAGTTGGGGACTCGTCTGCTTATTAATGGCATTTATATGGCAACTCTACACTATATGGATTCTTGTACAGCTCCATGAATCCGTCCTCGGAACTCGCTTCAGTAGATATCTCCAACTATCCATAGCCTCCTTTGGTGGGTACCAAATCTCTCTCCTCTCTCATGTTCCCTCGGAGAACTTATATTATTTACGTGTAATATTACTCTTTCACTCTTTAATTAATTTGGTGGTTAGTAATCCGTTTTGTTCAAAGAATATTAGAACTCACAGGAATAATGGTCGATGAATTGTAATCAAAATAAATATTAATCAATATTTAATGACCTCTATCATCCAACGGCCATCATACGTATAAATATCAATACCAACAAAAATTATTAAAATTCTATCTAAACCATTGTACAATTATAGATACTAAAACTTTTATCTCAGACACGTACAAGTGCCAAGTATGGAAAAATAGGAAAAAAGAAAAAAAAAACAACACCATTATTTTAAATCTGATATGATTCTTTTCTTTTTGTTTTTTTGTTATGTTGCGATTTAAAATTAACATCATCGGATAAAAAAAAAATTATCTTGATTATCAGACTATTCTTTTAATGACTTAAATCTGCTATGATTTATACTGAACCGAAATCGTGTAACACTCCATGGGTCATATCATTAGATAAAAAAATAAAAAACTAAATTAAACTAATCATGACTTACGCGAACAAAATAGAAATTAATTAACAATTTCTTTCAACTAACAGAAGCAAATTCCAAAAAGAAATTGACTAGGGATTGCTCTAGCACTTTTCATGTCTCCATGTGGACAAAAGACAGCTTTGGTCGGTAAAAGCCGCGTGACGCATGTTTTTCATTTCCATTGTGGCTCAGGTGGAAAACTAGGAAAATTGCTAGCCATATTCCCAACAATGTATCTTTCGGGTGGATCTTGTGTCATGTTGATCATTACTGGAGGAACAACTATGAAACTTTTCTACCAGATAATCTCCGCTGATTGGTCCACGTCATACGCCAAACTTCTATCAGGCGCAGAGTGGTATTTGGTCTTCACTTGCTTGGCCATTCTCATCGCCCTGGTGTTACCCAACTTGAATTCTCTATCTGGTGTTTCTCTTATCGGAGCTGTCACTGGAGTCAGCTATTGTAGTCTCATCTGGATTGTGTCTTTGGCTAGAGATAGGCCTCAAGGAATAACTCATGACCCATCAAAGAATGTAAGTTGGGATGTGGAGAGAATTGCCGGGATTTTGAATGCTCTTGGCATTGTTGTCCTCGCCTTTAGAGGTCACAATGTTATTCTTGAAATACAGGTACATTTTCATTTAGGTAACTTTTTCATGCTTTTAACTGAAGTTCATGGGTACATCGTTATAGGAGCATCACTGTTATTCACGAGATTAGATTTGACCATGGGCAGACTAGACCCAAGCTTGGCTATTCTAGCTTAATATACCAATATAGGCCTGTCCCAACCTAAAGACAGTATTGATTCTTTCAGTAATCTAAGATGGCATGTTTAAAAGGGCATTAGAAAGGGTCTCTTAAGTTGGGTTCATTCTGATCCATTGCAGGGGACAATGCCGTCGAATCAAAAGCATCCATCGCGTGAACCAATGATGAAAGGAGTGATTACATCTTACATAATCATAGCATCTAGCTTATTTCCTCTTGCAATATGCGGATATTGGGCCTATGGCGACATGGTAAGGCCAAGAGCCAAAAAGTTTGTCTTTGAAATTCATGAATATATTCAAGTATCTATCTTGACAAGGATTTCTAAATCTGTCCACAGATTCCTCAGAATGGAATGCTAAGCGCATTGACAGAATTTCATGGGCAAAAGACCGCGAAATCTGTGATGGGCATAACCTACTCGCTAGTAATCATGAACTGCCTATGCACATACCAGATCTTTGCTGTGCCAGCTTTTGACAACTTGGAATTCCGGTATGTTCTCACCAAGAACAAACCCTGTTCACCGTGGATTCGCAAGGGAATTCGAGCGTTCTTTGGAGGATTAACGTATTTGATCTCGGTTGCTTTCCCATTCTTGGGAAGTTTAGCTGCCTTAATTGGAGGATTGGCTATGCCACTGACATATGCTTATCCATGTTTCATGTGGGTTTTGATTAAAAAACCCAAATCCTATAGTACAATTTGGTTTGTGAATTTGGGACTTGGTTGTTTAGGCATGGTCTTGAGTGCTCTTCTAGTTTCTGCAGCATTGTGGAATTTGGTGTACAAAGGTTTAGATGCTAACTTTTTCAATCCTAGGTGACATAGCACACCATTTTCTGGTTGTCATAACAATTCCACTGGAATTTGGGTTAATGATATTTTAGTAGAATATCAAACTTTTTTTTCTGCATGTTTTCTCCACAAGATTCAAATCCATGACTTTGTTTGAAAGATACAGGTATTCTGGACCAACTAGGCATTCGTGGATAGAATATCAACCTTAGAAATTGAAAATTTTTCATTCTTTGTCCGAGAAAAATTAGAAAAGTTTTTATGTAAGTAAAAACCATGGACATAAAATGTTGGATATAGGCTACTAATTCATAACAAAAGTCTTATGAACAAGTCATTACACAAAACTCAGAAATTAAATCCATGAAATTGAAAAGAGGGACATTAAACAGAAATAATACAAGAAAAAAATTGATCATCCAATACTAAAAAAGAAAACCATAACTACAATATTCAAATAACAAAACACCAATTCATTCATTACTCTCAAATCTCAAAACAAAGTTTTTATCCATTACTTTTAATCTTTCAGTCGGAGGCTTTGGAGAGAAAAATGAGAACCACGATCAAAATGACAGGAATCGAAAGGAGTGCAAGTGATGATGGAGGATGAAGTGGGCCCGCACCCATTCCCCATGGGAGGCACAATAGGAGCAAAAACACTACGATGATCAGCACGATTGTGAATGTCCCACACACTTGATCTTCATCCTTTTGTCTTTGCCCCATCTTGATTTTGACACGTGTCCTCCTGTTTTTTTCACCGGAAGCACTGCACTCCAACCCCAAGTGGAGAGAACCCGGTAAAAATACAAAATTAGGGAGTAATAGAAGGTACTTTCGTTGTCCCAATCATTTTCACACTTAATGATGTGTGATTTATATAATATTATACTGGTGTCCCTCAGGGGGCACCCACACGGCCTTTGGCTTTTGGGAACTTTTGGTTAGAGAGAGAGAACCAAAAATTTTCAAATGGGTGTCTGAAAAAATAACTGTATCATCGAATTTGTGCCACTGTTTGATAAAAAAATGGATACAACGTTTGAAGTATCTTAAATACATAAACCTTTTCAAAGAGTAAAATGCGAGATGACGCCAATCATTAACTTTGGGTTTTTTCTTTGGAATAATAGGGACAGAAGTATCTTAAAGGGGCACAAAAATCAATTTTAGATTTTAAAAATGCAAATGAAATCTCAAAAGTGAAAAAAGAGAATTATTCCAGGATATATGATAAATATAGGGAAACTGCCATTTGTTAATGGTTTTGTAACTTTTTTTCCAAAAACATATAAGGAATCTTACCACAGTTCCTGAAAGGAATTTTTAAAAAATAATAATAAATTGTTTCCAAGCAAATGTAGAGTATTGATTCGATGAATTTTATCCCGTGTTCATCAGACTATAAATGTATCTTGCAATATTTAAGAGAAAAGATGATAACTTTCTGGCCCCAGCTGCATGTGTGACATGAATTGATCTTCAACAACAATAATCAAGACTTCATCTCCCTAAGTGGGTCAATTATATGCATCTTTCTATACCATTATATTATATTTTATATCGTATATTTATCTATATGATTGTTTAATTTGTACGATAATAATAATCATATTTTTATTTCATTAAGTGAGGGAGAAATTGCACATCTTTAATTAACTAAATTTTAGGAAAATAATAATTTAGAAAATAAAATTTGTTTCTTTAATAAAAGTTGCTCTTATAAAAATCATACTTTTACCTAAAATTTCACTGATGACAGACTTTTTCAACAATAATTTTTACGTGTTACCTTATTTTTAGAGAGAAATAGGGATGAGAGAAAAAATCGTCCAAAAAATTTAAAAAATACAAGTTTATGTTTTATTTTATTTATTTTTTTAAAATTTTCTTCTCTTTTTAACCTACCTTGATACCCACCTTAAATTTTATTGGGGAATTTACTAAACATACTTAAAAGGGTAAAATTTTAGAAGACTAATATTTCACTTTTTTACGCCTTCTATCAAACAATATCAACCATAATAGTCTAGTTGAAAACTCATCACGGTTGTAATGGTAACTTCGTGCTTGCGAGTAATTTTGGTACATATGATTTGTGAACCATCATGGATACACAGATTGGGTTGGGAAGACCAACTTCAGCTCTTTAGGTCTAGTAGTAGCAAGAGCGTTGTCACAAGAAATTTCTCCAACATCCAACTAACAGTATTACCAGGTAAAAATCATCCTACAAGGGGCTGAATTCCCCATTCATTACACCAATATGCAAATCTTGTTTCCAAAGAAGGGGTTATGCAGAAGCAATTTTACACATGCAAGTACCAATTCACCAAGAATTTCTACTATATACTGAGGCTGCATCAAAATGCAACAATGCTGACAAAACATTACCAAGAAGCCACAAAGTGATCAATCGTCATAAACACAGGACTTCATTAAATTTAGGGGCTTGCCAAGTCTGTCACCTCTTAAAAGAACAGGGCATCTAATCTGCTGGTAGAACTTGGGTTTCACCAACTTCCCAAGAACATAAGCCCTTGACCTCACCGTAAATGTCAGATTCAACGGCACTTGAGCTTTCTCAAGGTGTTCTTTAGCTCCACCAAGAACTGAAATCCCACCATAGAGTGGAACTTGATTGCCTCTAATATCAATCGCTAGCTTTCGTTCAGCCTTCCTTGACGCATAGAACTTGTTCATCTGGTTTATGTATCAACAAAAGGATATGATAATTGAAAAAAAATGAATCTTAAGGCCCTTATGTCCCCAAGAACTACTAAAATTTATATGAAATACTACAGGCAAATCAAGTTGTGGCGCCAAAGCAAGATGGGGAGGAACAAATTTTATAACACGGCCTCATTATAGTCTATAGTTCAATTAATTGGATGTTCTCTCACTTTTATGAGCATATACTAAGAAGTTATAATCAAAAGGAGTTACGAAGACAGGTGCGTTTTAATTACTGCACTTGGATGATTGCAGATGCTTATGATCCAAAATTTTGAGAGCAAGAACTCTAGAACAAAGACTACTGATCCCTTATTGCTTTAGAGAGTCTCAAAAAATATAGGATACATATCGTAAAAGAATCATTTGTGCCCTGAATTTGGACTCCGAAATTGCGCATAGCACTCGCAAACCTCTTTGCAGATTTCTCAATCTACCATGACACACATGATTAGATAGAAGGCACCACCATATTAGTAATAAGTAAGTTTCTTCACGACTCAGAGTTCTAGAGTCTACTACAATGTTCTTCTTGTCATTCATTAAAAATTCATGTGCAAAGGTAAATGGAAATAATTGGGGGGGGAGAATAAAGAGAAAAAGACTCACCTGTCCGGAAGCAACTCTGAGCTGATAATAGTAAAGATCAAGAGGGGTAGAAGTAACATGCACACCGAAAAACGTTCCAGTATTCTTGTAATAAATTCGGACCGTCGACGTCACAGACAACATATCTGTTGGCACCCCTGTATTATCCGTCCCAGCCTGTATGTTGAACTTCTCAAACACAATGCTCTGCCCATGAGTTTTTTAACAGATATTAGCATTCAGTTGAGTACTAAGTAGGCAAGAGAAGGAAAATTATAGATATCGAGCACATCATAGACAAATCATATAAGTTTTCTTAAACACCAAAAAAAAAAAAAAAAAAAAAGAAAAAAAAGTCAGATCTGTTTTCTTACATAATTCAATATGCTGTTTGATTTTAGAAAATTGTTTTCTTACATAATTCAATATGGGTAAAAAAGACTCGATGGGAAGACACCCAGAAGGCAACACATGGCATATTAGTCACGGATGGACTCCAACCCAACTCAAAACAATACCACTGCACTTCCACCGATTGCAACATTACTACCCACCCCAGGCGGGGTGCTGCCTCAAGGGGGTCAAAAAGTTACATTATATCTGTTCAATCACCCTCCCATCCTGACGTGACTTCCATTAGCGGCCGTTTGAATGGTTCAACTTTGACAAATCCCCCGTGACAAGGAGTAGAGGCTTATAACCACCCCACTAGAGATAATATACCTATCATGACCTGGTTCGAAAAGCAGGATCTAGGGAGTCTAGTGCCACTTGGTGGAGGACGCGTGTTATTCAAGGGGTCGTAATATCTCAAAAACATGAAGCAATGCACACCCTTGAAAGCATGATGCACCTCCATAACGAATATCCGAGCCATCAACAAGCCCCCTGATAACAGCCCAAGGCGGGATATTGGTACGAGCAAGGCATCAAAATTTGTGGCCGAATCGTGGGACTACATTGGAAAATGAATGGCACCGCTCAACCCCTTGGAAATCGAAGGCCTCGATGTCCAAAGTGACTTGTGGCAGCGACATGGTCTGAAAAGAAAGAAAATGACACTAATTAAGCTAAAGGCCGAATCCCAATTGTACCCCAAAGCTAACCCAGCCCGCCCCGGCCCCCCGGGTTCACTTAATGGGACACTTAAATGGAGACGTCCACTCCCCTTTGCTTCAGGTTCTACCCGAATGGGCTAGGCCCACATGTACCTCTTTCTAACCTAAGGTTCCTATAAATACCCCCATTTAATTGAAAGGGGATCCTAGAGCCCCCATCTTGAAAAGCATAGACAAGAACAACTAAACCCTCTCTAAGCGCTCTCACAAGTGCTTTCCCATTGTTCCTCTTGTTCAGATCACACCTCCACTCTCATCCCGCAGCACCACACGCCTCTACCATTCCCCCCAACTAGCTCTCCTCAAACTCCGTCCCATTTGAACCACCCCGCCTTTAACCATCCCATCTTAGGCAAGCCTGCCTTACGCCATGCCCCTTGGTTACACGTGGACAAGCAAAAGTTGGATACTTCGTGAACTTTTCCCTCCACACATTACACCAGACACAAGGCTAATAAGAAAAATATGAAAACTAAGATCATGTTGTTCTAGAACCACACTATTTTTCTTTAATTCCTGTGGCTAATTAGAAAAACATTAAAATACTCAAAACGAAAGGATGAGGAAAATAAAGTAAAAACAAAATTAATCTATCAGACACATTTCTAATTTGCAGATTTTGCGACCCTGATTTTCAGGGTGGACAATATTCTTAATCCACTCGTTGAAATTGTCACAATAGAAACAAAATTCAGAAACATTAAAAAATTCCCGTCATGTCAGCTGGGCCCCAATATCTGGACCAAGCCCAACAGATGATCCAATCCAAACAAACTACAAACAGCCCAATAGAAAACGTCGAAAGGCAAAGCACATTGATTAAGACACGCCTTTCAACAAACCCTAAGATACCCAATTTGACTCGAAACTTATTCCCAGTCCCCACCGAGGTCGAGAGGGGGAGGGGGGAGAGAGAGAGAGAGAGAGAGAGAGAGAGAGAGAGACAACTAACCTGAACGATGATGTCGGGCTTGTAATGTTTGCTAGCACCCCACAAAATCAAAGAAAACACCGAAAACAAAACAACAAACGACAGCACAAAGCAGACGATATAAAACCTCAAAACATTGCCATCATTCCCACCACTCTCCCCAACATCTTCCTCGTCCTCAATGTCGTCAATCACTCCCTGATGTATTTTCTTCCAACCCGTCGGATTCCTCGGCAGTTTGAGGGAAGCTGAGAATCGGGAAGTGGAGGACTCTCTGGAGTGGTGAATCGGGGAGCAGTGGTAGTGGTGGGACGGCGATCCCATCGGGCTTGACCCGTATGACATTTTCTCCACATCGTTGTGGGATGGGCTTTGCACGTAGTACAATGGCCTTCTTGGAGAACGAGGTGGCGATGAAGCGTCTATGCTCGTCACTTCTGAGTCTGATTTCACATGCATTTTGGTTTTCTGTGGGTGTTTGATTGTTTTTGTGGGTGTTCCGAGTGTTTATTATTTTGTGAGGGGGGGAAAAGTTGTGAAGGGAGAGAGAGAGAGAGAGAGAGAGAGAGAGAGAGAAAGGAGTTCTGTACTTCTACCATAAAAGGGACAGGACAGAGAGAGAGAGAGAGAGATAAATGTAGCATTTGTGAATGTGAGCACGTTTTTCCTGGAACGGAAATGCTATGTACGTAATGTTGACGCCTCTCTCTAAACTGGGTAATTAAACATTCGAACATTCGACGCGCCGATAAGTGAGTGATAATGGACAATAACTTAGGACCTTAATATTATAAACTGACCTTTTTCTCTGCTTTTCTTTTTCATAGGTATGGTAAAAAGGAGGAATGGCAGATAAAGTGAGCAAAACCTTGAACTCAGCGATGCTCTGAGTTTGATACTCCAATATGAGAAACTAAATAGATTATGTTTTTTTTTTTTTATCAATTTTATCTATAAAAATTTAAAAAAATTTAAATTTAAATAAATTTGAATTTATTAAATTAACTTTTAGATCAAGAATAAAATTTTTAAAATGCATTGAAGTGAATTATTACGTAGATTCAATTCATTAGTCTTTCCTTTATTATTCTAACATATAATTTTAGAAAAATAGTAAATTCAAATTTTTGATCGGTAGAAAATTACAAAATAAATTTGTATGTAAATTGTAAAAAGGAGAAGAGAAGAAATAAGCATTGTTTTGAAATCTGTATTGGAATACAAATCGATCACGTCAAAAGATCAATAATAAAAACATCAAACCTCCATACAGTCTGGTGATGAAGGCTGTGATATCTTGCACCCTAGTGCTCAGAGTCCAGATTCTTATCAATTTTATCTCATATTTTATTTTTAAAAGATTTAAATTGAATCGATCGATCTGATTTTTTTAATTTAATCTGATTTTTGATCGAGTTTCCTAAAGAAATTTGAAGCAACTTCTGATGATTCTCGATTGGACCAGCGATCTCGGTCTCAGAACACTGAAAAGAAGAGAGAGAGTGTGTGTTTAGATGATTGTGTAAATTCAAATTGTGTAATCTGAAAATTACGTAAATTGCATGCCCGTCCGTACATTCAAGCGTTCGAACGAGACTATCCTAGCCGTCTTTTGGGAAAAAACGACAAAAAGATTTTGTAATCACCTTATTTTTTTTAATTATCTATATTTAATAATTATTTTAATTTTAATTAAATTTAATTTTTAAAATTAATTTTTTTTTATATTTATTTTATTTATACACAAATGAGTGATGTTGAGCCCGATAACTTTGTTTTGCCTTATTGCCTTAGTAGCCCGTTAGTTTTGAGGGCATTTCATCATTTTACGTGAGAATTAGTATTTTTTTCAATTTTTTAAAATGGTTCCAGTTCAGAACTATCATGGGATTCAGCTTAGGTATTTTTTTTTATCTTATATCGGAGATGGATTATAACTCCATAAATATCAGTTCTTTCTTGATCCGAACAGTAACCATCAATGAATGGATACACCTACAAAAACCACCAGAAGGTGTTTCGACGGGAAAGCTCCGACGCTCAAATCAGTAAAAAGCAGTTTTCGATTGAAAGAAACAGATTGAGAGTTGAGAGAAAGTTATTCCCTGTGATCAGTGTGCCTAGAATGTTAGGTCCAGAGAGCGTACCTGGTTTGAGGGATTCTGAGATCTCTTATACCTCTGAGAGTTGTGTGCTGCTGGGGGACTTCAACCCAACCTTCATTATCGAATTGATCCGGAAATTTTAGAAATTAATATTTTAAATTGATTACGATTCTCATTTATCGGTAGAATTACTATTTTCGAGAGCGGTGCTTTCCTTACTTAAAAGATCCAGAATTTACCGTTATAAAATGAGAAACTGAAATTAAGGAAATCCTGACTTTTCTTTAGAATCATTAGGGGTGCTGCCTGCGTTCGGTCACCCGATCGATAAAGAGTCAATTAGGACTCATCCGATTGATAGGCCGTTGTTTGCTTGTCCGATCGGGATGATTACCTCTGTTCGGTGAGTTACGTTCGGTTAGCGGAGCGACTAAGACCCTATCGTTAGGTAGACCCAAGTGGCTGAGCCCTCTTGGTAAACTGATCTGGGTAACTATAGTCTTTCGGTAGATTGTCATGGTGACCGTTAGATATTGATCGACAAGAGCTCTTTGCGAGTCTCTCAAGCATTGACTCTTTTTGTTGGGCCTTGGGTCATATCCCATCATTTGCTCCCGACTCATGGTCTTCTTGTAAGAAGAAGCGTCATGAGTAATAATTTTCGAAAAAAGAGCGTCCCTTTTTAATTTAACTTGTGCCACTTCGATTTTCGTGAACTGTCTTCTATACGCTTCATATAGGTTCGTGCTTATCAGAGGGTTATGTTCCTCCATCAGCCTCATCGTTTTTCTGACTTTTCTCCGCAGAACTTCCTTTTGTAGGGAAAAAATGTCAAAAGATTCCTTCTTATCGCGAGCTATGGATAGTATCCAAAGTACCATAACTGAAGAGGACTTAAGAGAGGTTCAAAAGGAAATGTCACTGGGAAGTGATTTCGAGTTTGTATTGCTGGGTAGAAGAGACAGGGCTAGTCATGGTCCCGAAAGTAGTGTCCCAATGTATAAGCAATGTGTGAAATATGGCTTAAAGATACCATATACGGGCCTGCTGGCAGAAATTCTGAGGTATTGGAACGTCCATCCCTCATTGCTTATCCCTGTTAGGGTTCTTTCGTATTCGTTTTGACTCGGAGATTTTAGGTGCCATTTTCTCTTTGAGGCGATGCAGGTCCAAGGGTTATACTCATGGCTGGTATAAACTTCAAAACTCGTAGGGAGTCTCGCTGGTGGTTCTTCTACAGTGAATCCCAAAACAAGCACTGGATGCAGAAATTTTTCTATGTGAAGTTTCTGAACAGGAATCTCCTTCCGGTGCTTCCAGATGCTAATCAAACGCCTTTCTTGAATATGAGGACTCCTAATATCCTTCGTCATTCTCGTTTTTTGCGAGTTGTCGAACGCTATTGCGAAGAACATCACCGAAGTTTATGGATGGATTCTTTGGTAGAAAATGAAATGTGGCTGCTGTTTGGTTTGTTGGTAGATGAGACAAGGCAGACTACCATACCTCTTTTGCTGAAGCAATAGGGAAAGGAGTTGGTTGATACTATGTCGGTCATCGACGTCCGTCTTTTCGATGAGATTTTCACTGAGCAGGAAGTACGACCTCATACGAAGAGGAAAATGGTTGATACTTCTCTGAGTCCCGACAGAAGAGGTCCAGGACTAAGGCGTCTAGCCCATTTGCTGGAGAAGAAGAGCAAGCCAAATCTAGAGAGCATGAGTCTTCTCAAGAGCATTCTGAAATAGGAGGGGGTCATCTAGCCGGCTACTCAGAAGCCTTTGACGTGCCTACCGAGGTCGAAGAGGGAGGTGGTTCCGACGAGGGACTCCTCAAGGTGACCAGGAGCTTTCTGGCTTGAGATCCACAAAGGCGGGAGGAGCCTCTAGTGACGCAAACCTCAATACCCATTCCGGAAGAAACATCAGAACAGTCTCCTCGGGGATCTCAGTGTCTCTTGATAGATGTATCAGATGACTACTGTGTTGCTCCACCTATTCCAATTGGAAAGGGATGTAGTTATGAAGAAGGATCAGTGACGATTTTTATGGAGGGCCGTAACTTCAATCTTATTGCTCCGCAGGAAGGGCTGCAGTTTGCCGAGCGATTCCAATTTCCTCTGAAGTCCGCCCTCCAGAAGATGCCTCTTGAGTGTATCGACAGGGCCATTCATTCTCTTTTCTTTATAGTAAGTATTCTCTTCATACGAGTTAAAGTTTGACCTTGCCATCTCTTGATCCCGAATATCGTGTCTCTTTCCAGACTTCTGTCATGACTAAATTTTAAAGGTTAAGGAGGCAAAAGCGTGAGGATCAGTTTTCCCTTCTGGGCAAACGAGTGGCAACGCTTCAGGATATTCTGGAGAATCAGGAGCAGAGAATTGGGGAGGAGAAAAATAGGGAAATTGAGCGCCTTCAAGTGAACTTATCCTTAGCCCACGATCGTTGTAAAGAGTTGGAAGCGGCGGTACTCATCAGGGAAGCGAAACTGACGACTGTCGAAACGTTAGCCCGTCTTCGGGAGGAATCCCTTCAGAGAACTGAATGAGAGATGACCCTTCTCAAGGTGTCTGCTGCCAAAGATACTGCTGAAGCCCAGCTCTCTCAACGTAGGTTGCTTGAACGCTTGAGCTGTGCAGAGGAGATCCTTTGGCGCGTCGGCCAATATGAGGCCTTGCCCCCTCTAAAAGGATCAACGGGTTCGGATCCCGCTCACGCTGCCGCAACCTCTGCTTCTGCTTCGTTGTAATTTCATAATATTTGATATGGAAAACTTTCCCTTCTATTTGTTGTTGTGCTAGGATGTAACAAATTTTGCGAGCTCATCTCACTTGTTTGATAAAGTTGAGGACAATTTGTGTTCGTCGTAAGAAGAGGGAAATGTCTATTAGTTTGGGAAATTCGTCCTTTCCTGAAGGGATGCTTGGCCGGTTGACTTGGGACTCTCGAGGTCTGTCATTCAATTAGGAAACTTCAGGCCGCACGCGTGCCCCTTTAGGGAGTCTTATCCCAATTCTGCTATTCATTCGAAATGATCTGGGCGACTGAGACCTTTCGGTCGATTAGAGACTTTAGGAGTTAGGGTCGTGTCCATCCGTTTGGGGAGTTTTATCCCATCTTAACGATACATTCATTCGGAAGATCTTGACGACTGAGACCCTTCGGTCGATTAGAGACATTAGGAGTTAGGGCTATGTCCGCCCGTTCGGGGAGTTCTATCCCAACTTAACGACACATTTGTTCGGAAGATCTGCGAGACTGAAACCCTTCGATCGATTAGAAACTTTAGGAGTTAGGGTCGTGTTCACCCGTTGGAAGAGTTCTATCCCAACTTAACGACACATTCATTAGGAAGATCTTGGTGACTGAGACCTTTTGGTCGATTAGAGACTTTAGAAGTTAGGGTCGTGTCCACCCGTTCGGAGAGTTCTATCACAACTTAATGACACATTCGTTTGGAAGATCTGGGCGACTGAAGCCCTCGGTCGATTAGAGACTTTAAGAGTTAGAGCTGTGTTCGCCCGTTCGGTGAATTTTATCCCAACTTAACGATACATTCAATCGGAAGATCTGGGCGACTGAGACCCTTCGGTCGATTAGAGACTTTAGGAGTTAGGGTCGTGTCCGCCCATTCGGGGAGTTCTATCCCAACTTAACGACACATTCGTTTGGAAAAATCTAGACGACTGAGGCCCTTCGGTCGATTAGAGACTTTAGAAAACACTTTCTTCGTGGGTCGAGCCATGTGCATTCGATAAGTAGTAGAAAATATCGAAATCTTGATCAAGAGAAGAGTGCTGGGAAATCTGGGTCATAGGCCGGACAAATGCTAGTAGGAAAGTATGGCTCGTGCCAACCGTCTTCACTGTGGATTTGGAGGATCACTCCATCTGGTTCCTTGCGTGATAGTCATGGATCTGGCCTATACAGCAGCTCATTCTCCCTTGGTGCATCACGCCTGTTGGGGGAATGCAGATTTCTTCCTTCTATACTGATGAATTTCTGTAGTTTTCCGCTGCGGATCAAAAATTCCAGTTCATCCTTGAGTCTTTTACACTCATCGGTCATATGGCCATAGTCCCGATGGAAATGACAGTACTTAGACTTGTCTTTTTCAGGATCTTCTTCTGCCCGATGCGAGGGTCATCTGACATATGACTTGTTATTTATTTGATACAAAATTTGACTTGAGGTTTCACTCAGCGGAGTGTAGACATTAAACCTTTGCGAAGGCAGAATTCCTGGTTTGCCTCTCTTCGGGGAAGGTCGGTGTGGTGACCGACTGCGTTCTGCTATGACAGCCTCTTTGTCGATCGAAAGTCTCTACTTCTTCCATGATAATATATTTCTCCGCTTGGGAGTAAAACTCCTAAATAGTTGTCGAGGGCTTTTTTGTGATGGAGATCTTCATATCAGAGGAGCGCAGGCCCGTTATGTGACCAAAGCGATGTTATAGTCCAGATCAGAGACTTTCAGCATTTCTGTCTTAAATCTCTCCATGAAATTTTTGAAAGATTTCTCTTTCCATTGATACAAGGATAAGAGGGATGTAGATTTCCGTTTAGCCCTTCAATTGATTACAAAGTAGCCCTCAAACTGTTGTCAAAGTTGTGCGAAACTCTTGATACTGAACAGAGGAAGAGAATTGAATCAGGTTAGGGTTTTACCCTTAAAAGTGGTAGGAAAGTGTTTGCACATCACAGCGTTCGATAGGTCTCTAGAGACCACAACTGTTATTAAATGGGCAGAATGGTCGCGGGAGTCATTTGTCCCGTCATACCACTCCATGGGAGGTAGAAAGAGATCCCTTAGCGTTGGTTCTGACAAGATCTTTACGTCGAATGACGATTCGCCTAGGGAGCGTAGGGGATCTTCCTTATCCTTCACGCCCGCTCTTTAAAGTTCAGCGGCCACGAGCTGTTCAATTTGCCTTTTCAGATTTTGGGGGTCGTATTGGGAGACCGTCGATGATTCCGGGAATTCTCGTCTGGGTGGCTGCTTATATTCAGATTCTGTAGCAGATGAGTGGTTATCTTGCCCGAGGGCTCGATTGAGTCCTTTCAACTGTTTACTCATTCTTTGGATTCTAAACACTAATTTTTTCATCTGAGACTGGTCTGCCTGTTCTGGTCTTAAGGCCATGACTTGTTGTTCCTGGGTCGCATGTTGCGGAATTAACTCCAGATGGGACGGTCGAGAAGAAAACACAGGATTACGAATTGGAGGATTTGTTACTGGGGGAACGTTAGGTTCATCAGACATAGGGATGAGCCCTCCTACAACAGGGGTGGCTTTCGAAGACACTCTAGTCCTTGGAGGCATGATTATCGAAATGACCGAAACTTCTTCAGTCTGTTTCCCACAGACGGCGCTAATCTGTTGGAAGTGGGTTATGGCTCCACAGATACCAACTCCTTCTTGACCCAAACAGTAGCCGTCAATGGGTAGATATACATGCAAAAATCGCCGGAGGGTGCTCCGACGGGGAGACTCCGACACTCCGATTTTCGATTGAAAGAAACAGACTGAAAGTTGATGGAAGGCTATTCCCTGTGATCAGTGTGCCCAGAGTGTTAGGTCCAGAGAGCGTACTTGGTTTAAGAGGTTCTAAGATCTCTTATACATTTGAGAGTCGTGCACCGCAGGGGGACTTCAACCCTACCTTCCTTATCGAACTGATCCAGAAATATCGGAGGTTAATATTTCGAATTGATTACGATTCTCATTTATCAGTAGAATCACCATTTTCAGGAGAGGTGCTTTCCTTAGTTAAAATATCCGGAATTTACCGTTATGAAATGAGAGACTGAAATTAAGGAAATCCTGACTTTCTTTTAGAATCGTTAGGGGTACTGCCTGTCGTTCGATCAACCTACCGATAAGGAGTCAATCAGGACTCATCTGATTGATCGGTCGGTGTTTGCTTGTTCAATCGGGGTGATTACCTCTTCTTGGTGAGTTACGTTCTGATGTGAACCCGTTGGGTGTAGAAACCCTAGAACCCACGAACAAATTAATTTTAGCCTAAAAATCGTTCCAACGAATTTATTTGAACCGGTGAAATTAAAAACCTCAACCCTTGTCCTAAATGAGGAAGAACCTAAGGTATATAACCTTAAACCTGTTTCTCACTAGAACAAGAACTTTGGTATAAAGATGGAATGAATGACGTCACAATCTAAGTGGTTCAAAGCCTAGATTGATAAGTCAAAGAATTAAACAAGACTCCTATTTTGAATAAGTTCAAAAGTTCTCAAGAGAGCGTACCTGGTTTAAGAGGTTCTAAGATCTCTTATACATTTGAGAGTCGTGCACCGCAGGGGGACTTCAACCCTACCTTCCTTATCGAACTGATCCAGAAATATCGGAGGTTAATATTTCGAATTGATTACGATTCTCATTTATCAGTAGAATTACCATTTTCAGGAGAGGTGCTTTCCTTAGTTAAAAGATCCGGAATTTACCGTTATGAAATGAGAGACTGAAATTAAGGAAATCCTGACTTTCTTTTAGAATCGTTAGGGGTACTGCCTGTCGTTCGATCAACCTACCGATAAGGAGTCAATCAGGACTCATCTGATTGATCGGTCGGTGTTTGCTTGTTCAATCGGGGTGATTACCTCTTCTTGGTGAGTTACGTTCTGATGTGAACCCGTTGGGTGTAGAAACCCTAGAACCCACGAACAAATTAATTTTAGCCTAAAAATCGTTCCAACGAATTTATTTGAACCGATGAAATTAAAAACCTCAACCCTTGTCCTAAATGAGGAAGAACCTAAGGAATATAACCTTAAACCTGTTTCTCACTAGAACAAGAACTTTGGTATAAAGATGGAATGAATGACGCCACAATCTAAGTGGTTCAAAGTCTAGATTGATAAGTCAAAGAATTAAACAAGACTCCTATTTTGAATAAGTTCAAAAGTTCTCAAAAGAACAAGACGTGTGAAAAAACCTCACAATTTTATTAATTCTCTCAAAAGTTGAATTTTACACAATGTGTAATGGTCTATTTATATGCTAAAAGTAAAGAATAAATTGACAACTAAAATTTAGTAACTCTCTAAATAATCAAAATTAGGAAACTAAATTATAAAGAAAAATTAGAAAACTAAATAAACCAAACTATTTTGACCAAGTATTGCTGTTATTTTTCTTTATTTTCGTCCTCCCTTGATTTTGGATAGTTTTATACCCTTTATTCTTCCAATTGGACTTGTATAAACATAATTAAGTCACTTTTTGGTTCTTCATTCATTTGGGCTCCAATTTCTTGTTGTAAAACCTTCTGAATTAAATTATTAAATACTTCTTTGAACCCTTTAACTCGAACTTTTATTACCGACCCAACTAGAATTTGAATTGAATCTTGTAAATCTCTTGCAGTCTTGATGATCACATCATTTCCCTCTTCTTGACAACGATTTGTCCCCAAATCGTCACCTGTGTGAAAATGCATCCACAACCGCCGTTTTGAGAGTATCGCTCACTTAACCTCACTTGTTTTGGCATAAAAATTCCTTTGTTTTCTCTCAGATTTTACTTCATTGGCTGAACTTTTCTCTTTTTTTTCTTCATCACCAAATTCAGCCTCTCTTTTTTCTCTTCTCTCAACTCATTTTGATCTCTCTGTTTCTTTTGTTCACTCAATTTTCGCAATCTCAATCGATCTTCATAGATTTGTGTTGGTGTCATCTGAATCAGAGTGATTTTTTGTTGATTGAACATGAATGAATACTTGTTGGTAAAGCCATCATGTTGTACATGTCGATTAAATTGCCAAGACCTTCCTAACAAAATATGTCCAGCCTGCATTGGCACCACATCACATAACACCTCATCTTCATATTTTCTAATTCAGAATGGCACAACAACTTGTTTTGTAACCCTCACTTCTCCACTATCATTCAACCATTGTAGTTTGTATGGTTGGGAATGTTTAGTGGTTGGCAAATTCAGCTTTTCCACTAAAGTCGAACTCGCAACATTAGTAAAACTACCACCGTCAATAATTAAAATACATACTTTATCTTTTACATGGCAACGAGTGTGAAAGATATTCTCCCGTTGAACTTCTTTTTCATCTCCTCTGGCTTGTAAGCTTAAAGCTCGGCACGTAACTAGTGCTAACATCTCACCGTGTTCAGCCCCATACTCCTCATCTCCGATGGTGGCATCTTCCTATGGTGGCAAACAATTAATGTCATCTGCATTTTCAGACTCGATTGTACCATTTTCCCAAATCATCATAACTCGCTTGTTTGGACATTGGCTAGCTATATGTCCCATTCCTTGATACCTGAAGCATTTAATCTCACTAGAACGAGTTGAAGTAGAGACTGCTTTACCTTGAGAAATTGTGGTGGAGGCGGTTAGTTCGTGTTCAGATTTAACTTTGGAGGTGGTTAAATTTTCTTATTTTTTTGGATAGCTCATTCTCCAAGATATTGCACTTGAAATCTATGGGGCTGGTCTTGGCCGTGTGCTACCTCTCTTGAGCTGTCTCTCAACCTTGATTGCCATATGTACTAAATCCTCAAACTCCACATAATGATAAACTTCAATCGTGTTAGCAATCTCTCGATTTAAACCATTCAAAAATCTAGCCATCGTCGCTTCTCTATCTTCTTCTACATTAGCCCTAATCAGAGCCATCTCCATCTCTTTGTAATAGTCGTCTACACTTCGATTACCTTGGTGGAGACTCTGTAACTTGAGATATAAATCCTTATAGTAATGACTCGGCACAAATCGTCGTCTCATCATCCTCTTCATCTCATCCCAAGTTTCAATAGGTTGATCTCCATTCCGTCTTCTATTGATGCACAACTGATCCCACCATACAATTGCATAATCGGTAAACTCAATAACAACCAATTTTACCTTTTTCAATTCTGAATAGTTGTGACAATCAAAAACCAACTCAATCTTCTTTTCCCACTCAAGATATGTTTCAGGATCACTTTTATCTTGAAACGACGGAATTTTCATCTTGATACTACCTAAGTTATTGTCTACCCGATTCCTCACTTCTCTATCTCGATCCAGTCTCCTATGACTACCCACTGATAATCTATCAAACTCCTCCTCTAACCCATCTCCTTCAAATTCATCCGCAATTTCAGTTTCCCTTTAATGAAACCTATTCATTCTTGAGGGGTTCAGCCCTATTGTTAGTTGTCCCTTTTGCGATCCCTCTTCTACCCTATCCAACTTTTCATGAATAAGATCTAACTCCCTCTTCATCATCCGTCTCATCTCCCCCATAAAATGCTTGTAGTTGTAGATTCGGCCCAACGTGTGGTTGAACCTTCTCACTTGTGTTATCTTTTTTATTTTGAGACATGATTGAAATCTGTAAGACAATGTTAGAATAAAATAGGAAAGAATCTTACCACACTCCCTCACGTGTTTCATTCAAAATAATGATTCACTCAAATTCACTCGTGCTTTACTCTTTGAATTTGGCTTTTATCTTTAATGAATTCCCTATTGCCTTTTACCACCCCTCTTCACTTAGTCAAATTCTTTATTGAACTCAAAAATTCAATTCAAGAATAATTGTCGTGTGAAATTCAAAAACTTATATGAAAAAAAGATATTAATAAGAGGCACAAAGAAAGAAATGTCAAGAAAGAAACAAAATGGGAAATAAGGAAATTTACAAATTTAGACAAATTTCAATTTAAGATGAAACAAATAAGGAATGGAACAAATAAGAATGAGAGCAAATAAGAAATGAGATCGAGAATGAAAAACAATTATAGAAAGTTTCGAATTTAGGAAAGTGCACAAATTTAGAAAAGTGCACAAATAAAGAAATATTTCAAATTCAACCAAAAAATTTAGAAAATTTTAATTCAAATTTGGTAATAACACTTTAGAACTTGTCAAATTTGAACAAGATCACAAAATGAAAAATTATCAATTTTGTAGAATTTGGAAGTTGTCCTTTTTTTTTTGCCTTTTCTTTTTTTTTTCCACGACCCATTTTTTTTGTGGGCCTTCTTTTTTTTTGGCCTCTTTTTTTTTGTATGACCCCTTTTTTTTAACGGCCTTTTTTTTTGAACTATGACAGCAAAAAATAAAGAATGAAATACACCAAAAATAAGAAATAAACCAATGAATGAAGAATTTTGGTTAAGATGATGAATCGAGATTGAAATTAGAGTTTTAAAACATAAACAAGAACAAAGAGAAAGAAAATAAAATAAGAATAATTCGATGGAAAGAAAACCTGAACCTGGCTCTGATACCAACTGATGGGAACCCGTTGGGTGTAGAAACCCTAGAATCCACGAACAAGTTAATTTTAGCTCAAAAATTGTCCCAATGAATTTATTTGAACATGTGGAATTAAAGATCTCAATCCTTACCCTAAAGGAGGAAAAACCTAAGGTATATGACCTTAGATCTGTTTCTCACTAGAACAAGAACTTTGGTATAAAGATAGAATGAATGACGCTACAATTTAGGTGGTTCACAACCTAAATTGATAAGTCAAATAACTAAATAAGATTCTTATCTTGAATAAGTTCAAAAGTTTTCAAAAGAACAAGACGTATGAAGGAATTTCACAATTTTATTAATTCTCTCAAAAGTTGAATTTTACACAATGTGTAATGGCCTATTTATAGACTAAAAGTAAAGGCTAAATTGACAACTAAAATTTAGTAACTCTCTAAATAATCAAAATTAAGAAATTAAACTACAAAGAAAAATTAGAAAACTAAATAAACCAAACTATTTTGACAAAGTATTGCTGTTATTTTTCTTTATTTTCGTCCTCCCTTGGTTTTGGGTAGTTTTGAATCCTTTATTCTTCCAATTGGGATTGTATAAGCATAATTAAGTCCCTTTTTAGTTTTTCATTCATTTAGATCCCAATTTGTTGTTGTAAAACCTTCTGAATTAAATTATTCAGTATTTCTTTGAACCCTTTAACTTGAACCTTTGTTACTGATCCAACTGGAATTTGAATTGAATTTTGTAAATTTCTTACAGTTTTGATGATCACATCACCTTCGGTTGGTGGGATGATTAAGACCATATCGCTCGGTAGATCTGGATGACTGAGACCCCTTCGTAGACTGATCTAAACGGCTATACCCTTTAATAAATTATCATGATGATCATTAGATACTGATTGACAGATACTCTTTATGTGCCTCTTTTTATAAGGCCATAGGCCATGTCGTGTCACCCTAAAAATTATATACTCTTTTACCTTTCCTTCAAAATTTTGATTCCGCCAATTTCCTTAAACGGAAATACGCGAAGATGTGCGTAGTGGAAAGGCGTCCGTGGGTAAATTGGGAGAGATTTGGGTGGGCATGACGTGAGAAAGATGATGCCATGGTTGCAGAAGTTAATGAGACTTGACATTATTTATGTGGGTACCCGTAGCCCAACGTAGGTTTATTTCCTTGAATGGCGTGATGTTTCAAAAAAATCCTCAAAATGGGGTCTTTTTTTTGTTGATTCCCAGAATAGAGAAAGCGAGATCCGTGATCTCGCTTTCTCTATTTTTTTTTAATTTTTTTAATTTTTGAAATTTTTAATTTTTGTAAAAATTTAAAAATTAATTAAAAATTAAATACTAATTAATATTATTAAAAATTATAAACAAATTAATCAAAACTAAAAATTAATTAAAAATTTAAAAAATTATTAATTAAAAAAACATATAATTAATAAAAAAATAATCAATAAATTTTTATTAATTAACTGTAAAAGGATTCCAAATGAGGTATGCTTTTATTACAAAAAATAGACCACTAGTTTAAAACTATCACTGAAATCTAAAAATTCAATCTCTAATTAATTTACTGTAAAAATTTCAGGAAAATATTTATTATAAAAAAAGAAATTGAAACCCATGAGATGTTGAATTTTCAGATTTCAGTGATAATTTTTAAACCCGTGATTTATTTTTCGTAATAAAAATATGTCTCATTTGAAATCCTTTTTATGATTGATTAATAAAAATTTATTGATTAATTTTTTATTAATTATATGTTTTCTTTTTTAATTATTAATTTTTTAATTAATTTTTAATATTATTTAATTTTTTATTAATTTTAAATTTTTATAAAAATTTAAAAATTTTAAAAATTTATTAAAGAAAATAGAGAAAGCGAGATCACGGATCTCGTTTTCTCTATTCTGGGAAAACAAAAAGAAAGATCCCGAAAGCGAGATCACGGATCTCGTTTTCTCTATTCTGGGAAAACAAAAAAAAAAAGATCTCATTTTGAGAATTTTTTGAAAATTCACGCTATTTAAGGAAATAACTCGCACAACGTATCACCCACCATCGGTTTCATGGTTTCGTATCCTTACCAAATTCCAACCATACTCGCTTACCAAAATCATTATCATACCTTTTCAATTTGAATGGGCATCGCCTCCAACTACGCTACCAACTTCATCCGTACTACTACAGAACAATTTGAATATACCCTTTTCTTGTTGACTCGTCCGCATCCAAATCCTTGAAAACCTAGTCTTTAGTTGTTGTTGTAGTTGGCTTTGGACGGCTGAGATTGTGAGGTTGATTGGTTGTGAGTGTGATGGACAGCGGGAATGAGTGAGAAATTGTCAGGAGTAAGAGAGATGTTTGGGAGAGAGTTTGAGACGAGAGAGAGAGAGATGGGTTTACAGTTCCCAGAGGAAGAATCCTGCGATAATAATTTTTTTTCTCTTGATTTTATAATTTAGATTCAATTTTTGTTATAATAAAAAAAAAAGAAATTGGGTTTACAAAGATTGTGTCCATTTGAACGGGCGTGTGTGTGTGTGGAGATTGCGAAGTGAAATTTTGTGGGGGAGAGAAGCTATGGCTTTTGGGCAGCTAAGATTCAGCGTGAAGAATCAACGTTTCGTAAAAAAAATATTAAAATCTGTTTGAATTCAAATTTTAGTAGTAATAAAAAATAATATTAAGATAATTTTTTAATTCAATAATAATTTAAATTAGATTAATTAAAATAAAATTTTAAATATAAAAAAGTGGATCAAATCGATAGGAAAATAAAACTGTGAAGAGAGGGCAAAAATTGCAAGGGATAAGAAAGCCCATCCAAACTTTGACACGTGTTGTTTCGTGGACTTGTAGGGTAGGCTGCACTCCGTTCCTTACATGATTTATCTCAACCAGGCTTTGTCAGTATGCTATGCTTTGCTATGAAAAATAAAAAATAAAAGTGAAAATAATAGAAATTAATTCCAGAAGATTTACGAGAATATTCTACAATTTTTTAGTACTTTAAAAAGGTAGTGTTGTCGAGTTTGCTCTATAATTCATACTAATTAAACAAAATGAATATAAGTATGTATTTATGTCTATACAATTTATGATCTTATTTATTATTTATGAAATGAAATGAATTTACATATGAAGTTTGGATCTATTTATTTAAGCAGACCCATTTAAAATTCAACTTAATATATTCAACTAATGAAGTAAAATAAATCAAGATTAAATATTTATTTACAAAATGAAGTCGACTGGGGTTTGCTATAAACCCTTTGGACAACTGTTATCAAAATAAATAAATAAATAAATAAATAAATCCTTCGGACCACATTTGCGTGCGCGGTGCTAAATGCCCTTGAGTTGGCTACTCTTTTGCTCACTTGGATCTCGTCGGGTTTTAGCTACTCTCACTTGGATTAACCCAAGCTGTGGATTATTTGGGCCTGGCCTGTGGTATCAAGGCACTTCAACACGGCAGGGCGCCCTGCGCCCCATTGATGGAGGGCCCTTGTCTCAAATCATCATTTTTCACTTTAGTGGGTGCGCCTGGCCCATGCAATAGTGCAGCGCAAGGGCGCTGCGCAAAGGCCCCTGTAGCAAGCTAGGCCTTCCCCCTTTTTCTAATTAAAAAATAATAATAATAATATTATGTGGGCTAATAGCCTAAGTATCAAATATTAAGCTGATAACAACGGAAAGATTTTAACGAAAAAGGCCGAGAGTAACAAAATTTCCCTCTCTTCAAATTTCAATCCTACAAATTTAAGGGAAAATCCCAAATTTCTTATGGCGTTGACTGAAAAGGTTTTTTGGACTTGAGCCGTCTTTATCCCTCGGGCCTTAACAAGGACCATTCTTCATAATAACTTGTCTATAGTTTCATGGCTATAATTCTATTTTTTCCTGAACTTTTTTTTTTCCCCCAACAAGACAAAAAGAAGATCAAAGACCATCGTAGAGAAAGTCCAAATCAAATTGCATTACAGCAGAAGCCCCCCGTCCTTTTTTTTTAAAAAAAAAAAATCTAGGAAGCTTCTACCATTCAACAGAAAATACGTACCATAATTTTTTTTATTATTCCGAAAATGCTTAATTATGGGCATTGAACATACTTATTGCCTCCTTGGAACATGTTAATAATCAATGAGATATGGGAATTAAATTCAAATTGTTGGATAAAATGTGAGGATCACTAGAAATTTCCACAAATCCAAAACGAGAAGACAGGGTTACAGCTTAAAGTGTTGAAAGTATTAACTACTGTTGGGTTGTAAAGAAGGAGAAAAAAAAAATAAAATAAGAGCAGTCACGCACATGCAATTTCCCCGTGGGTTTGTCAACAATCACGGACAGCACACGAAGGCTCCATCCTCCACAAATTCTCAAAATTTGGGAAAACCCCTTTCACGCCCTTCAACAAATTTAGTTGTTTCACATTTATTTGCATTGTTCCCCCAACAAAAATGTTCTTTCTACGTGGAAGACCCGACCCCTAAAAATCTCTTATTTAAATATTTTTTCTAAGATTTAATGTTTAAAATTTTATGAATGTGTATATTTCAGTGATTTTTCTGATTCTTATGTAACAAAAAAATACTCTTTCTACTATAATACCAACTTAATTATTCTTCATCCGTAAATCACAAATTAGAAAGAAAAATATTAATTAAGGCATGAGATTGATGTAACAATCTTGGAGTTAAATATGACATAAAAAGAAAAATATTATATTATGATTTCTTAATATTTTTACAGAATTATGATAATATTTTGACTCATAAAACAAAATATTTTGACAGAATTATGATAACAATAATTTTACTCATAGAACAATAATTTTACTCATATAACAAAAATTATAATTCAGACAGCATATTTTATAACGGATAGAGTTTTTTATGATAGTCAAGAGGAGGTAACAAACATCAGTTGCTCTCGTCACTTTTTTTTTTTAAATATTAGCTTAAAATTTATAAATTATTTTTTTATAGTTTGTACCATTTAAGCAGATTAATTTGAATTATTATGATAGTAGAGGAGGTAGCAACCATCGGTTGCTCTAAAATCCGTAGTTAAATTCGTGCTTTTCTTGTAGTGTAAGATTTGAAATTTCTAAAGAGGGAAAGTAATAAATTACATTATAGCAACTAAAGATCAAATCAAGTTATATGTTCTGAATCACAAGTAAGTTTTAATTATTTTTGATATCCTTGTTGATGAGTATATTGAGAGAATACTGAAAAAAGTTTATACAATTCTTCAAATAAATACTTGTAATTTATAAATTACTATCCAAATTCAATAAATGTATTTAATGACACCATTACTAAGAAAGCTAATACCAAAGTACCTAAAACAAGAATACGTTTTTGGTCGCACCCGTCACCAGCAAAATGACAACTCCTCACTCAACCCATTTTCCCCTCCTCTCCCTTTTCCCTTTCTGTTCTTTTTGTTTACAACTCTTCCACTTCTTTCCTTCTGTATTTAAATTTGTCATCCATCTGTCACCACTAAAACCCTCCACCCACACATTAAAGTGTTACTCTTTCTTCAATTAACAACACTCTCCTTCTATATATATATATATAGAGAGAGAGAGAGAGAGAAGAGGGAGGGAGGGAGTTATTTCTCTCTCTAGTCCCATAAACTTTTTCCTATTAGAAAATGGGGGTTAGTTTATTTGTTTTAGTTCTGACGCTGTTGGCTTTTGTTAATGCTGAAGACCCATATAGATTCTTCACCTGGAATGTCACTTATGGTACCATCTCCCCTCTTGGTGTTCCTCAGCAGGTTCTGATCTCTCTCTCTCTCTCTCTCTTTGTGATCATTTTAAAATGAGGTGGTTTAAATTGTTGCAGGGAATTCTTATTAATGGGCAATTTCCAGGCCCCGATATCTACTGTGTCACCAACGACAATCTCATCATCAATGTCTTCAACAACTTGCCAGAGCCTTTTCTCATTGCATGGTAAGACCTCCCTCATGAATTTTTCCGGCAACTATTTTGATCTTTAACTAAATTTTGAAACCAACGTGTAAAAGTAAGGTGCTTTATTTTGTAACGTTGTGGTCTTTTTATAGTTTATATTATATGGCATGCTAATGTGCTGTTTAACCAATAAGGTTATAAAGGCCAATCCTGGAGTTTTGGCCTTGGCATGTGTCTTGTAGGTGTCCAACCTCATTCACGTGGTCTGTTTCAATCTCATTCCACAAAGAGAGAAATAGTTCTTTGTCGTGAAATATTTTCTCGAAAAATTTTGCAATTCGTGAACAAGATAAGGTAAATTGAGAAATTCCAAATATTTGAGAATCAAATTACTAGGAATGTAATTCTGTTATCCAGGAATGGAATTCAGCAGAGGAAAAATTCATTTGAAGATGGTGTGTATGGAACAACATGTCCAATTCCTCCGGGAAAGAACTTCACTTACATTCTACATGTGAAAGACCAAATTGGAAGCTTTTTCTACTTCCCATCTCTTGCATTCCACAAGGCAGCTGGTGGATTTGGAGGAATTAGAATTCTCAGCAGGCCTCTAATTCCTGTTCCATTCGCAAACCCCGATGGCGATTTCACTGTTCTTATTGGCGATTGGTACAAAAAGGACCATAAGGTAATATTCTCTGCTCTTCATTGTCCAATTTTTTAAATTTGGAAATTTGTAAACTAAAAATAGTTTCTATTAAAACTAAATGCAATATCAACGATGAAAGTCCGTGCATTATGTCATGCTTTTTGCTAATGTAAGTCATGATGTGACAGAAATTAAGGACCATTCTAGATGGGGGTCAGATGCTTCAACCCCCGGACGGAATACTGATCAATGGCAAAGGACCAAATGGTGCGCATTTCACAGTTGAGAAAGGTGAATTTACAAATCCCTACTGGGATTCAGTTCATGCTAAATTATTTATGGTTTACTAAAGGTGATTGGTTGTCATTTTTGTTGTGTTGCAGGAAAGACTTACAGGTTTAGGATATCAAATGTTGGCCTACAAAACACTCTCAACTTCAGAATTCAAGGCCACAATATGAAGCTCGTTGAAGTTGAAGGAACACACACAATGCAAGTAGAGTTCTCATCACTCGATGTCCATGTTGGACAGTCCTATTCTGTTCTAGTCACGGCGGATCAAGCTGATCAAGACTACTACATTGTTGTCTCGACCCGTTTCACAAAGGAAGTGCACACGACCACCGGGACACTTCACTATAGCGACTCCAAACGCTCTGTTTCTGGCCCACCTCCCAATGGACCAACTATCGAAATTGGTTGGTCTCTTAACCAGGCTCGTGCCATCAGGTAAGCATAGATTTGAATTCAAGATCTCCTGCTATAACATATTTGAAATAACAAAATTTTCAATTATTTTTCCTCCTTTTGGTGAATATTAGGACTAATTTGACCGCTAGTGGACCAAGACCGAACCCTCAAGGATCATACCATTATGGTCAGATCAAGGTCACTAGGACAATCGTGCTTGCAAATTCAGCAGGGCTGATTGGCGGCAAGCAGAGATATGCAGTGAATCGGGTGTCATTTGTTCCAGCTGACACACCTCTTAAGCTTGCAGATTACTTCAACATTTCAGGGGTTTTTCGGGTTGGAAGCATTGCAGATTACCCTCCTAAGAAGCAAATGTATCTTGACACATCTGTCATGGGTGCGGACTATAGAGCATTTACTGAAATTGTGTTTCAAAATTATGAGGGGGTTGTCCAAAGTTGGCATCTCAATGGTTATTCTTTCTTCGTTGTAGGGTAAGTCCATGCAAGAACATTTTACTTTCATAATAGGCCCGAGAACATTACTAGGAACTGATGGATGGACCATTGACTCATTTGTTTTTCAATTGCAGATTGGATGGAGGAGTATGGACCCCTGCAAATCGAAAACAGTACAATCTTAATGATGCAATTCCACGCTGCACTACTCAGGTATGGGACTCCTCTGAACATTGATCTTTAATGTCGAATGTACAAATGTGAGCATTGAGAGCTCATGGTTTATGTTGCAGGTATATCCTAGGTCATGGACCGCTGTATATGTAGCACTTGATAATGTGGGAATGTGGAACTTGAGAAGTGAATATTGGGCAAGGCAATACCTGGGACAACAAATTTACCTCCGGGTTTATACAACTTCCAAGTCGTACAGGGATGAGTATCCCATTCCAAAGAACGTGCTTCGCTGTGGTCGAGCTGCATAAGCCAACTCTGAAATGAAACAACAATTTGGCAAACGTCTCATTGTCCCTCATTTGATTTATGTACTGTCACATATCTTTGGATCTTTAATAAAAGCACAAATTTGATATACTGTATATCTGTGCAGAAAATTGTTTTGTGGGTCTGTCCAACATAGTCCCACTTTTCTTTGTGAACAATCAATTAAAACACAACTTCTCGTTGAAACCCCCATATGTATTTAAGAATGAAACATCAACTTCCAAGAAAATGATCAGATTGTTTTTAATTGTTGATTTTATGTTATCTGAAATACAAGAAAATAAATTAAAAATGATGCAAGGCTCTTTGTATTAATATTTCAAGAAGATATTCGCAATGAGAAGATTATCCCCGGAAAGAAAGAGAGTTTGCTTTGAGTGAGATATTCTCCTCATTTAGTGCAATAAAAATCAAGAGATGTTCTTACTTATTTTCATACAAGAGATCCCTATTTATAGAAGAAGGAAAGAGGTGACAAACAGGAGAAAACAAGGGATAGTAATGTTGGGAAAAATAATTTGATGTAAAATCACGTCAAATATCGTGTTAAATCATCGAAATTAAAAACTTAATTATAAAAGTTAAAAAATTTAGATCAAATAGAAATATACTTGATTTTATAACCGAAAATTGAATAAAATGAAATCATAATCTGGGGAGAGTACTAAGTTTGGCCTTTGTCTAGACAGAAACTTAGTTACAGTTTTTCAGATCAAATGTATCCTCTCAGAATCTCTCTATATATAATGGGGGTATTAAAAAATTAGAGTTATAAATTGACTCAAGAACCATAACCCTATTTATAATTATAGGGATAATTTTACTTCCAAATTCATAACAAAAATTGACCATTTATTTTATTCCAATTATCTTACAAAATTCATATAAATTTAGGTAACTTTTTAACTATTCTTAAATCACCTTTCGATATTCTCTATTTAATCCATCATAAATAATAAATATCCATTAATATCTACATATTTATTTATTTCCATATTCTATAAGATATTTAAATTCAAAATACCAAATTTTCAAATATAGCAAATCAATTTCATATGATTTTACCTTAAATAACAGAATACCTTACATAATTATTTACATATAAACCCAACGTTAGATCAATAATTCAATAATCTCTCACTTGGACTATATGTGAAATTTTATAATTATGTAATTGCGATATAACCGAATGAACTCAACTTTTCTGTCAGTACTAAAATGTATCCGCAACCAATTTCTTCCATCAATTACATTAACTTAGTATCAAGACGATTTTTGTTACATTTTTTTTCATAAATCAACTCTCAATGGTCACATAAATTGAGATAACCAAATGATATGGATCATGATATGGATGCATAATATGAAAATATCATGCAATATGATCTTTAACATATCTATTTCTAATTAATCTTCTTTAATGAGATCAACCATACTTAATATCAGAATGTGATTTGAAACTAAAATTTTATTTCCACGAAAAATAATCTCAAATATTTTGAACTGAAATAATAAAAAATATCTATATTAGATCAGTATCTAAAATCACAAACTCCCACTGAAATTGAATATTCTAAAATGATATGAAACCTATACGAGTAGTGTGCAAATAAACCTTTTAGGTGGCGGTTCCTTAATAAACGGATCCATAATTATGAAATTCGTACCAATATACTCTATAGACAACTGTTCAATCTGAACAATTTCTTTAAATAGAATATAAGACTATCAAACTACTGTAACACAATAATTTAAGTGGTCTATCGATATCATACACTATTTGTAATTCCGTGACAAATTTTCATAGTCATATTCCATAATTAAATATTTCATAACACACTATGAATTCCGCCGCCATGATAGAAGAGGCTATAAGAGACTATTTAACACTCTGATAGAGCATAAATTGGTATAATATTTATGATTAATTTTATTCCATTTATGAATGAATATTACACTAATTATTGTATTTTATGATGATTGATATACTAGAGATAATGTAGAAAACTTATGAAAAAAAGGAAGGAAAAGTGAGAATATATTTAAAAGTATGAAAAATTTATAAATATATTAAATTTGTTTCTAAATATTTGGGAATAAAAATAATGAAAATTTTAACCCTTATAATTTTTTATTTAGTAGTTATCTAAAATTTAAAAGAATTTTCTATTGAGAAATTAGATTAACTCATCCTATAAATATATATATATATATATATATATATATATATATGAGTTTTACAAGGAGAGAGAAAGGAGCCTGAAAGGGGCAGCCACCCCCTATTCCAGCAGCGGTTCACATCCAGTACTGCCACCGTTATTCCTGTAGACTTATTTGTCTTGGCAGCAATCACTTTTCTTGATAGAGATATTATTTTCTTTCTTGTAGACACTTTTTTTCACAGCAGCCACGCCATTTCTTTTGAGCATGTTTTTAATACAAGCAGAATTTTTATTCGTTTTCTTTCCCCATGTTTTCTTTCTAGATTAATTTTTTAGTCGAAGGTTATTAAAACTTTATTTTTTAATAATTATAAACTTTAATTTAATTTATTAAATCAATATATCATAAGTATTTATTTAATTCATGTAATTCATGAATCATGATTTTTTAAAATTTGTTAAATAATAATCAATATTTAATAGATTTAGAATAATTTATAACTAATTAAAATGATAAATCCGTAATTATTTGTTAGTTTTAATAAAGTGATGAATGACATTAATATCATAAAATTAAATAATCTAATTTAAATGAACTCGCCGTATGTTTGTTAATTAGAATTGGATCTCTCTAGATTTTAATGCTGTTAAGACTTTTAATTCTAAAAATTTCTCTAGGGTTGACTATCAATTAGGAAAATAGTTAACGACATTATCTTAATTATTGACGAAATAAGGAGAGATTGGTCATTGGGCGTTTGTCGACGACTATAATCAATTTATTTATGGGTATTGAAATCTTTAAATAGATCGATGATCAATCACATGAAATCGAGGAGATATAATTCCTTTGGTTAAAAATTAATTTTCCCATTGAATTTTGTTCTTTTGAGTTATTTAGTTATTTTCCTTTATTTGATTTTTTCTTTTATTAGCTTAGTTTGTTAGTTTAGTTAATTTTTCAAATCACCCTCATATATTTTTTTTTTTAAAAATTAAATCCACCATTTCCTGAAAAGATGATTTTACTCACTCTATACTAATATTTAGTGAAGTAAATTAATTTATTTTTGATTATTTGACGACACACTATACTAACATTGACCTGATGACCATAACTCTATTTGTAATTGTAAAGATGACTTTACTTCCAAATTCATAACAAAATTTGTGTGTTTAGTTTATTCCAGTTAATTTACCAAATTCATATAAATTTAGATAATTTTTTAATTATCCTTAAGTCCAATTTTGGTATTCTTTATTTAACTCATCATAAATAGTAAATATCTATTGATATTTATATTTCATATCTTATGATATATTTAAATTCAAAATACCAAATTTGTGAATTTAGTCGATCATTTTTATATGAGTTTATCTTAAATAATAGTTTATATTATATAATTATTTATATATAAACTCAATATTGAATTAATGATTTACTTGACAGCCTTTCTCCCTACGGCTAGAAAATACTAGCCGTTCGTGCCTCCAGCAGCAAGGACTTTTCCTAACCGTTTGGGGGCCTCTTAACAGGCCCTTGAGTGGGCTGAAATATGCCCAATGTGCTGGGCTTTAAAGCTCTTAGATGATGGACTAAAACTTGTCTTGGGAAATGCTTGAGAATTGGGTTTAAATAATTGTTATTTCCAGTACTCCTCCTTAAGTTTTGTTTTTTTTTTTTATTTGGTTACACAAAAATTTAAACCCTGATTCACAGGATTGAGGGTTGTAATTATTAAACTATTCCCTTGGTGACCTCTCTCTCAAGTTTGGAAAATAAAGGACTATAGAGTTAAACTTGCTGAAGATTTTTAAACATCTTTGGCTATTTTATGGTTTTAAAGTGATGAACTTTTTGTTGTACGAGGGAAGGAGAGAGAGTCCATAAGATTTTGTGACCTTATTTTTTATTGGTTGAGTGATTGCACTTGTTGTAATAAATTCTATTGTCCTCCTATTTTGATAGTAACCACAACCTAGTCGATTTTCTGAGAGATGGTAGAGATAGTGGAGATTCCCTAACTTCCTCTTGGGTTTCCAGTGGAGGTGAGTCATCTAAAGGTTGATCTTCCCCTTGCGTTGTTCCTTCCTCCTTATTTAATTGTTGTGGAGGATTGGTTGTCACTTATGAAAGATAGTAGAAGACTTACGAAGGATTGTTCTCTTATTGTGGTGACTCTTTTACATCCGTTTCTATAAAATAAAATTTGTTTTCTACAAATATCACATTTTTAAACATGTATATGCAGTCAATTTTCGGATCAAAACATATATATCCCTCTTGGAATGATCCACTACCTAAAAATATAAATTTTTTATCCTTTTTATCTAATTTATCCCTTAGTTGACTAGGAACATATATATAACATATACAATCAAATGCTTTTAGATATTTAAGTCTTGGTTTGGTTTTTGTTAGCAACTCCAATGGAGATTTCCATTGAATACTAATTACATCACTCATATTTCTTAGGTATTTTTGCTTGGAACATTATTGTCTTGCAATTTCTAGGATATGTCGATTTTTTTTCTCAATTATATCTTTTTGTTGTGAGGTATATAGGCATGATATTTTTAAAAGTATTGCTCATATATTCCCCCCATTATCCATCTTAAACATTTTTCTCTTTGGATTGAATTGTTTAGAAATATATTTTTGAAAATTTTGAAAAGTTTCAAATGCAAGTGCCTTAGATTTAAGTATATAAACCCATGTGATCTAATTTTATGGTTAATGAATGATATAAAGTATTTAAACCCTCTTCTAGATTCTATAGGGGTTGTCCATATATCAGAGTACACTAGTTCAAAGAGCTCTTTGTATTGGTTTTAGACATGGGATAGTACGCCCTTGTTTGTTTTTCATATATACATGTTTCACAATATCTATTCTCATAATTTTTATTTAAAAATTTTTTTTTAAAACTTTTACTATAAAAATGACCTAATCTAGTATGTCACAATTTATATCAATTTTTTTTTTTTTTTGTATAAAGCATGATCATTTGAAGAGCAAGAGTAAAGACAAATACCTTGATCGGGAATTATGCCTTCCAAATTTTTGTGCAGCATTATGACCATGTCCAAGGCAACATTATGGGCTTGATGATCATTGGGATTGCTGAGTATCTTGTTGTGTCCCATGGTTAGCTCTTTAACTCCTTCCAAAAATGCCTTGCTTTTGAGTTGCTTAAGTTGCTTAACCAAGTTTTCGAGGAAGCTAGAGCTTTTAATGTTGATAAGGGTATTTGGCATTATTTATAAACTGATCAAACTATCTTATAAGTTAAAATTAAAATTCTAATCGTTTGTTAATTAAAATTTATAAAAGTACTTATAAGTCCAAAAAGTGCTTATAAGTTAAAAAAAATAATAAACTACTCCTACCACATTTTTCATTTTGGTACTTTTAAGTACAAATAAAATAAACTATTTTGACAAATAAAAATACATTTTTACTCTTTATATTTTAACAAAAATTATAATTATGTCACAGACTTTATATTCTTATCTAGTAATAGGGTTTCATTAATTTTAAGAAATTTTATTATGTCAACTTACATATTTTTCTGTAATGCATATCTCTCTCCATCCTAAAATTTTTAGCTCCGGCTTTTATAATATATTTATGATTATGGATTCTATTGTAAACCATGTTAATTTAAATTATATATTTTTATTTGTAAAAATAAATCTAAAAATTATTTACTTCATTTATCTGTTTTTAACTGAATTATTTTAATTTTTTTCCTGTCATTTAAATTGTAATACTGTTCACTTTTAAAATATGTATTCTATAGTTATGTAAAAGCATCTTATGCACACGATAGTCTTTTGTCTATTTTATATAGTTTATAAATAATTATTTTTCCAAACAGTTAACTACTTTTAAATAATGTTTATTCAAACAGATAACAATTTATTTTTTAAAAAAGGTAAAATGAGATTATAAGTTAAAAAACTGCAATTTTTTTTTAAGCAATCCCAAACGGCCTCGATGTCATTTTTTATTGCTTTAAGGAAGATTGTTCCCTCTTTGAAACATACTTGCCTTTAAGACGAGAATGAAAGCTCCAACACCAGTTCTTAGAGTGGCCTGCCTTCTTATAATGTGAACATCTCCTTTTGGCTCTTTGATTCGTTCTTATAAAAGATAGATTAATCGAAACTTGCTCTGATAAAATGTTGATTTTACGATATCCGAAATACAAGAAAATAAAATAGAAATGAGACAAGATTCTTTGTATTGATATTTCAAGAAGACAATGGGAAGATTATCCCTCGAAAGAAAGAGAGTTTACTTTAAGTGAGATGATTTTCTCATTTAGTGCTATAAATACAAGAGACGTTCTTACTTATTTTCATACAAGAGCTCCCTATTCATTGAAGAGGGAGAGAGGTGACAAATGGGAGAAAAACAAGGAACAGGAAAGCTTGACAACCTTCCTCCCAACGGCTACTAGCCGTTGGAGCCTCCCAGCAGCTAGGACTTTTCCTTGGCTGTTTGGGAGCCTCTTAACAGGCCCTTGAATGGGTTGAAATGTGTCCAATATGCTGGGCTTTAAAGCTCTTAAATGATAGATTAAAACTTGTATTGAGAAATGCTTGAGAATTGGGTTTAAATGATTGTTATTTCCAACATTAATGAGGAAGATTTACAGGATATATTATATGCAGGAAGACCAAGTCCACCAAGTCAACATCAATGGTTGATAGCAACAATGATCCTTGTTGCTAGCTATTCATCTTTGTGCCGGGCATTTTTCCCTTTTACCCTTTTTGTACTCAAATGAAAACCACATTAAACACTTTGAACTCTTCCAATTTTCGGAAATATGAACGCGAGAAAAGTTTCAAGCTTGCCAACAGAGGCCTATAGGTTTCTGCATTTGTCGACTTGTACATGGTTTGAAAGCTTTAGAGAGCACAAGGAAAGGGGAGGGGGGAAGAGTTTAATATGACGAAGAAGTGTTTTATTTCACCTCTTCTAATAAGCCTCTCTTTCGCATTTTTTGTACCGACTTTGGTGGAGGTAGAAGCTGAAGTTGCACCAGTTTTCATACAAGCATCGTAGGATTAATGTCAATGCTACTTTTCATAGCCAAGCAAATAGCAGTAGTAGTTAGAGAAGCTTGATGTGGACGTGCTGGATGTTGGAGCTTTCACATCGTTGTTGTTTGAATGAAAGCTTCGAGGAACAGAAAATACTAGTTTTTTGATAGCCTTTATCTGATAGGGAAATACCGTCCCCCACACAATTTTTCATTCATAAGGCAAATTTCCGATATGCTAGATAGTAATTAAAACGACGACGTCTTGGAATATCCAATTTTCTTTAAACACCTAAATCCTAATATGTTCATTTTAATGAGAATCCCCTCAATACGGTTCAATTCCCAAAAATTTCAATCTCAAATCCCAGAATTTGAATGCAAAGTTTTTAGGTCTTTTATTCTGCATTTGAATGCACTAGACCTTGTTTATTCTTTTCTCCAGTTGTATTTATATGGGGAAATAGCAAAGCGAAAAATGCAAAATTCAAATCAGAAATTACAGTTGAAACCCCAATATTGAATGAAATCCATTAATCACTCAACTTAGACATATTTACATTTCAAATCGCAAGAAAGAAAAGGAAAAAAAAATTAGGGCAAATGAGATTATAGCTATTGGAGTTGTTCAATTGAGGTCACTCTTTATTTAAACCACACAATACCCATTTGCAGAAACTTCATTTTGGACAAGAATTCGATCCCGAAATCCATAAATTCCCTCGATTCATGTTGTATCTGGTAGAGAGAGAAAGAGCTATGTCGTTCCATCAGAATCTGTGTTATTTTCGGATCTTGAACACAAGGATTCGCATTTTGAATTGACACCATCAAGGAACTCGTCTCTCTCCCTTTGCATCTTTAGCCAGAAGTCTGGCTCTTCGAATAACTTCAGTATCTGCCACATGAAATAAACCCTAAATTGGATCATTTGTGCCACTTAGAATCTCTGGTAACATTAAGAAAATATCGAAAATGTGAAAGCATACGCGAAGATCAAATTTACTTTTAAAGGGTGAAGACGTTAGTCAGTACCTTTTAATGTGACCAGCAAACCATCCGGTATATACATGCAATAGCCCCACAACCATATACACGGGGCAAGATCCTAGATTCTCACCGTATGCACAAGGAATTTCTATAATTTTTATGGGTATTAATATTAATAAGATTTATAATAGTGAAGATTATTTTTTGTCTTGTGAAATAAGACAGCTACGTTGCATGGCAACGGAAGCAGAAAAATAAAAACGGATGCGAAACAATACGATGAATGACATTTTGTGAAAATATAAAAATAAAAACGTAGATAAATATATAAATATAAAAAAATATAAGAATTTTTATATAAATATTAATTAATTTATAAAAATAATATAATAATCATATTTTATAATAAAAATAACAAATAATTAAATATATATTTATTAATCATAAAATAAATAATATAAAAAATAAAAATTATGATTAATAAATAAATAATTTATTAAATATAGAAAAATATGTAAATATAGAAAATATGAAGGTTTTTATGTAAATATTAATTAATTTAACGTGTTGAAATATTTTGAAGGCGTTTCGAATATTTTGAAAACGTTTCGAAAATCAGAAACGTCGAGGATATTTTGTACACGATAGTGAGATAGTATAATAACAATAACTGTTAGATAATGATCCAATGGTAACAAACCCTGTAGGGATTATAAAAACTTCCTCAGGGCTGGCCCATAAATGGATAAAGAACCTTTCACATTGGGCATTTGCATAGGGAGAGGTGCACTACAACTGCTGGAGCAATAAATCGTTTGCAGACATATCAATGTTAAGGGTGAAAAGATCCACTTATAAACCGCCTGAAGATTTATGCAGCAATGATGTTTTCATGTCTGGTTGTAGGGAATTTTATATTTTGTCGACGCTCGGTTACATTACCTTGCAAAGTTTGTAGGGTGAGAGAACTTGAATTCAAGATTTAAAGTGAATTAACCTCTTTTTTCTCCTTTTTTTTTTTCATTTTAATTCTTACCAACAAAAATATTGACAATGGCCAAAACCTCTAGTTGAAAGGAAAGGGAACGTACAGTCTTCATTGTAGGTCTCCTTGAAGACGAGTGCATGAGGCAAAGTCGGGCTGCTATCATCATTCTTTTCATCTCTTCCTTGTTGTAGTCCCCCTGGAGGCTGGGGTCAATTAGCCGTTCACACAGGCCACGGTTAAGTAAGGACCTTGCCTGCAAGTCAAATGGCCTCGATACTAAGGACATTGATGCCATTCTCTCAACAACTTAGATTGAAGAATAAAGTTCTTCTCATACCCATAGTACCAAGCTTTCATGGTTAGACATCTGACTTGTTTGAATAGCCTCCTTTCCTGTGATAAGTTCCAGCAGCAAAACCCCATAGGAGTATACATCTATTTTTTCATCGACCTTTCCATACATCATATATTCTGGAGCCAGGTATCCAAAGGTTCCGACAACATGCAATGGCATTGTATTTGGTGAAGGTTGCTGAGAGTTTTGATGTTTAATTGCTGCTCCAAAATCTGATAGCTGAAAGGTAAACATCAAAACAGAAAACCTCTGTGCTTAGCTCACCTATTCATCTGTATCAAGCAACAAGTTCTCAGTCAAAGCCGGCCAGAAACAGATTCCATCCTATGATTAATTCTGATCACGTATGTCCATGTTAGTTTAGTCCTAGAATCATTAAGATGAAACATAGGGAACAAAACCTTGAATTTCTTACAATAGGCTGCCCACATATTTCTTTATTGGTAAAGTGTAAATTGGAAACAACAGAGCACGGAACAACAAAAAATCGGACTTACTTGAGGTTCACAATCTTCAGTGAGGAGTATATTAGAGGATTTCACATCCCTGTGAATTATTGGGGGGATGCTAGAGTGGAGGTACTCCAATGCCCTCCCAACACCTATCGCAACCTTTATCCGCTCTCTCCACTGAAGTTGTTTCAGTTTCCTCTTTAGGCTTTCATTAAGTAGATCACAAACAACCGCATGCATCTCTGTACAGTAGCAATACCCGACAAGCGAAACTATATTCTCGTGCTTCAAACTTCCCAACATCTCTACTTCTTGAAGAAGATCCTCTGCTGCCCAACGCGAGGCCTTAAGGACTTTCACTGCCGCAGGCCTACCATTATCTAGGCTTGCTCGGTAGACCATACTGTTCCCACCTTCTCCAATCACCATCTTGGGACTGAAATTTTTGGTTGCAGAAATCAGCTCTTCTAGTGTAAATCTTCTGCTGCTTCCTTTGGCTTCTAAGATTGACAATTTCTCGAACAGCTTCTTTGTTGTAAACTCCGAGAAATGCGACATTTTCTTGACGCTACCAGGTAGAGTACTTTTAGTTTGTCGTGTTGATGAAGATGTTGGGGAAGATGGCATGGTGAGTGCCTTCTTGAAATGATGGCTGGTTTCAACTGAGGACATATTTAGAAGTTTCTTCAACTGACGATCTGAATCTGAAGATGGCATGGTCAACGATTTCTGTAATTGATAATTTGCTTCGGAATGTTCAAAGGAATTGTATTTCAATGGAGATGACAGATTTTTTTGGAGAATTTCAATTGCAGTTCCTTGCTGGGAGGTCCCTTGTCTCTGAATTAAAATCCTTCCTCCTTTATCCATTATCAGAAGGGAGCATGTGGGAGGCAAATGTTTTAAGCAATTCGTGATAAATGAATCTTGAGGCCTGCAAAAGATTCACACATATAATAGGACTTTTTAAGAGAGAGAGCGGGAGATGAGTGTTGTTACCATGGAGTGCTGCATCCAAGGGCAAGTATCGTTGCCAAGTTCACACGTACTTGTTTTGTCAATTCAGAAAGGAATGACTCCCTATACAGACCTTTACTTGGAAATCGACCTGCAGGTAAGCAATTCAACAAGTAATCCAGATTAGCAATTCTACTAGTTTCTCCTTAAATTTTGGAATGCACTAACCTGCTTGGTCTTGCAGAGATCCTCATGAATGTGAAAGGTGTTGGGATCAAATCCGTCATCCGGCTCTTGAACATGAACAGCGAGCACATTGTCACCTGACCTTGCTACCAATGTGAGCAATCGGAGCAGCATCTCTCTACTGCGGGTATCGGAATTCAGGCCAACGATGATTGTCCTTCTCTTCATTGTTTTGGCCTTCAGAAGTGATAGGATACGGAGCTCGATCCTTGGACTTCTGACCATTGTTAACAAGATTCCTTGTGATTGTCAGGCACCAGCCCATCGCAGTATCCGGGCACAGGTTCAACATTTCCTCAGATTCCTGGCTTTTATCTCCTCTGGAGTGATGCGACAGCCAATTTTGTCTATGGACACCATGAGTTATAGTTTAATTGATGTGTGGTCCCCTCTTCATAAAGTAGAACGGTTAGTGTATGAGTTTGAGCATTTACCAACGGTTGGTTGGTGCTTATAATGATGTCCAACTCCATTGGAAGCAGCCGACACGGTAAAGCTGTGAAGAATAACTACGTCTCCACAGCAAAATCATAGTAGAGATAGGATTCTAATTGCTACTTCACATGTTTCAAATGAATACTTCTCGATATGTTCCATCCTGTAGTTCATATGCAAGCTTTGAGCTCTTATATTTATTGATTATGCAGTCCTTGTTATTATCATAACTGCTTTTTCATGGCATGTCCGGGTTGAAACGAAGGGTAGCACTCAAAAGGCAAATGGTTGTGTTGAAGGAGAAAAGATAAAGCTTGGTTTAGTTTGTAAATCCATTAGCAGCTTAAAAGCATTAGGACACATTCTACTATGTTTAGTTGATGGTGAGATAGATTTTTGTTCTTGAATTTCAATGATGGCCTCGATGAAATTGGATCCACGTCTCTCTTCCCCCAAATGAAATGGCAGAGTGGTAAGACCATCTCCTCGCTACAGGACACTTCACCAATTGTCCTATTAACAAGTGATGTGGTAAATTTTTGCTCCAGGTTTCAGGTATACCAAAACGATTCGTCCTTGCATGTGTTTTGTGTTTTGCATAGAAGGGAAACTTACCATGCATGGTAATAGCAAAACAATCAATTCTAGGGTCCCAGAATCCAACCCCAGAGACAGGATCTATCAAAATTGATGCAGGCTTCTTGCAGAAGTCAGACTATTTTGTCCCAAAAGGACCCAACTTGAAGTATGACATTTGGATTCTTGATTTGTTGTTGCACGTATAAATGGCATTGGGAGAAATGGAGATGGCTTGTTAAAGACCTTCATCTGCTAAGACATGGTAGGTGAATTGAGGGAGAGAGCGTTGGCTGGCCAACCTTTGTTAACGACCATTAGGTATCTGTTACAGTAGAGCTCCACACCCATACCTCTTCATTTCATGTCAATTGCCACTAGTCAGTGTCAGCTCTTATCCTGATCTGACCTAGCAATAATCATAAGCTGTTTTTTCCGGTTTCAATAACAGAGTAGAAGCCACTTTAAGTAGATCAATCCAATACAAAGTGCAAGCAAAATGCGAGTGAAGATTGAAACCATTTTTTAGTCAAAGGTGATCAAACCACACAATAGAGATTAATTTATTTCTAGTCATGTAACCCTTCGGTACATCCCAGGACATGCATGATTCCATTTCAAGTGTTTACCAACTAAATTATCTAACACTCCCACTCTTTTCATTTGATCCAAAAGTAACTGAACTACACAATTCGGGGGCAGCTCATTCCCAGCAAATGATCTAAGGACCTTTTTGTTACCATCGAATGAGTATTTATCAACAAATTGCAACCCTTCCTTATCAAGTCCCAAAGTGTTAATCATACAATTAGAAGTGGCACTACCCTCAAGTTTTGTTCAATTGGCCAGTCCAGCCATGTGAGATAACCAATGACTTTATTGGAGGCAGATTCAGTCACTAAATGAAAAGAAATCCACATGGACACTTACACCCGGTACCATATTAAACCTTATTTATGAAAGAAAATGAGTGAATGTTACTTGAGTGAGTTCAATATTCTATGATAAATACGAGACTCAGAAGCTGGCACAGCTCACATGGATGTCTAAGAAAATGGTAGACATCTATGATAGTAATTGGTAAAAGTAGACCAGACACATTCAATTGCATAGTGAGAAAAAGCACATGGTCAATTGAATAACAATGGAAGTGTTTTGTTTCACAAGCTCACAATCTTTAGCCGTACATTCAAATACTCGGTAGTAGATTGGCCCTAGAAAGCTCAGCAATGGCCGGCTCTTTCAATTCTCATATCATTTTTATGCTGTTTAATGGCTTCTCAGGTAATCTAGATGAACATAGCAGTACCATGATAAAAATAACATAAACTAGGTCAAGTCCAATATATGGAGGGAGCCAAAGATGCATAGCAGCTTTATTATTTATGTTGATTAAGTTATTTAATATAAGAAGAACTTCTTAAACATAAAACACAGCAAGCTCAACAACCTCATAGACCATAAGTAAAAGCTCTGATGCAGCTGAAAAAGGTAACATCCATTATCCAGGATGGCACCCAGATATGATCTTGCATGTGATTCAGGGAATCAGATCAAACACTCTTACTCTGCAGCAATCTGCAAACACCAATTGAGAATGCTATGAGTATGAGATAAGGAGAAATCAGATTTAATTAGATAAGGTTCATCTAAGAACGAAAATTACTCAAAGGCATGAATATATGTTGAGTTTAAAAAAGTAAAATAAAATAAAATAAAAAGAGCTCAATTATGCCCACAGAACTCTCCTGCTCCACTTTCGGTTAGATACTGGCATAACTCCACTGCTACATTCCAAGATAGAGCGATTCCATGCAATTTCAGTTTAAATCATCACCAGGTTGGATTAGCTTAAAGTGCACAAGTTGTGGATTATTCCTCTCAGAGAATTGATATGTAGGACATCAATCCAAAACCTAATAAAGTTGCCACCCAACTCAAACTAAGCACCACTCAAATTAACCTCGGAAGAACCATTCTATTTTAAGAAAATAATTTCAAAGGGTTAAAATATAAGTACAAGAGTATTGTATTGGATATAATAGAAAGAGGGAAGGGAATGTCCCTCTAAGAAGAAAATTCTAGAAGAGATGGTTAATCATGATATGCCAACTTTTAATTTAACTGTAATGTGGCTTTAAATAGGCCTGAATGGAAAAGGATGATTCATATAGCCGCCCTCAACTTATTATAACCAAGTCTTTGTTGTGTTAAGTGTACCCGTTTCCTACATACGCTAATTCATGATTCTGCTCAAGTTACATGACAAAGAGACAAATGATACTAATCCAAGGTTACAAAAGGATCATCATCACCTGAAGAGAGATTGACTTGGGCAACCACTAACCTGATTCAGAGGATTGTCTGGAGATTTCTTCCATAACTTCCATATCATGTCCTTGTATTGGTTATGGGTAAGACCTGGTTTCTCTTCCTTCAGCCTGGGGAGCTCAGCTTCTTCAAAAGCCTAAAAAAAATAAGAAGCGTTAAATAACAGTCATTAGAGAAGTCAGTGTATCGCAAGTAGTTAGTGCTACTAGCAAGAAATAGTACGGACATAATGATAATGCACCATTAAACAAAAATTACAAAGACAAATAGCAGTAACAAGAAAAGGAAAAACAATAAAATAAGATGGCTTATGCTGGCTTTAGAAAGAAACAGAGAAAGAGAGATTATGAATATCTATGTGTGCGTGTGTGTGTTATCTTCTCTATTTTTGCTTTCAAATTTTAATTTTATGTTTTTTTTCCCTCTCTCTCTCTTATATTTGTCTCTCAAACAGCCGACTCCAAAATTTGGGATTAAGTTTCAGGTTGTTAGTGTGTGTGTGTGTGTGTGTGTGTGTGTATAACACAGATGAAATCATTGTTGAGTGTTTCCGAGGGGGAAAAGGGTGATCTTTAAGGAAACACTCCAAACCGTGTAGCTTCACAGGTCTCATTAGTTTTTTATTTAATACTTAGCTTTGAGATTGAGCTCGTAAAGAAGAAGAACAATTCAAGAAGTCCAACCGCATGAGAGATAATAACAGCTCCATAAGTGGACCACTTAATGCACAACTCAATTTCTCCTCAAAATTTTCCAAAATAAATTTTTGCAGAACCCTCTAATTGCAATGAAATCAGGGTTTAGAATACACTCCAAACAGCTGAAGCCAATAACCTTTCACCATGTTGCTACAAACAAAATAAATTATTAAACTAAATCAAATACCAATAGCTAGGATGTACTATTACTAATTTTACTATTACAGGTGAGAAACACTCTGCACTTAAGAGATTTTTGCAACTATTGATTAATATTTCAATGCATAATTGCATCATGGAAATCGCAAATATATTATAATTCAAATAGTGCCTACGAAACAAATCAGAATTCCCTTATTAGTTAGCACCTATTAAATCAAGAAATTGAGCCACTAAGAAATACCAATCCACAAAACTTGAGACACATTCAAATTATCAAAGCCCATTAAAAAATCCGATCGACAATCCACATAACCTTTAAACCACAAAAACCTAGCAAAACCATCAACCAGGACTAGCAATTCCAAGCCACCTGCATTATCAAACCTATCCCAGTAGAGACATCCTCCAGAACTGAACAAGTTAAAACCACTGATTAACCAAAACACCATAATCCACATACCCCTCAAACTGAAATCTCTAATTCTAAAATCAAACTTATATATCCAAATGGTAGGCATCAACATGTCAATGTTAACACATCCATGCTCTATATTCATTAAAACTAAAGGATTCAGTTAGCAAATAACAATAATTCACAATGAAAATCACAATCACACTCAACTTTTGCATAACCAACATAAGCTTCAAACCCCAAAAAAACCCTTAATTTAACTACAAACCCTAGTTCTAAAATCAAACTAATATTTACAAATGGCATGCATCATCATATCGATGTCAACATATCCTTGTTATCTATTCAATAAAACTAAGGGATTCAGTTAGAAAGTAACAATAATTCACAATGAAAATCACAATCAAGCTCCACCTTTGCATAACCAACATAAGCTTCAAACCCCCAGTAGTTCTGCATGGAACTAATATTTACAAACTGCGTGCATCATCATATCAGTGTCAACACATCCATGCTCTATATTCAATAAAACTGAGGGATTCAGTTAGCAAGTAACCATAATTCACAATGAAAAATAGAATCAAGCTCAACTATTGCATAATCAACATAACTTCAAAGCAAGAAAAAACCATAATTTAACTACAAACCAATTATACGAAACCACATGCTCCACAATTCGAACAAATCAACATACAGAACATACAATTCACAAAACCTGCAAATTAAAAACCCTAATTTGACGAATTCAAAACACAAAACCTTTATATAAAAAAAATAATAATAATAAAAACACACACACACACACACACACACACACAAAACCTCACCTTAAAGGACGCTTTAAGCCTCCTCTCTGGGTGCCGATCAACAGGCAAGGGCTCTGCAACACTCATCTGAGCAATCGCATCCTCAACCGACTGCGCTTCAATAATCGAATCATCCCTATTGGTGTTCGCCACAAGCACCATCTTCTCATACTCCTCCTCCTCCGCCGTCCGACTCTGCCTTTTCTTCGCCTCCTCAGACTTCTGCTTCATCCTCTCCTCCTCCTCCTCTCTCCTCTTCCTCAACTCCACCTCCGTCACCTTCGGCAACGGAATCGAAACCCTATTTGCTTTCTTATCCGGCTTCTTCGCCGCCTTTTCCAGTTCCTTCTGCTCCTGCTCGGCTAGCCGCCGAGTCTCCGCCTTCTTAGCGGCGACTTCGGCTCTCCGCTCGGCTTCTTCTTCCCGCTTCTTGGTCGCACGTGACTTGCCACCTTCGGCTTCGCGCCAGTACTGGTCTTCCTTCTCGCGAGCCTCGCGATCTTTCCGCTCGGCGTCGGTGGCGTTCTTCCGAGCCCTAGCCTCTTCGGCTTTGCTGTTCACTCCCATCTTCTTCGGCATCGTTTTCTGTTTTTCTTCCGATTTCCAGTTCTGGTTAGGGTTTTATGTTGAATAAGATAACAAGAATCGGATCTCGTCCAGAATTGAAATCCTAATTGGAGGTTTCGGATTTGGGAATTTGGGTGCGGATTTGGAGAACTTTGGACACCGGAAAACCGGAAAGGGAGAGAACTTTCATTTCGAATTTGCTTTCTTTGTCACGATCGTGCTTACGTCATTATTACTAGTGCATAGGGCTTCTGTTTGGGCTTGTTTTGGGATAGGCCCAATTATTTCTCGCTTTTGTAATTGAAATAAACACTTCCAGTATTTGATGGTAAGCCCAACCAAGAGAAATGATGGTTTGTGCATTCTCCTAGGTTTGGTGTTTCGTGTCGGAGGAGCCCATCAAGGTAGCCCAACCAACACAACACCGTGTTTTTACGTTCTAAGGACGGAGCGGCCGGCGGTGGTAGCGGTGGTGCTTTTAAGGTTGAAAGTTTTGGTTGCAGGTTTCTATGTCCTTTTTCTCGTGGACCATTTTCACTTTGTGTATACCCTATTTGGACTTTGACTTGCTTTGTTTGGTTTGTATGTTTATCTTTGTTTAACCAAAAAGGGAAAAGTTAGGCTCTCATTAGGGTGTGGCGCTATGTCATGTTTACCATTGATTGGAACTACAGTCACTAATGTTCGTACATTTTTCCATCTTGGAAGCACATGTCGGGCCTTTGGGATAAGATCTCTTAAAGGCATGACACCCTTTTGTTCTCCAATCTTGTCTTTCATTCACTAAGGTGTTGTGAACCCTTTTCCAAGTACTTCCACTGCTGCTCCCTTAGGGCAAATTATTATGATCCAAAGGTGTTCAAGCCCTATTTGCCCATCATTCACTCTCATGGAAAATGTATGGATAATAATGCATTCTCTTCGTCTTCAACATGTTCTCAACACATTTCATTTGTAACCATGCCTAAGACATTCTTCTCGTTTCCTTATGCATTCAACATGGGTCACGACTATACTACTTGGCATTAAAGAGCTACACGTACATGCCCTCTTAAGGGGGCCTCCCATGTGAGGGCACAAGGATACTATTTTACAATGATTAATAGCTCTACTTTGGAGTCCTAGAACCGTCAACTTCTAACACAAAGTAGTGGAAATTTTAATTATAAATTCTGTTCTTGGAGGCGTGGAATGGAAGGAAATGGGGAAACTCCAATTCTTTCAAAACAAGTGATTATTTGTTTCTTGCACTTGATTAGGAGTCTCTTCCAATCCATTTACTGTAATTTTGGAGTAGAAAAGACTACAAACATTTTCTAGTTTGTATGCCATCAATTTTTAAATGAACTTAGCTGTCGACAAAACCTGAAAAGATATCTACATCAAAGGTCAATCGAACATAGTGTTAAGGCTATGATTAGAAGTACAACTTGTTATGAGTTGGTTGATATATGTTCATTTTCAGTAAAAGAGGGTCTTTGAAAAGATTCAATACGAGATTTAGATTAATCAGAATTTTCCCTTTGTTTCAAAATATTGCAATTATGTTCACCAACCATGTTTCAAAGATGTGTGGTAAAGCATCTAATAACTTAATTAGGGACACGAGGTGATTAGACTTATCATTAGTATGCAAATTCTCTCTCTCTCTCTCTCTCTCTCTCTCTCTCTCTGTGTGGTTTAGACAGCCTTTAAGGTGGACATTTTTGGAGAAATAACCGGCGTGACTGGACTTTCAATTTGACAAGCTTGCGTACTAGTTTCACGTGCATTACAAGAATGGAAATGGAATGCCACCCATTGATTATTCTAATGTTGAAACTAATCCCCACATCGTGCAAAATTTTAATACGTAATTCTCAAATTTTGATTAATATTATTTTCTTTTTACGGTATACCCTAATTATTTAATGTTTATTTTAAATATCTCATATCTATTATTCAAAATGACGATAATATAAATAGAGATTAAATCATAGGATTCAATTGAGTTGGATGAAATGGAAAATAGCATCTGAAGTTTTTTACGATCGTATGATACCACTCTCTCTGAAAAAAAAAATTTATAGAACGACAGTAAAACTTGTATTACTATATGGTATCGAATGTTGGGTCATTAAATAAAAATAAAAACAGAAAATGACTGTAATTGAGATGAGAATGCTAAAATAGATGTGTGATAAAATTAAAAATAAAAAATACGTAGTAAATTAGAAGTGTGTTTAATTATAGATAAGATGATATTAAGATTTTGATTGTTATTGTTCTTTTAAATAGCATAAAAATGATATTAAAAAAATTCTTTACGTTAACTTATTTCCATTTTTTAAAAGAAATTAGTCTGTGTACAGATTGCTCTCCATCTTGTGGGACATCAGGGGAGTATTTCTATTTTTTATTTATAATAATTTTTAATTAAAATTAAAGGTGGAAAGCTAATGGTTTCTATTGAGACGAATCACAAGTTCACATGTGAGCCAATAAAAAAGTTTGAAAGCTTAGTTGGGTGATTCTTACTAACTAATATATGCATGTGAATCTACGTCAAAAACTACAACTGTGTTATTAAATTTAATGCAGCTGTGTCGATTTTGGCTAATATAATCTTATTATAATCAGTGATATTATGTAATATAAGATATTTTGAGAACCTCAAAATTATCATCATTAGCTTTGAAGTTTGAGAACCTCAAAATTATCAAGAAAAAAAGAAAAGAAAAAGATGATGAGGAGAAAATATTATTTTTTTTGTGTGTTTGGTATTTTGTACAAAATTTCAAAATTTTTGAATGAGTTATATTATTTAAATATTTAATTCAATTCAAATCAGATTTAATCAAATTTAAAATAATTATTAAATATCAATGATATATATATAAGATATTTTTACATAGAGAGAATTTAATAGAGTTAAGACTAACTAGTTCATAGGCCAAATATTCAATAAATTACATAATATCTGAGTTATAACTAATATATCTTATTAGGATTATTTATTTTATGCGTTATTATTATATTATTTCAGTTTTGTATTTTGTATGAAGTATTTTAATCTGTCATAATTTAATAAATTAAAATCATGCTTTTCTGAATTTAAGTAAATGATTTATGAAAAATAATGTTAACATAATCTTCTTATAATGAAAAGACCATAAAAAGTAAATTATTATGCTCTCATTTCAACATTAAACAAATAACTTAGCAGACCGAGTGGAGAATCCTTTTAGCAGCTTTGTCACCCAAATTTTAGCGACCGGCCGACCTTTTCTTGGGAACCTCATGCTCCATCACGGGGCTGCTATTTTTCGGTGCATTCCTAACTTCTAAACTCAAACGGTTGACTTCCCTGATCAAGTAAACGACAACCGTCTGATCAAAGGAGAATATGATTTTGACATTTTATCCTATTTTTTTGGTAAAACATATTTCACTTTTCCATTTTAAGTTCCAATTTTTAAAGCTTAATATAGGAAAAATCTTCCGTATAATATAAGTAATAGATTGGTATCGTTTTCTTCAGATTGTTTCTCAGATTAGATCGTACGATGGAGGGCCGTTTCTCGCGAGTCATGATGTCTCCTTGTCTTCTGATTGACCAATACTTAGGATTTTTCGAAATATTAAAAGAAGTAATACGTAATTTTGAACAAATTTATATTAACAAATTGTTATTACGAGAATGATAAATTTATTACGCTAAAAGCCGTGGAAAGAAGTACAAATTAATTGAGTAATATAATATTTAAATTCAATTTATTTATTAAATTGTTATTTAAATTTGATTTGTATTTAGTTTCGTAAGTTTTATGAATTAAAATTGAATAGTGTTTTTCAAATTAAACTCGAATATATCTCGAGTATCGCAATTAATTTTTATATATATAGTTGAATAGGGGTTAGAGGGGGTCTATGAACCATTGGGCAGGGTCCCTTCCAACATATAGTGCGGTACAATATTTAAAGTATTTTTTTAGTTATACATAAGACTGTTATATAAATCGAGTAGAATTCGAATCGTTTAATTAATAGTTTGACTCGACTCGATTTTGATCAAATTTAAATCGAATTCGAGCAATAGAATTTTAGCTTCAAAAACTCAAGAAATAGTTCGATTACATATATTAATATATATTATATATAATTATAATATAAAAATAAAATAAAATATATTAATATTACCTTATACTATAAAGAGCGAGTTGGGGTTACTGTTCATGGACACTATTCATGAACAGTAACCCCATAATTTTTTGGACCTGTCCCCCTTTTTTTTTTTCTTTCATTTGTATTCATTTTTTTTTTATGTAGCTTTTTATTTTCTTTTTTCACTGGGTCCTCTACTGTTCATAAACAGTAGCCCCATATTTTTTTTGAACTTGCCACCTTTTTTTCTTTCATTTGCATCATTTTCTTCTTTTTTTTTTTTTTTCATTCAGCTTTATTTTTTCTTTTTTCGCTCGGGTCCTTTATTATTCATATAGTTTGCTTCGGAGCCCCTAAGTGGTCCATTCATGTTTTTATCTTTTTTTTTTTCATTTGCATTCTTTATTGTTTGTGTATTTTTCCCGAAAGTCTTTATTTGATCATCCTATATTTTTTGTACTCCGCTATTTTTTTTTTCATTTACGTCTTTTTTTTTGTGCAGTTTCTTTTTTCTTTTTGTTCTCATCATCTTTTTTTGGAGATGTCTTTACTTAGTCATTCCATATTTTTGAAACTCCACTATTTTTTTTCCATTGAAGTTTATTATACTTTTTTGCAGACCCTGCTATGTATTTTTTTTTTTCGTTTAGATCTTTTACATTTTTTTTTTACCCATGGAGTCCATTGTGTTTTTTTTATGTTAAAGTATTTTGTACTTTTTTAACTATTTTTTTCGCTTAGATCTCTCGTCTTCTGCGAATCATGTTTTTTTTTCCATTAAGATCCTTTCCTTTTTTCTTAACTCATAACGACACATTTGGTTTTTTTTTTTTTCATTCAACACCTTGCACTTTTATTGATTTTTTTTTCGCTTAGATCCTTTGTCTTTTTGAGATCATACTTTTCTTTTTTTCATTTAGATCCTTTATCTTTTTATGACCACACTTTATCCATTTTGTTTTCAGTTTTTCACATTTTTTACCCTTTTTTCCTTGTATTTTTCATCCTTTTGAACATAAGTTTTTTTCTTTTTTTTTTTTACCACATGAATGGTTGTCCCATTATCATTAACTCATAATTTTTTATTTTTTTATTTAGATCCTTGCTCTTTTTTTTTTAAATTGATTTTTTTTCCTTTTAAATCCTTCATCTTTTTTAGATATAAGTTTTTCTCATTTTATTTTTTTAGCCTCACTAATGATCATTTCTTTATTTTTAAATGATAATTTTTTCTCATTCAGATTCTTGCTCTTTTGTTTTTTTACCTAAATTTTTTTCTTAAGTTATTCTTTTTTTTAACAAAGATTTTTCCTCTTTTTTTCCCTACTTGTCCGTTTAAATCTTTTTCTTTATCCAATTTTTAAAAAAAAACTTTATTTTTTCATCATTTTTTAATACATGTTTTTCTTTTTTATTTTTTCATTCCATATATGGTCGTTCTTTTATTTTTAAATCATAGTTTTTTCCTATTTAGGTCATTGCTCATTTTATTTTTTTACCATTTGTTTCCTCTTTGTTATTTCATTTTTTAACACATATTTTTTCATCTTTTTTTTTTTGCTCCACCAATAGTCATCAATTTATTTCTATTGTCTTTTTACTTTACTTATTATCCATTTTTTACTTCATTCGTTGGTATTTTTTAGAATTTCAGTTGTTAGACTATTTTTTTATATCACTAATATATATCATATTTTTCGTTGATTTAGATAATAATTTAGTTTAAATATTGAGTTAATTATAAATTTAATAAATTTTTATATGATAAAAAATTATAATTCATAATTTTTGGGCATCCTGTGTATTAGTGCGGGTAAAAAAAAAACTAGTATTATACAATAATCGAGTTTTCAAATTGAGTTTGAATGATTTATTATATAATCAAGTTGAGTTTAAATTTTTATTATTTATTATTTATTAAATTCGATTCGAGTTCAAATCAAATAAAAAGAATTAAATTTAAATTTGATTACTGAAATACTTAAAATAGATTCGGATTACATACATACAAAGATTTAAAATTTGAATTATCAAATTGATAGGGGAAATTATGATTACCCACCATCGAAGCATTCGAGTGCTAGTACGTGGGACATTATGTAATTCTCGGCTCCTTATTTGATGACCCAAGGGATGGTGCCCGGTAACAGCCGCCTCCCTATGGTGGGGAGAGGAAGAGGGAGCGGACTCTAGATTCTTACCATGGACACGTCCGCAAGGAATCTCCGCCTCAAAATTAACCGTCCTTTTGTCTCCACATGATTGCTTTCCCTCCAAAATTCCGCCCCATCAACGGTCCTCCTCTCTTAGCGGCTTCCTCCGAGCCGTTGATTTGTTTGACATCATTTGGGTGGGGATCAGCTGAAGAGGAAGGAATCCTGTCGGGACGAGTAAGGCCTGTTTGTTATGGAAGGAAGACAATTCTGCCAAACGGCGTCACTTTTGCTTTTTCATCCCTCACCACCATTTCTAGTCTGAAAGGAGAGAGAGACAGAGAAGTTCAATGATAATGAAATACAATATATATATTTAATAAATTAAAATTATAATCAGGCAGGAGAGAGAGAGAGACTTTTTCTCTGCCATATTTTAGAGAGAGAGAGAGAGAGAGAGGGAGAGGGAGAGGGGACGACCGAAGAGTACGCAAGGAGAAAACCTTCGCACGCTTTTATCTACTTTTGCTTTTTTTCCTCTTCTCCACTTCTCTCTCTCTCTCTCTCTGGCTCTTTCTGTCCTGCAATTCTGCAGTCTTTGTTTCGTTATTCCCACTCTCTGCAATGAAACAAAATTTTACTTCTTCGTCTTCTTCTTCTCAAAATCGTCGGCATTTAATCACCTCACCCAAGAACTAGGGTTTTTGCCATTCCAATTCCGATCACAAAGAATGGGAAGCATTTCGTCCGAAGACAATTTTGAATACAGTGAGCGATTCGAGAGCTATAGCTTGAGCGCTGACGTCAGTGAATCGGAAAGTTCTAGTAGCTTCTCTTGTCGCGGAGAAGGTGCTTCCACCTCATTGACTTCTTCTCCTCTTACTTCTTCTTTTCCGCTTCCTGGCGTTTCTGGTTTGCCTCAACCGTCGCCGTTGATTTTGCCGGTCATCGGAAAAGATGTTTTCTGGAGTGAGAAGCATGAGAAACGTGAAACCGATTTAACCGGTAAATTCTTAATTTGAAAATAATTCAAATAATTTGAAAATTTTTAGTCTAATTGTGTAGTTTTTTGGATCTTTTTTTTTGTATTAATTTTTAACTTAATTTGGATAAAACTTGTTCTTTGGTCTCTAAATTTCGTATGCATTTGCTTTCGATGATTCTTTTAGATGGAAAGTTCTAACCTTGGACTGAAGATCTCTGTTAATTCGTCGATATTGAGAATATTTTTTTGTCTAATCTTTTTAAAAGAAATTTGGGGTTTATTTTGGTTTAATTTTTGGATTTTTCTGTGGTTTTTGGGGCTTTTGTAGAAGTGGAACAAATGAAGGAAAGATTTGCGAAACTACTACTTGGAGAGGACATGTCCGGAGGGGGGAAAGGTGTCTGTGCTGCTCTTGCTATCTCCAATGCCATTACTAATCTCTCTGGTTAGTCTCTCTCTCTGTCTATCCTTGTGTTTCAGTGTAGATGTACATTGTGACTTGGGTTTCTTGTAGCTCCTGCATTTGGAGAATAGTGGGTTGTATGTGGGAACTTTTTATTGTAACTTGTGAATTATGATCTGGAATTGTAGTAGCTGATGCATTTTGAGACTAATGTGTTTTGTGCATGTTTTAAGAATTGTAAAAGTGTGTTCTGACTTGGGTTTTAAACTTGTAGCTAGTGTATTTGGGGAGTTGTGGAGGTTGGAACCAATGGCACAACAGAAGAGGTCAATGTGGTGTAGAGAAATGGAATGGCTGTTGTGTGTGAGTGACTCAATAGTAGAGCTTGTACCCACTGTTCAAGAATTTCCTGGTGGTGGCACCTTTGAAGTAATGGTATCTCGACCACGCTCTGATTTGTGTATGAATCTCCCTGCACTAAAGAAACTCGATGCAATGCTAATTGGAATTCTTGATGGGTTCCGGGATACAGAATTTTGGTATGTTGATCGCGGGATAATTGTGGCCAATGGTGAAGATGGTGATGGGTTTCCTTCAGGTATTTCTGGGAGGCCTTCAATTCGGCAGGAAGAGAAATGGTGGCTTCCTTGCCCAAGGGTTCCTCCCAGTGGTTTGTCAGAGGAGGCAAGAAAGAGGTTGCAGCAGTGTAGGGATTGTAGTAATCAGATTTTGAAGGCTGCCATGGCCATTAATAGTAGTGTTCTTGCTGAGATGGAGATCCCACGCGCATTCATAGAAGCCTTGCCAAAGGTATTTTTTTCTGTAGACTACATCCGCCTGGGCCGTTGCAATATATTTGCTAGGAGCATATGTAGCTTTTATTTGTTCTTAATTAGTTGATGTTTTTGCTCTTGTTTGTAGGAGGAAACGGTCAAATTTAGGAGGGAATGTGAAGCATTTGCCTGAAATTGCTTAATTTCTTAACAACTCACTTCCCATGTGGGCTTTTATGTGCTCCTCTCCTGTTCAATTCCCCCCCCCCCCAAAAAAAAAAGCTCTGGTTCATCTTTGTCATATTTGGCTGTTTTTGTCCAAGAAATCATGTTCTCCAACTCATGATTTAGTTTGGTAATGTTTTATCTGCTAGTCTTAAAATCCATGTTACATGGTTGGCTTGGTCATAGGTGTGACAAATCTTATAAGTGCGTGTCAATTAACCGAGAGGACAAATAATTTGTCCCAAGTTCTTACATTTTTCAATGGGCTTAAAAGTAGCTCAAAATAATTTGTTCCCCTTTAGTTCTTACTCTAATTCTAACCATTCATGGACTTAAAGTAAGCATATCTAATCTAGAATATTGCAATGGATGTTCTATCCTACTGAAGGTGCCAGCTAACTTAACTGTTTAGTGGTACAGTCTCTGGGTTGTTGTACCAAGGACATTATTTGGCTCCTGCATTTAATAGGGTTACAGAACCAGAGGAAAACGGAAAAAGGGGGGTCCTCATACTTCATTTTCTAATGGAAGATATGATTCAGTAGTCCTGATACCACATGGTGGAAAGGTCGCTATCATATTTTATCTCATTCATTCCCATTTTCTTTTGCAGAGTGGTAAGGCTTGTCTAGGAGATATTATCTACCGCTACATAACTGCTGATCGGTTTTCACCGGAAAGTCTTCTGAATTGCCTTGACCTCTCAACGGAGCATCATACTTTGGAAATTGCAAACAGGATCGAGGCTGCGATTCATGTTTGGAAACAGAAAGACCTTAAGAGGCATCCAGATCACAAGAAATCCAGGCGTCAATCATGGGGTGGCAAGGTCAAAGGCCTGGTGGCTGATACTGAAAAGAACCAATTTCTTGCACAACGCGCTGAGACTCTTTTACAGAGCCTGAGACATAGGTTTCCTGGATTACCACAGACTGCCCTGGATATGAGCAAGATCCAATACAATAAGGTACATAAACTCTGCCCTTCTTCAAGCATTAGCATTAAGTTGTTTCAGTTTTATGGCGATGTGTTGTTTGCAAGTACTCATATTGTACTGTACTGAAAGTGGTACAGTGTGGGCTTTATGAGTAAAAAGTGTAAAATGTCATTCACCACTTTGATTTGTTGTCTTCGTCTGGTTCTAGTGCAGACCAGTCTATCACGTTAACTGGCGAGAAACCCACCTCTAGAAATGTGCCTGACATGAATGTAGATGCATGCTAGTTTTTGTTTCTTGCTTTCCATTTGCATGGCCGCCCATCATCTCATTTGATTTATGCTGTTAGAAGGCACTTGAGAAGATTCCAGAAACCTTGTAATCTCTTGTTTTGCCATTTCTGTTAACAGTTCAGATATGTTGCAGGATGTTGGGCAAGCCATACTCGAAAGCTACTCTAGGGTGATGGAGAGCTTGGCCTTCAACATAATTGCTAGGATTGATGATCTCCTTTACGTAGATGATGCTACCAAGCGATGTGCAGCTGCAGAATCGATGTCTATTTTCAACGGGGGAGGTTTAGGTGGTCTTCCATTACAGAAGAGAATATCTCCTAGTCCATTCTCAATCCATCACACCCCGCATACATCACCATTTGCAACTCCAACCTTCTGTTCATCTACTCCTATCACTGGAAGCCCACGAAGGGAACCCACCACGCTAAAGAGCATCTTGAAGGGTCCTCCAGAATGGAAGGTAGAGAAGCCAATCCCCACTGAATATGATCGAGTATGGTCGTATACTGGGAACCTTGGTAGCAGAAAAGTTTCTCGTGATGCTCCGGAACGTGATTGAATTCAATTACTGGAAAGTAATGAGCTGAATTTGGAGACATCTGTGCATTCCAGAGTCACAGTTGTGTGAAGTCTTTAGTGGTAGTAGATGTCATGATTAAGTTTTGACTACGTATATTTCATTAGGCCACTAGATGCAAGGCAAATCATCTTACCTCCTAGAGACAGATTGTTAATGAAATTTGGCCAATTTGGTCTCAATTTAAGTGCTTTCTTCTTCTACCAGCTTAACTACCTGAATCAACCATTGTGATGAGAGAGAAGGGGAGGGGGGAGCTTTCATTTGTACCCAAAACATCAAAGTCATGGAGGAATCATAATCCCTCCTTTTCAAATGAATTAATTATTTGGAGCCCCACCTGCCATGTCTTTTGGGGCCAATCGAAGGCATTGGAAATACAAGTATGCTAAATAGGAATCAGATTGTTTGGTGCTGTCTAAAAATAATCCAGCTGAACATTGGTGCATAATCTCAAGCCATTTTAAAATTTACTAGTAAAAACAGCTTGTATGAGATCATATCCGTGAAACTATTGAAATGAAAGATAGAAAACCACAGCAAGTTGCTGAATTTTCCGAGTCAGCAACTACTATGTAAGAGCTTATTCTTGAGAAGAAGTAATTTCACGGCATACCAAAATATGCCTCATTCCTTAACTATGTTCTCAGGTTCGAGTTTCCAGGAATAGAAAAAACGCCCTTGACCTATTCTTAACGGGCTCGACGGTAGGTCATTCAGGATTAGTTAGGATAAAATTTTGGATATGGGACGATAAATACAAAAAAAAAAAAAAAAAAAAGAAAGGGTGCGCGTCGGACCGACAGCTTGTAGCCGTAGCGAATGAGTAAGAGACAGGCGGTTCATTCTGCACCCTAAATCATTGCTGTAGCCCATAAACATATTGCCGCAGGTCAGTAATAATCTAAAAATAAATAAATAAATAAACACACACACACAGGTATAAGATGATCTTAGGAAATTAATAATTGGTGGGCTAGACCCTTATTGATGGCCAATTTTTCAAATGTGTGATTCTTAACTCTAAACATGGATTTTGGCTCCAAAACTACTGATGTGAACCAAGGCACATTCTTGGAACGATACACATACAGATTCAAACGCAATGATCTTGTTCAATGGATATATATTTGATAATCACATTAAATCTATTTAAATTCATTTTAAATTAAATTAAACTCTTAAGAAATAAAATTATCTCGATATCTATTTTTATTATATATAAAATTTAAATTTAAAATATTATTTAAAACATAGAACACTGAACCAACTAAATATTAATAATGTTTAACTCATTTTCCAAAACAATTAATTTGGCTGTGCTAAATTTGATCAATTTTTACTAAAGAAATTGGGTTAAAATATTTGGATGTGCTTTCACATTTGAAAATGCAACGCTGAACTCTCTCTCTCTCTCACGTTAGTACTGTTCGCAAGAGTTGATGACAACGAAATGAACTAGGAGATATGGCCGTGCACTGTAACATGATTGTTTAATTATTATGCAAATCAATCATAATCTTTTAAAATCACCTTGAATTAATATGAATTATATAATAAGAAAATTATTTTAATCAATGCCTGATTTATATGATAAGAAAATCATTCCCAAACCTCATGAACTAAAAATATTTTATGTGGGGTGAATTTTTGAAAAATCATATCCCCGAGGTTATTATTATTCTAATACTAAATATATTTATTAAAATTTTTAAAAACTATATTATCAAATACTAATTTAAGAGCATAATAATATTCGATAAATCAAATAAATTATAAATTAAATTGATTAGAATTTATATGGAATTATATATTTTAATATTAATTCAGATAAATTTAATTAAGAAATAATCTAAATATATTTATATAAACTGTTCAGTAGAATGTTTGACCATATCTTTTTAGAGTGAATTTACAAATGTACCCCAGTTTTTAAAGCTGTACATTTTATGCAGAAGGGTAGTTAGGTCTTTTGAACCATCTAACCGACTATCGTATGCCAGTTGTCTCTCCAAACCCAGTTTTTAAACCATCTTTTCTCGCCTTTTGACCGTTGGTAGTCTCTCCCTCTCCCTTGGTTCTCTTGAAATTGTGAATGATTCTTGATCTCTCTCTCTCTCTCTCTCTCTCGCGTGATCTTTTAGGGTTCTTCTCTGCCTCAAATTAGCGCCCTATCCTTAACTTTTTCATAGTGAATTCTTGAACAATTCTTGGTCCCTATCCCTAACTTTTTCATAGTGAATTCCTGAACAATTCTTGGTGTTCTCTGTCCATAAATCGATATTTTTCTCGGTTATGGGATTTCGCTGAAAAAGAACTTGGGATGTCTGCGCTGAACTCATCTAACCTTTTTTTTCCCTTGTTTTGTTTTGTTTTGTTTTTATCAAGATTCTACGAATATGCTCTTCTGATCTCCTCGTTCTGGGATGACGAGGTCTTTTTTTTCTCATGGCCATTATGTGTTTGACATTTTGAGTTGGTAAATTTTATTAGGTTTTGCATTTGAATTCTAATAATTGTTTTCTTGTTATTGTTTGGAGTCGTCAAATGTAATTGAAGGTTTTGTTTTCCCTTTTTCTCTTCTTTTCGTCAGGAAGTGGGCAATTGTTCTTGAATGATGATTTCTGAGATTTTTTTTGGGGAGGGGGGATTGATTGTAAGCAATGGATGTGAGCATGGAGAAGGCAGAAGATGTTCTCTTGCACAAGAGATTGCTCCCTGTTCATGATTCTTGGTCATCTTGAATTTTTGAGTACTTCTTGGTCTCTCTCTCCCTTCGTTTTTTGTGGTGCTTCTCTGTCTCAAATTGATGCCCTACCCCTAACTTGATCATCGTGAATTCTTGAACAGTTCTTGGTGTTCTGTCCGTAAATCCATACTTTTCTCAGTGAAGTTCTTCGTCGGCTTAAAGATGGGGAAGCAGTCTCAACGGTCTGCTTTGAACTCATCAAACCAATTTCTTTTTCTTTTTATCAAGATTCTATGAATATACTCTTAAAATGTGGGTTCTGAAGTCCTTGTTCTTGGATGACTAGATCTTGTTTGCTAGCCCATTTTGTGTGACAATTTAAGTTGGTAAATTTTTATTGGTTTTGCATTTGGATTCTAATACATGTTTTCTTTTAATTGTTTGCAGTAGTGAAATATAATTGAAGGTTTTATTTTCTTTTGTTCTCTTATTTTTCTCAGGAAGTGTGCAATTGTTCTTGAATGACGATTTCAGATATGTTTTGTTTTCTTGTGAGCTGTATGTATGCAATGGATGTGAGTGTGGAGGAGGCAGAAGATGTTCTAATGCACAAGAGATTTCTCCATGTTCATGATTCTGCAATTAGACTAGGATTCAAGACCATCTTGCAAAGGCGAATTCATTTGCAGTATTTACATTTAATGAAAGCCTTGTTACGCTGTTGTGGGTTTAACACCATGCATGTTTTTACTAATTGATTCTATGTTGCTTATAGTTGTAGTAGACATTTCTTGTCTAATTCGTAGAGACATTTCTCACATCAATGGTGATTTTTCTTGGTCATTTTGGTGATTGTGGGAGAAGAATGACATTACTAGGATTGAGACATAAAACTTGGGAATCATCATTGCGAAACATTTTTTTCTTTATGTTATGCACGAAACTATTGCCACAGCTAATGTTTGATATGATAGTGAACCACTTTTGTGAATGTTGCTTGAAGGTATATGCTAAAGATGTTTGTATGAAATTCTAAATTTGGGTTGCATGGTAGTTCTTTCTAGTTTTCCTCAGCACTCTATCTCACATTCTGGTTTCATACTATAAGTACAGTAGTCGACCAAAGAAGATTTCTGGGACTGTTAGATTGTTGTTCTTCCAACGAGGAGCCTACCCAGCGCTGGCTTACCTTTGATACTTCTTCTATGATAGTCCATGTTTTTGCCTGTTTATTTTCCTTTTATTTCACATTTAGGCTGACCATTCTGTTTTTTGGAAGGCTATGTTTAGTTTTAGGTGGATTTGTTTTTTCTTTGAGGTCTGAAGACCTTGTATTATAGGACTTAAATAAGCAAAGCAATGATTTTTTACTTTCTGATCGGCTACATGAAATTGTAGTTTTGCACTCTGGTTTCCTTTTCCGCAACCTTTTATCTTATTGGATTTGTCCTTCATGGCTAACTTTTCTTTTGTGCAGGTTCATTCTATGTCTGATTTTCATCGTGTGAATGATTACTGTAAGATCTGTCCAAACCTCTTTAAAGTGTCATCTTGTCGCAAGAACCCTTCACTGATATTTATGTTGCGTTTTTAGGATGGTCCATGCTCTCTCTCTCTCTCTCTCTCAATGTGGGACTAGAAGAAAACCCCACCGCATCCCTTTAATATAAACCCCCCAGAAATACACACAGCTTCTCTCTCTCTCATCAATGGAGGCTAAGTCAAAGAAGAAGGTGTATGAAGCTAAGAAGTTTCGGGTTTGTGAAGAGGATGGTAGGTTGATTGGTAAAATTGTTGAGAAAGGAACCTTGTCTGGGCCTATTACTTCTTCTGCTCCTAAACCCTTAGTTGTTCCTTTTCCTGTTGCTCGTCATCGCTCTCATGGCCCGGTATATATCTATATGCTCAAAACCCCATACCCTTTTGCTTATTTTTGTTGATTTTCCACCTTCTGCCTTGCCAAGTCAATTTGGTGCATTAGGTAATACTATGGTGAGTATTGCATGATTGTGTTCAATGAATGGAGTTTAGAGTTGATTAATTGTTCTATTTTTAATGCTTGAAAGTCCAAATTTGAACCTAAAAAACCCCGTAGAAGGAAGCACTTTGTTGAGTTCAATCTGCACTACTGGCAGTTATCTAGCAGTTAGTGCATTTAGTGCACAATTGTGTTGAGTGATTGGACTCCAGCTTTTGGGTGTGGATGCAATGGTCAATTTGTTGGTCTATTCCAGCTAAGTTGCTCCCCCCTTTTTTTTTTTTTTTCACATTATGCAATAGCAAGTCAACTTGGAGTATTATGTAACCCTATGGTGTATTTGTACGATTGTGTTCAACTGATGGAGTTTAGTGGTTGATTACTTGGTCTATGATTAAAATTTTTAACATAATGGTTAGAAGTCCAATTTTGAACCTGAAAATCCCCCCAAAGGAAGCACTTTAGTGAGTTCAGTCTGCACTGGTAGTGAGTTCTGGCAGTTTTAGTGTAGTTTGTTGTGTTTAATGTTGGTCTACTGTATCTAATTTTTTGGAGTTGAGGACTGCTTTTGGACACTGAAAACCCTTAAGGTCAAGTTCAGCTAATAAGTTTAGTGTTTATAATTCCAATTTGGGACCTATTGAAACCCCAAAAGGGAGGACTTTGGTGAGTTCAATCTGCATTACGAATGAGTATCTCGTGTTTTAGTGTAGTTTGTTAATAACTACTTCTTAATTAATGATTTTCAGTTTTTGAGTGTGCATATGGTTAATTTATTGATCTATTGTCACCCTAATTCACCTAGTTGAAGGACTGGTTGGAAGCTCAAAAATTGCTTAAGGTCGAGTTCATCTAATGAATATAGTGTTATAAGTGCATATTGTGTTCAATTGCTGAGTTTCAGTTTTGGGTGGGTTTGAATTAGTAGATTTGTTGGTCTATTGAAGTTTAATTTTTTCTTTAAATGAAAGCACTGTGGTAGGTGCTATGAGATGATATAAGAGCTTGATTTTTTCATTATATATACTTTTCTTAGGCATTGGCTTCTTGCAGATAGTGATTATCTAGCAATCATTGAGGTATTAGGGTGTTAACCTAATGAGTTTTAGTTTTGGGTTGACCTCTATTTGTTAATTCATTGATCTGTTGTAAGTTTTCTTTGAATCGATATGAAAGGAACAGTTTTGAAGTTGAAAACCCCTGTAAGGAAACATTGTGGCAAGTGAAGTTAGCTTATATTGAGAGGTTGATTAATGAGACAATGTGAAGTTGTATGGTACAGAATTGTGTTCAATTAATAATTTCAGTCTTTGAGTGCTCTTGTAATGGTTAATTTGTTGAATGTTTTGTGGCATATTCTTTTAAATAAGGGGAAAGGTACAAATTTGAAGTTGAATGCTTTTGTGGAAACACTCTGTGATATTAGAGTTCAATGCATCAGGCTCCTTTGGGTAGTCATGTGGGGGTGGAGTGGAACTCATGATGATAATGATGATGATGAGGATGAAGGGGATGAAGATTATGTTAATTGTGATCCCGTAGCAGTCTTTGCTAATTCAATAGAGAGGAAGAAGGCCAGGGCAGCTGGATTTGTAGATGGAGAGAGATAATGTCAGGTGATTATCCCACTGCTTGGAAAAAAAGAGAAGAACAGCCCCAACCATGAGTAGTTGATAAAGTGTCGAAAGTGAGACAATTAGGCTAACTACTAAAACTTAACTGGCTGCAGTAAGTGATTCAGGTTCTGGGTTTTCTAAGTCAGTTGATAAAACTGAATTAGTAATGTCATGACCCAAGCTGCAAATTCATCAACTTTATCAGAAAATGGAGTTCAAAGACCAGAACAATATCAAACGGGGAATGTCCAAGTTGGGAACATCCTTAATTAAGGGAAGATGGAACCTGCATTAATGGAGGTGGAAACAGCACAGAGCAAATACAGCATGGAGCTCCGCAATCAGGATTTGAATCTAAAAATGAACCTAACGCAATAAGGTCCTCGAGTCTAGAAAGTGAAATTGATGCTGAGAATCATGCACGGCTACAAAGTATGTCACTAAAGGAAATTGTATAGGCACGGCTGAGATAATGCAGAAGATGGACCCCTGCATTATTAAAGTTGTTGAGAAAGCGAGGCCAAGAAAAATTGAAGAACCAAGCAAGCACAAGCTCAGATCAAAAGGTACAAGGGCTAGTGGGTATGGTGCAAGACAAGAGTACTGCAGTCAAAAAGTAAAATGTTTCTTCAGTGGTCGGTAGTAACATATGCTATAATGCTGCTGAAAGCAACTTCAGAAGCTTCACAGAGAAAGTCTCATAATGCTGCAGTAGAGAACTTTAGTCCAGCAAGCACTGCTTTGTGGAATGTTTGGAGTGAGAGAGTTGAAGCTGTTGGTAGGAGTGAGAGAGTTGATGCTGTTGGTAATCTAAGATTCTCGTTGGAGGGAGATGCAATTGAAAATGGTTAGTCTCTAACTACTTTCTAATAGCATTTTTGGTTTGACAATGTTGCACCACCATGAGTGAGGTTATAATGAAGATGAGCATTTTCTTCTTCCGGTTGTCAAAATCGAGAATATGATACTCACGTTGCTAACATGGTGGAATTTTTGTTTTAAATAAGATAACATTAACTGGCTTGATTTACTTCAAGGCGGGAACCATAAGCCGTTCCTGTTGCCTTTGTCATCATAGGTAATCTTCCTCTTGACACTATGTATAATGCTGATAATGTCACTGAACGCAATGACTTTCTTCGAACTGAGGGGGACCCTGGTGCAGCAGGCTACACCATTAAAGAGGCGGTAGTCCCTTACTAGAAGTGTAGTCAGTTTAAATTCTATGCTGATACTTGCACGTTGTGGGTTGCTATGGTTTTTCTTATTATTTGGTTCTTTTTTTGTAGTTAATTACTTATATACATATGTCAGTTTCAAAATTTTTCAATAGTTATAGTCCCTGATTGAACCCATTGTCCAAGTTTTTCCGATTCTGGACAACATGCTTCTTGCTCTGCATCTCCTTGCATCAGTGCTTGACAAGGCATTATGTAACATTTAGCAAAACATATCAGCGGTGCCCCAGGAAATGCCAAAGGTGATGGATTTGCAGACTGGGAGGCTATTTGGAGCCTTTGCATTGAGTCCAGAGCCTGATCTTGTTTAAACACTCAGGTAAATCATACTGAGATGCTTAACTTTTGCCTCAGGCCTTCTATCGGAGATATACATATTTCTCAAATCTGTATTTTGGAGTTCCTTAAACTTTCTGCACAACACATGGTTCTCAGCCTTCTATCTGTCCTAAATTTTCTGAATTGCTAGGATTTGTCTTGATGATAATCATAATTCCATAATATTAGCCTGTGCAAAAGTTATTCACTCCATACTGAATTGTGATGCAACTGAGGAATTTCTTCGAGTACTCAGGTACAATCATGTTCATAGGCATTTCCTCGTTTTATTTCAAAACCCTCCACAATGCTGTTATTTGAACTCCAAAGCTGGCTTCCAGAAAATGGCAAATTTCGGGAGGAGTGTTTGTGACTGTCCCTGTATATCAAAGTAGCCGTGAGATTGATGTTGGTTTGCTTCATGGCGGAGTCTGGAAATACAATACCAAGACTTCAAATGTTTTTATCTCTGATGAGAATGTCATTGATGAAAGTGAAGAAGGGCAGCATACCATAAAGCATGATGTTATTGTGTCAGGACAAGATGTTGCCATAGGTTTTGTTTGGATGGGATACTCCCCAGGATACCCATAAGCACTATTATTTGGGTCAGTATACTTCCTGATTGATAATATTTCTGAACTTCATAGAATCTGGCAACGTGTAATAGACCTTAAGCTACACAATTCATTGAATTTATTTGAAATCGCTTTATAGATACAACTGGATTTGAAGGTAAAGAGTGCATTTTGCCAAAGAAGAGAGCTGGGGGGAATGTAGAACTGGAAACAAGGCTACATGGCAGGAGGGTTCCTAAATAGTGAGAGCTGATTAAGCGTGTGGCGTTTTAATCAAATATCCAAAGCATTGCAGGATTAAATGAATACTGAGAGTTGATTATTTTGGGGAGAGTAATGGTAAACTTGCGATAACTTAGAAGAACCAGTAGTCTTGTTACATTCCTCAAATAAAATTAGACCTTTGTTTATCTAGACTTTCAGTTAATTGCGGGAAAGGGTACAATATAAGTCATGTATGCTCTAACAACTCAACAATTTTCATTTCAGTAGATTTAGATGGACCCTTCAACTGCTTTGGGACACATTCTTACTTTCCATATGGATTGCAATGTAGCTTAGGCAGCCCCCAAGAGGAACAAATGCCATCTTGAAGTGTCCTAGTCATGTCAGACAATTCCCCAGCAGATTTAGAGGGGAAGACAATATGGCAAACCTAGTTCCTAAAAAGAAATTTGTTTCGCTTTTGAAGGTATGTTCTTCTTCTATGTTTTAAACATTGCTCAGTAATCAGTTATTTCAGTACCTAATCAATGCAGTTTTGTCATGGTGTTAGTATCTTCTCCACACTGTATAGGTCTTGGTCCAATTGAACAGGAAGACATTGGTTGGAGTTCATAAGAAATGGTGATTTTTCAACAGATGGCGTGGCATTTACATTGACAACTCGCGGTCACTTGAGCAATGGGTAAAGTTGGGAAATGATATCTTTGAATCGGAGACAGCATTGATGGTTGAACAACTCCATTTCTGGAAGGTCTGCATTCAATATGGATGCCGCATTTCATACTTTTCAGATTTTTTTCTCCGCCTTGTGTTTGTGGCTGAATCTGCCTACATTTGAAAAGCTTGTGGAAAATATTGTCCTTAATGAATTTGCTTCCACAGCTACTGAAGCACACCTTGTTCTGGTGCGTTGTTGGAACTCTTCCAGATTTTGGTTGTGATCGAGTCCAGGGTTCTGGTAGTGATGACATGGAAATTTGGTGTTGGAACCATGTCCCTCTGATGGTTGCCTTGGCTGTGAAGTGGCTGAAGACATGGCTTTCTTGAAGGGACAATCAAATAGCAAACAGAAGAGTAAGCTTCCAAGATACGACCTTTAGTTCTTTGTTATGGGTGGTGTCTGCTGTCCTGAATATGCTTGCCACTGTGATTGAAAGGGTGGCCTTGTGGGATGACATCAGTGAACAGGGTAATGGTGGCCTTTCGAAAATGGCTGCCTGAGTTTGAACTCAAGATTGGAGTTGAACTTATTAAGAGTGGGCAGCTGAGATTTTCTGGTGCTGGTGACACCAAATATGGTAATGGTACTGAAGGGGGCTTGTCCATTAAGGAGCTGTGTCATTTGCAGCAAGCAAATGAATGGAAGATCTCATTGGCTTCCGTTTATTGTCTTCGTGGGTTGACGCTGAGTTACCCTTGCCATTATTAAAGTGGTCCAGGAAAGAAATCATGAAATTTATGAAGAAGTTTCTTTCTTAGGAGAAGGGATAAAATGGTTGAGGATAGATTAATAAAGCCATCATTAGTAGAATTGAAAAGAGTGGTTGATACTTTGAGGAGTTGGTTGCTTCTGATTGGCAATATGTTGAGGCCACTGAGTCATTGACGAGGAGGCCCTGCACCAGGGATTGGGCTTGGCTAGGGTGCATCTTCAGATGGCTTTTGGTCAACAGCATTTTTGCTTGCTGAAGCTGATGTATTGTTGCTTGTTCATCTTGGAATCTTTCCAATCACATGAGCTGAAGATCAACCTTCAGCAGAAGAGATGAAACATTAATGCATGGAAGGTCAATGCTGCTATAGCATTATGTCTAGTGGCAGGACCAAGGGACAGAGTCGTTGCTGAAAGATTACTTGCTTCAGTTGCCTGTTCTGGAAGTGCCTTGATACATGTGCCAGGGACTTCCTTTTACGTAACAGGGGAACCATACCATTCAGTTGGATGTACAGAGAGGGGAACCATACCATTCAGTACAGCTTCTCACTTTAAATCCAGATGGTTATGTATATAGAAGTCAAAAGCGAAAAGGCAATGTAGTCATGGTAATAAAATGTGAAGAATGTTGGAACATTGGATACTATTCCAAAGGACTTGGAAGGACCTGATATGAGGAGCCAATCTTTGGTGGTAGAGTGGGCCCACCAGAGACTGCCACTTCCCCATGCACTGGTTTCTCAGCCCAATCTCTACCATTTCTGATGGTAAAGGCATTGATGCTTCACTGCCCCTCCTAACGTACTAAATCAAATCGAGGAACCTACAGGGCTTCTTGAAGTGCCGCAAGAGTGGACCTTTCTTTCTTTAGTATTGAAGCAATGTCATTTTTCACTTACCATGGATGTCAGCTCTCCTGTTAGGTGTATCATTGACATGGAAACTGCATTCTTTGTCTGCTGCCTTGTTGGAATAGGCATAGAAGAGGAGCAGGAAGTAGGGATACGGTATGAAGTTTACAAGAGCTTTGTGGGAAGCAGCTGGATAAATTGAGGCATATATGCTTCTTTCCAGAGAAGAATGAGAACTTGTTGCCCAGAAACCAGAAGGACAATTGTGTAGCAATGATAAGCTTTCAATCAGAGATTCATAGAGTTACTACGTTTTCATCTAGACACTTGTGGAGCAATTCGATGCCATATCTTATGGGGATTTGATTTATGGGCGGCAAGTTGGAATCTACTTGCATCACTTCATGTTGAAACTCC